>KZ308904.1:100528-114615 GCA_000376725.2 Ladona fulva | reverse complement strand
GATTCGACAGCAGCGTTACGGCTATGATAAAGTCCCTCGGGTGGAGTTCGCTACAGGAGAGAAGATCTGATTACCGACAGAAACTTTTCGAAAAACTCGTCTGCGCAGAATTTTCAGAGGAAGTCGAGGACATTGTAATTCCGGTACAGGAAGAACGCGACCTTCGAGAGGCATCGACCAAGCGTTACAGAGAAATAATCGCAAAAACGGATAGTTATTTTTGGTCGTACTTTCCACGTAGTATTAGAGAAGCAAACAAGATAGATTAGGTACGAATATCTGGTGTTGACACACCCCCTGCCACACGACATTTGGCGGCTCGCGGGGTAAGTTTCTAAATCTAAAATCTAAAAGCTCCTTTTTCCATTGAGTATTCAATTTAAGTAATTATTGGGCATACGTAGGACATAGGGTCTGGAAATGTAACTCTTTAGAGACATTCTGAGGACATAAAATGATCATTTAATTGCAAAAAGTTAATGAATAAATCGAAAACACCATATGGAATCATATATGAAATAATGATGTCTTGGAATTCATATAATTTTTGTCAAAAATTTGTGAGAAGTATCTACAAAGTGATAAAAAAACGCCCCCTTTTAATAATTTTCGGTGGAATGATTTTCCTGTGTCTATATGACGCCACTTGTAGTGCAAAATGTCTTTTTCTTTTGGCCATTTCCAGCCTTTTTTGGCTTTTTCCATACAACCGACGGTAGCACCATTTTCGTCGACATTCAAGACCAAACCTGGAAATAGTAAGTTTTTCCATGTCACGAGTACAAAACTTCCTTCTTTTACAGAACCTTTTAATGTCACTTCATCCTTTTCTTTGTCTTTCAGAGGATTAGGGTTGCTCACAGAGAATGAATCTGATGTTTGATGTTTTGAAGTAGACGGAGAAGGCTCAGCTGTCGGTGCAAACATTTCATCCACAGAATCCTCTGATAAAACTAAGTCACTTTCTCCGGAATCCTGCATGCTGTATGCATCATCATCCTCTAATGTTGAATCATCGAGATATTTTTTCCTGGAGATTTTCTTTCGAGGTCCTTGAATTTTTCCTGAATTTACCATCTTTTTTCGTTTTTTTGACTTGGGCCATTCCATGTCAAGTGGACCAACGGTCCCCGCTCTACCATCACCGATTTCAATGAAATTTTGTGAGAATATCACTTCATATCTTCTATAAACATTTCCCAAGTTTTACATCCATCGATGAAATGTTTGCTGAGATATAGTCATTTGTTTGACCCCCTACCGCGGCCTTCTACAGTTAGACATCGATTTTTAGCATGTTTGAGACACGTTATNATTTATATCTTCTAAAGTATATTATTCGGAGAGAGGCAATGCCTACCAACGTGCCTTTCGTAAGAGGACCACTTTACACTCTTCTAAGGATTACTTGAATTTACTAGATTAAAAAGCACATCTGTGTCTTCAGATAACTTTGGATATATGAGAGAAAATGCGGATATTTTTTTTCCAGAGCGAGGGGTAAATCTTTATTCTGCAGCTAAGGTTAGTGTAAGCCATATCGTTTCGTAAGACTTCGGCGACTAAAGATTTAACGTGTGTAATTCATCATTTGTGTGCTATATCTTATAATTCTTGTGTGATATAATCTGTAAGTCCACTAGTGGTGTTCTGCTTCAACGACGGCGGCTAACTATTTTGTAAGTAATTTAGTGATTCAGCACTTTAGCATGTTTTGGATGAGGGATTCTGAAGTGATCTGTTGCACTCACTTTTCGGTCGTAATTTCAGAACCTTCAACAACTTCTATCTTCAGATTTTGCATTTATACCTTATGTTATTGTGATTTAACTTATATAAAATGGATCTCAATAAGAGAAACGAAGAAAGAATGGATGTGAAGTTGTAATAGAGCATCATAACATTTTTCCCTACCTATTTTTAGGGATTGTATGTCTGTGATTAAAACTCAAACCTACATCTTTAGAGAGGCAACAGCATGCTCTTTTATATAAAGAAAATAAGAAATAATTACAAGAGGGTCTTGTTCTGTAAATGTGAACTGAAAATGTCCTATTTTCGGCGTCGTAACGAAATTCGTAATATTTACAGTCAAATATTAAACCAACGGAAAGCATTAGGAAAGTAAAACTTTTTATTCAAACACTTCGTATTAAGTAGGTATAAGATACAAAGTATCGCGTTTATTTTATGTTTATTTGCAGAGATATAAAATGCTAAACCTTAAATTTTTTTTCGCGCCACACTTTTCGGGCGGAGGTAACTTCATGTTCATCCCGATTTCTCGGACCTTATACGCCCGCGATGAAAAACCAGAATTAGGTTCTTAGAGAGATAGAAGCATGCTCTTTCTTTTAAAAATAATTTGGAAAAGTTTCCAGAGGGTCGTTTTTTGTAAATGTGAGCTGAATATACCCAATTTTCGGCGTCGTAACGAAAATCACAATATTTGCACTCAATTTTTAAACTAACGGACGACGTTAAGAAAATGAAACTTTTTATACAAATACTTTGTATACAGTAGTTATAAGGCACAAAGTTTCGTGTTTGTTGTATGTTTAGTTCAAAAGATATAAAATGCCAAACTTTAACTTTTTTTCGAGTCTTAATTTTTTGGGCCGATTTTGCTTCAAATTTTCTTCGCAGATATCGCTGATAAAAGATTTTTTATTACTTTGTGTAATAGAGCAACATAGGTTGTAAAGGAATACCAAGGTTTGTTTTGCTCAACGAAATATTGCGTGAGATAACGTGTCTCAAACTTGCTAAAAACCGATGTCTAACTACAGAAGGCTGCGGTAGGTGATCAAACAAATGACTATATCTCAGCAAACATTTCATCGATGGATGTAAAACTTGGGAAATGTTCATAGAAGATATGAAGTGATATTCTCACAAAATTTCATTGAAATCGGTGATGGTGGAGCGGGTCATTTCTCTAAAATTGGTCCATTTGACATGGAATGCCCCACTTGCTACAAGATGTTGAAGTTACTTTTTCTTGAGGCAGAATATCGGCAGCAGTGATGCTTCGATCTAGTGCAACCTGAATCTTTTTCTTTTTAACTAGTGGTTTTATAAATTCACGTCTTTTTTCGTTGAGGTGAGCCAAGAAAGCACCTCCAACTAGAACGAGGTTCACTGATATGTCTTGTTTTGGCAATCGACATAAAATTTCATCTTTATTTGCGGGGTAAATACCAGCCTTCTTAAAACCTGCTTTCAAGTTTTTGGACAAACTTGGCTGAATCTCATCCAATACAGTTCTCAGCTGCATAGGAAACTGGTCTTATGGTAGAGATGCTACTCTCTTTCCAGCCTCAGACTGTTTCCACTTGGTCAATATATCTCTCCACTTAGCTTTAAGGGGCCTAAAGTAGGCGATATCAAGGGGCTGAGTCAAATGTGAGGAGTTTGGTGGTAGGCATACAAATTTTTTGTCATTCTCCTCACACAACTTGACTACATTCAAGCTCAGATGCGAAGACAAATTATCTCCGACCACAATCTTCTTTCCACTTTGCTGCTTGAGCACAGTCAGAAGGTGGGTTGTAAACCATTCCTCAAATATAGCAAGGTCAATCCAACCAGGCTTACTTCTATTCTATCTAGTACCCATTGGCCCGTTTTCTGCCCAAGTTGTCCAAATGTGTTCAGCCTTGTATATGATGTAAGGCGGGATGGACGACCCAGCTGCATTGCCAGAAAGCATGACAGTCACGGTTGATTTTGTGCTGTTTATTACCCTTTCAGGGTGCTTACATCCTCGGCGACAAACTATTTTGCTCCTACCAGGATCATCTGACATACACGTCTCATCGTAATTATAAATACGATCGGGTGGGACGTCAAATCACTCAAGTTATCAACATATTGAGTTATAACAGTTTTATCAATGGCAGCACGAGCTCTCTTGATGTTGTTTGCGAATCTGATTGATAAATGTGGGTGTCTTTTCATAAACAGTTTTACTAAATCCCGTACAGGTAGGTTGTTGCAGAAGAATTCAACTGACCTTCCTTGATTCTCAAGATAGCACTTAACAATATATCTAAAATCATCCACAGGAAATCCGAAATCACATACCTTGTCTAAATGACTTGCAAAGGCCATCTCTTCATCACTAGTGAAAACGGTTGGACGTCTAGGTTTGATCGGTAGATCATTCTTCAATCGCCTTTTTATAGCCGATCTACTTATGTTATAGCGGTCTGCTGGTTGTTTCTGAGACAGTTCTCCTGACCTAATAGCATTTAAACATTCTTCTAAAGTCGAAGCTGTAAAATCAGCATACTTTCTGCTCCCAGGAGTCCTTTTATATCTTCGAGTCATTTTCAGTTAGCGTTCTAAAATTTAATGCAATTGAATAATAAATTAGTATATTTAAATAAATACAGTTAACAAGAAGCAATGATTTCAATTATTTTTTGTGTAATTTTAAATATTATTAAAAAGAAATGTGGTTAGGGGCTACTTGGACCCACTTCTGCGCTGGGTCCAAGTAGCCCCATTTCCTGGTTTTTAGCACACTGCTTATAAATAATATATTTTACTATGGTATGTAGCTATCAGTCGATTGTAAACTATCGTAACTTTCGTAAGCAATATATATGCAACGTAAAACGCTCATTACCTTGCGTGTAACTGCTTTTTTCAGTAAGATCTAGATGGAAGTTTGCATGATACTAAAACTCACGTGTTTACTGCGAACTAATATGCCCTCAACACAGCCAAGGCGGGAATAACAGAAACGTGGTACTACTCCACAGTAAACACCTAGTACTGATATCTGTTAGAGAAACGATGAATCACGTCGATACGCTCAGAACTGTAGACCCAGCACTCGAGTGAAACATTTTTTTGCTTTGGGTCCAAGTAACCCCCCAGGGCTCAAGCACCCGGTTTACGGTAGCGTTTTAGTTAAACGATAACAGTACATAATACGTTAATGCAAATATAAGATTTAATATAATGTACAGTTATACCAGCGTTGACATAAATGCGGAAATAATTGGAAAAAATTTACTTTTGTGTTGTTTCTTCGAAATATTAATAATTACGAATTAGTCATTTCACAAATAAATTTCATATTTTACAAAATATCTCGCTGTGCATCATTATACAATTGCCGAATGGACAGAGACATAAGACGTTCCCTTTTATCAAATAACCGTCACCCCTCTGCGTAAGAATCCCCTTGGCTGTAGGATGCGACTGCTAACTGACCGCTTTCACTCCAGGAAAATCTTTGTCAAACATGGCTCAAAGTGTTATCTTATCCTTATCCAGTGGTGGTCTGGCTTCACTGGAGGAAATCGTCTCCGAGCCCTTCCCCCATCCTCCCCCAACAAAACACCAATCTGAGCCGGACCTCTCCCATTCTACAAATCTGTCCACTTTACCTACCTAATCTCCCAATCATGTTTCGTGGAGAATAAGAATACTGTTTTTCGAAATTATATTTATGTTTTTATAAAAGAAATTTAACACATTTGCTTTAACTCCTCTTCGCCCCTCTCCACCCGAGGCTGGGCCGGGAGGAGAGGGGCGACCAGCCGACGTAGTCAGACCGCCACTCGTCTTATCCCACAACAAAGATATTTTACCGTGGATAACTTTCAGGATGAGTGTGCCACCCAAACAAGCTAGTGGCTGATATCCAAAAAGGATAAGGGACAAAGGAGTTTTTTCGAAAGCATGCAAAAAACAAGCGCACTCACCTTTTTCTCGAACCGCATATGACGGAAAACTCAGAAATTTCCAGCATGATCCAACCCCAGGCACGTCATTCATTCAAACACAAATAAATAAACACAATCGATGAAGTTTTAAATCAATTATACTGAAATTTTATTGTTTTTGATGATATTTACGGAAACATTCGTTCAAACAAAGTCCAGGCTCTCCATCACACTCCTTACAATAATATAGAGATTCTGTTCTTCTCCCTTCATCGGCACACATCCTGCATCTACGGCGTAAAAATGTATGTTTTTCATTTTTTGTTACCTTACTCGGCAAATGCACAATTTGAGTCATTTTTTTTTTTGGTGCTTGTGGTTGAACAATTTTTAAATTCAATAGAGATTTAATTACTTCTAATCTAAAGTCGTAAAGACTAATTTTTTTACAATATTTATTATACAGGATGAAGGAATTCGTTAGCATTATTTGAAAAATGTGTATCCCCACTTTTTTATACCACCTAAGGGTTTTTCTTTCGCAGGGGTAATACGAAAGCAGTTGGTCTTGCCTGTCGACCCCTGCCATGAATTCATTATATTTCGCAATGGGTAAATGTTTCCTCGATCCCCTCCTGTTCGCGATTTCACATTTGTATTCACTTGAAATAAAAAGCACTTCCCTCTTGTCTTTCCATTTAGCAACACAAACACCATTTCCGCTGTATCTACTCACAACTTCACCCTTTTTCAAATTTTTAGTGACAACAATAGAAGGATTATTTTTGCGGTTTCGCCGCAGAGTGCCTGTACAATATGTACATTATTTCAACAAAGCATGGGAACGTTGTTATAGTAGTTATCCATGAATATGCTGTGACCAACTCCCAATTTTCCTTCCATCAGCGTCATTACTACGCTTTGACAATGGTCACTGCCAACTGTAAGAGTTCCCTTCCCAGAATATACAAGGCACCGAAGAACAAGTCCGCTGGGTTCTGTCAACAAGTACAATTTTACGCCATATTTATGTCTCTTTCCCTTTATGTACTGCCGAAATACTAATCACCCCCTCCACAATACCATGGACTCATCCAATTCCCTATTCGGATAATAAATTGTTTTGTTCAAATGGTTGATAAGAGGCCTTCATTTCTCCAGCCGATCCTGTGGCTCAGCCTCATTACCATTCTCGCAGAAATGAAGAGAACGAAGAATGGAAAGAAACCTATTCCTACTCGTATGTTTGGAAAAACAAGGAGTTTGAAATAATTTGTCCGTTTTCCAATATTCTTGCGGTCTATTCATTCTTATTGTTCCAGTATGGAACAGCAGGCCAAGAAAATTCTGAAATTCATTTATCGTAAATGGTTTCCACTGCCCGGCCATAAAAATTTTTTCACCGTATTCATTTGAAAATTTTACAATCAATTCATAAAATTCCCTATTTGCCAACAAATTGAAGTAGTCAATAGGTTCAGTGCCAAAGTCACTCACTTTTATTCCAGCCTCACCAGAGAAACCAAATTGCACACTCGCTGTTGGCTGTTGTTCCATCCTGTCTTCTTCTTTGATCTCTCCTGGTGTTGATTGTTTCATCGTCCGAGAAGAAGCAGATGTTTTGGTCACTATGGGAACAACTTCCTCTGGTTCCTCCTCATCTGCAGTATCACCTTCTCCTAAATCGGTTTCTCCAATGATTGAATCTTCCTCATCAGTTGAAAATTCTTCTGAGGGATTAGCCTCAGACGATTTTCCCATTTCCATTCTTCTCTTGCGGGACTGAAGTCCAGAGGGCCCAGGTTGTGCTTCTGCCATTTCCTAAATAATCCCAAGAATATTTTTAATTTGTCGAAAATTATGTATGTATGTACACTAACCATTATTACTAATAAAATGATATTGTAAATTTTTATTTATTTTTTATTATTTATTTTTGTGATTTATCTACTATTATCTATAAAACAAAATCTATGGCGATAAAAATATTTATGGATAGATAGGTTTGTACATAAATATAAAACATACCTTATTCCTTATTCAGCATTCAGGTGAATTTCTTCCTAAAGAAGCAATAATATCCACTCTTAAAAATGGGGATCCAGCATAGGATCCCTATATATATATAATAGGATCCCTAATCCAAGGGAGCAAACTGCGTTCACGATACAGGAAAAATGAAACTGAAAGCGACTTGTGTGCACTGAATCGACTTTGCTGAGAAAATAGCGTCCCTTGAAAGTTTAGAGAGACCCGGCGTAACGGTGTATTTATTGGCTGGTGCCAGTGCCGCTGCTAAATGTGGGTGGGATGCGCAGCGCGGGGATAAGAAGGCACCAAACGGAAAAATAACTGTAAATGCTTTAACATTTTTAGAAACTCTCTATGACGATAGAAAAGGGTTTCGAAAACATCTGTGGGCATACTTCCGATGTAAATATCGGCAGCTGCTGAAAAAGAGGAATTTTACAAGCTTTCACGAGGAGTGCCAAAAATTATTTAGCCCTGGAATCAGCAATGAAAATGCTTAAAAATTCCATTATATAGACGCTGAAATATTCATTTGTAGTTGAAGAAAAATGTTTTTGGTATTATTCATAGATGATTCTTCGGTTTCTTTCTATTTCTTAAGTTGTAAAACCGCTAAAAACATACGTTGCCGTAAGCGTCTAACATACTTATTTTCGAAATTATAAAAATATAACCTCAGCATTTTTAACAATTTTAAACTGTTTACTTTTTATACTCTCTATGAAAAATGTGCAAATAACATTAACCATATTTTAAAAATAGTGTTGCATGCGCAAAATTCCATGAACCTCTTCTTCGATTGAGAATTTACAAAATAATTTGAGCAATAAACTAAAAGCATCGAAAATTTATTGAAAACAAAAACCAAGGAAACCATGCACTGATCCAAGCTAAACCAAGGAGCCGGCAGTATAACATGAAGAAACTCATAAAGCGTAAGGGTACGTGTTTATCCGAGCAATACGTGTGTCGACACCGGCCAACGGCGCTCGGTAGCTGCCGTCGACGCGTAGTCGACGGCGCACAGTGGGACCAAATAAGAAAAAGCTGGCCAAAAATAGTAAATATAGTATAAATTGGCTGAAAATGTCATGTTAGAGTAATATTGACCTCCTAAGTTCAATTTTGGCATCATTTTTGCTGCATCTATGATAGATACGGAAAAAATCACTATGGAAATAAAAAAATATCAATTAAACGAGAACATTTGCTGTAATAAGTAATTTTATTTTCTATATTTCTAAAATAAGAAATTCGTTCTAATTTATAACTAATAAGGAATCAAAAGCCCTATGTAGACAAAATTGCGAATAAAAGTTACATGACTATACTTCATTAGAAAACGTTAGAATTCGTTAGAAATCGAAAACGGAGAATCCTCATCTTCTGACTCGTCACTTTCTTCAGTTTGTGATTCACTTCCTACATCTTCAGAAACAAAAGTTTGCGTACATCCACAGCCAATTCCTTCATTTTATTTTTCGGCAGGTCATACAAACTTGAAATCATGGGATCAGAAGTCAATAACAGCCTTCGGAAAAGGTCATCGTTAGCAGCCAACCTCGAATATTTCTTTGAATGATGTTCCCTAAATCGACGAAAGTCTTTATTTCTCTCCTCCTTGCTTCTTCCACAAGTTGGCCAATCGGAAGAATGGCTTCCTCTGCAATAGCTGCACCATAAATCAAAATGTTGTGAATCGTGGTCAGCATGCAGTACCAACCATACAGTTGTACGTACATTTCCGCTATGCTATTTCAGAACTTCGTGAATTCAGCGTAATTGATCGAATGACCACTAGATAAAGCTTTCAGGATCACTGAAAAACGGAAAATCAGTTCTTCAGCGCTGCCTGGTTAAAAACACAATGGTTGGTCGTAGTTTTAAGTTGCCCTGTATGATATTTATATAATATATTACAATATTGCCGTAGTAGAAAGCACACTATGCATCTCAAGAATGAAGCACAAGAAGTAGGCTGCTGACCTGTAACTTCCGAAGCCAGTTTAGGATCAGCGTAAAAGCGCCTGGCAGTGTCACTGGAAGTTCCATAATCCGGTTTTGGAACGTCAACTATAAGTCCCATTTTCTTTCGAAATTATTTTGGTATGATTTATTTCATCTTTAACATCAGTATCTTGCTTTCATGGCATAATCTCGCCCAGAAAAAAGTTTCAGTATGTTTAACAGGTGAAGAAAGAATAGATGGTCGAGTTAGGTTGGCCATTTTCATTTTTAAATTTACCTTCCACTGCTTAATGTCTAAGTGGAAGGAAATGTGGAGAAGAGATTCAAAAGAACGAATGTAGCAATACAGAGCAGACATTCCAAATAAATATCTTTTTCTGTCCAATGGCATAATTGACATAAGCTTTAAATAATTCATCTGTGATATGCTGGCTCCACAAATATAGCACTTCATACTACTAATTTCTTTAAGTGCACCGTATACCTAAAGCAAACGATTTCAAAGTAATTTTTAAAATAATACAGGAAGTACAAATTTGCATCACAGACAACTACCTTTCCATCAATCATAGTGAAAAGTAACTGGAATTTCTCTTACATGCTATTAACTTTAACCAGTTAGAAAAATGGCATTTCTCTTTTCAAGTATCGTGCCTCCTCTTTAGTGATCTACTTTGTTTATACATACGGTCCAGTTCTCCTTTCCTAAATACTGGGCGAATAGAATTGGTTGCGTACTTCTCCCTGTCAGCAAAATAGCTGTGACTCTGGCTAGACTACGGGACAAACTGAACATTCTCGCCTCTAGTTCCTTATTTCTATGTGTAAAACTCTGTGTGGTTTAGGGATTATCCAAGCAACTCTGACCACTTATTAAGCAAGGCAATGAGTTAGGCGAAGGTGTGAAGTGAGTAGAAGCAGTCACTTTCCATCCCCCCACTTCACGACCAGCCTGTACAGGGCGATGGTCGATTAGTTCAGGGGTCAAGCAGAAATCAGAGAGGGCTGTTGTGTGAACTGAAATGATGACAGAGTTAAGGAAACGTCGTTTTACATTATTCATGAGGTTTACTCCGTATTTTATGAATTATAACTCGAAAGAGGCGACATGTCTCCCTTTACCTACCGCGCGCCGGAAGAAATAGTCAGGTCGCCGCGCGATCTAAAAGTTACTAGAAACGGCAAGAAAGCAGATAGTAGCAAGAATTTCCTTTTGTTTCATAATGTATGAACATCATACTATATCACAATGCAAAAATCTCTTGGTCGATAATTGTCGATGGCAAAAATTTTAGTGCTTTTTATCGAAAAATTAAGTGCATTTTGCATTGAAATATTAATATTAATTTTAATTATTTAAATTAATTTTATAAATGTATACAATTATAGATATGTGTTCATAGATATGTGTATTAAAACGCCATATACCTTAAAGTACTTATCAGTGCCCGTAAAACTCAGCCTGTCGACACACATTTCAAGCAATGAAGTGTGAAAAAATTTCGACGGCCGTCAACAGCCGTTTTTCCTTAACTTTGACCGGTTATAGCCTCTAAATGCCGAACCACAGAAACTCAAATACAGGTGGATCTGATAGTCCTCATGAAGGACAACAATAATGTACTTGCCAAAACATTTTTTTTAAGTCGAAAAATTGATTTTTGGCCAGCTTTTTCTGATTTGGTCCCACTATGCGGCGGCATTGAATGTGTTACGCATATCATGTTTACTCAGCCGCCGCGAATCGAAGCGCGTGGCGATTACTCTCTCGGATATGAAAGTCAAAAATTAAAGTTCTGTTCAAGATATCGTCTCTAAACAAACTGTAAATAAAAATTTCAACGTTTACCTCAATTTATCTCGCGACAAGTTCTTCGTCACGTGAGGAACAAAAAAGTTTTAGGCGACGTATAAATTAGACTGCACGACCAAATTTTTCCAAAGTTACGTTCCAATTTCATAATTTTTTACGAAGACGTGATTACTCGAAAATTAATCTCATGTGATTTATAAGCGTTCGGATGATGCAAAGAGCAATCACAAAAAATCAGCATTTTATGTTGGGTTGGAAGCGAGTAATGGCAGTTTCAAAAATGTTCACGGGTGAAAATCGCAGCCATTCGTTCAATATTTGCTTTAAGCTTTGTTTCTTTTGACATAAAAGCACAAAATCTTCATCATTGTGTTGATAAAGTCATTCTCATTCAAATTTCATCAGAATTTAAGTTGAAATCGAGCAAATCGTATACTACGAATCTTAATCTTATCCAAACGAAAATGGGCAAGGGTGACTTTGCGCAAGATGGTGCGCACCCAGGAAAAAACCCAACGGACAGAGCACCCGACCGGCAATTGGGAGACCCGGGTTCGATTCCCGGTCCCATCAGACTTTTTTCAAGCCCATTCTTCCTTGGGATTTTTCCTGGGTGCGCAAAGTCACCCTTGCCATTTTCGTTTGTTTACAACCAGAAGGGGGTTTCCTTTCCATCACTTTGTCTGGCCGATACTTCAATGAAGATAGTCCGCGAACGATGCCGCCATGCTGACGAACTCGCAACGTCCTTGCTCTAAAAGTATCCCGAATGGCTGGGAGAAATATTCTGCCGGGATAGCTCAACGGACAGAGCACCCGACCGGCAATTGGGAGACCCGGGTTCGATTCCCGGTCCCGTCAGACTTTCTTCAAGCTCATTCTTCCTTGGGATTAATCTTATCCATCCGAATCTGACGCCCCGCGTAAAGGAGACCCAGCGCGAGGCTTTCCGTTTTCCCCGTAAGGCAATACTGCCAGGTTTTTTGGAACGGGGAATATCTCGTCATTAAGATGAAGTGATTTAAACACGCGGTCAGTGGATATTCCATTGAGTGGACCCATTCCGCAGAAAAAGGCAAATTCAATTGTTTCAAACCTTGGTATTAATTACTTCAACTGTTCTATTGGTTGGTTGTGGTGTTTCCAGAAACGTCATGGGATCTCCTCTCAAGTGATATGCGGAGAGGGTAATAATGTGCACGACCGGATGCAAATGAATGGCTTCTACATTTCTAGCGTCTCTAGGAAAAGTATGACCCACGGAACATTTTCAACATGGATGAGACTGGGATGTTTTATGATCTCTCTCCATACCGCTCTTTAAGTATAAAGGGAGAAAAATGATATGGAGGCGCCCGTAGCAAGCAAAGATTAATCGTTGTTCTCACCTGCAATTTGGATGGGAGTGAGAAGCTTCGAGTTTGGGTGATAGGAAAATCCCGGAACCCCCGCTGTTTTAAACACATCGACCAATATAAGCTGCCCTGTGACTATTCACACCACAAGAAGGCGTGGATCGACGGAATAGCATTCCGACAGTGGCTATAGAAATTTAATCGCCTTATGAAGTACAGACTCGGCAGTTCCTGCTGACAACGGATAATTGTGCAGCTCATAACTTAGGCAAATTGCAGCTCAGCCATGTGAAAGTTTGCTTCTTCCCGGAAAACACGACGAGCCATCTTCAAGTAGATCAGGGTATGATTGCCCTCACGAAAAAAGAATACCGCATCCACTTGGTGCTAGCTGTAATCTACGCTGTGGAAAGTAAGAATACTGTGAAATGGATGGCCTTAGATGCGGTCAGAGCAATCTCAGCGGCTTGGGAATATGTTCCTAGTAAGCACGTTAAAAGTTGCTTCGAGAGCACCCGCTCGGAGGTGTATTAAACATAAACAGTATATTTAATGTATAGGCATTGCAAAGAATTAAAAGTTACTTTAATTTCGACTCTCGGTCGCTCGAAAGCTCTTGAATTATATATCATAGGAAAACTTGGAATTACTCATACGAGATAATGAATCTTTTGCTGGTAAACTGGATGTTTACTTGCTGCCCATGCAGATTTCTCACAGATTCTTAGATATTTATATATGTTTGGGGCCCGGAGAAAATAAAATTCCATTCTAGGTAAATCTATCAGGTAAAACAGCACAGGTTTGAAAGACAGGCTTTTGAAACAACATGGGTGCTTACTTAGGTTCCCTAATGGCCCTCTCTTGATTTTATGGATTTTTTATTATGTAAGGCCAGAAGTTGGGGCCATAAAGTATTGCCGTATATCTGTGGTAAAGTTATAAGCCTTCCTATTGAATTTATTGCTCACAATATAGCTTTCTCAGTACCGATTGGGAAACAGCTTTGTCTATGTCTATGTGTATAACCTGCTAGCCACCTTTCGGCATGTGGCAAGGGGTGCATGCACCAAGACTCTATTTACCTAGTCGATTACTTTCGCGTATCGTTCGCGGGAAAAACGAATTCTTGAATCGGTTCGTTTTCGCATCTATTTCTCTTATTTTCCTCGCTGTATCGGAGCGGCCTATATAGCAGGGAGGGCGCATTATGTCCGCGACGTCTTCCGAGAACGTGGT
>KZ308904.1:88611-99796 GCA_000376725.2 Ladona fulva | reverse complement strand
ATTCTTACGTCCGGATAACTGTTTTCCTCCCCTATTGCACGCTCCGATTCCAGTAAGGCATACTTCTAATTATTGTTTAACAAAAGGTTATACTAACAAAACTATTGAATTTTATCCAGAAACAACAATAACAATTAATTTTGAGAAATCTCAGCCTTGCCCAACAAAAAATTTATCGCGTGTCGTTACTAAATCATCGTAGCACCCAGCCGCCGCGGACCAAATCGACGCGGACCAAATCGTAGCGGGACCAAATTGTCGTGGGACCAAATCGTAGCGGACCAAAACGAAACGGACCAAATTGGAAATGTTTCAGTGATCGACAGCAACGGATTGATTTATCGTACTTACAATAAATTCATTTGCTATTAATAATTCTAATTAAATCGACTATTGTTTGTAGAACGGGTGAAAGTATAATGCACAGTAATAAGGAAAACAGACCATTTTAATGCACATGAATATGCGACTATTTTCTGATTAAAATAAGGAAAAGAAATGATCTCTTGAATTATTTTATTTAGCTATTTTCAGTAACTTGTCCGAAGATTCATACCGATGACCGTGAGTAGAGTGTCGGCCCCTTCGTTCGTAAATGAAACCGATGTCAGTCAGTTGACGGTACAAGGTAGTTCCTTTAAAATCCGGTAAATCTTTGTCCATATTCACGGAGCCTAATATGGTTTTCAGAGTTGGAGGAATATTTTGAAGAAACATTTGATGCACTTTCCTTCTCACTCCCAATATTACGATATCATCGTAAATCACACATCTCGCATTTTTATACGGCTGAGTAACTTTCTTGGTTGTCCTTGGTGTCACTAACGCGCCTCGAGATGCTTCTTTCTTTACCCTATAAACTGTCGTCAGAGAGCATCCAGTAGCTTTCGCGGCCTCTTTACATGCCTTGGAAATACCCAGAGACTTTTGGAAATAGGTAAGAACGTTAAATACTATTTGCCGTACACGGCTTCTCAATTTTCCCCTTCTCTTCTCTTCAGACATGGTGATCGAACGAAGTTAAAAGCAAGTCACTCGGGAATAAACTCCACAGCACTGTTCGACTCAATACAACGGCACACAACTTCTATACTCAGAGAAATCCAGAGACAAACTAAATACTTACGGTCACCACTTCTCGAGCATCAAGTTTGCGACGTTTGCCCAGATGTTTTATGACTTAACCTACCATAGCAGTTGTACCCTGAGCTAAGCTGGTTTGTTAACCGTAATTAGGGAGGCACGTGCCATTCCTTCTGTTGCAGGGATTTTTTTTCTCAGTCGTAAATAGAAAGTTTTAGGTTTACAGTTTTCGGTGTGCTTTATTTTAAGAAAACTTTCAATCTCAGAAGCCGAAGTCTAATTTTGCTGAAATTGTCGGGACGTAAAAAGATGTTTCTTTTGGCTGAGGATTTAACTCTGGTTTAGGTTGAGTAACAAAGATATTGCAAAATCCTTAAAAAAAGCATTTGCAAGCGTTTGTGTAGCAGATACCTTGGGATTGATGCATGCGCTCAACATGTACAGCTCAGTACTATTCAGTATTTCATTATATTCCCACTGCCATATCACATATTTGCTTTTCACAGGAAAGACATCGAAATCTTACGGTGTATTTAAATTCCGGTAAGCTAGAAGTAAAGTTGTCAAATGTTGTATTGAGCAATCAATTGAAAACTTACACAAATTTTTAAAGAATATTTACGACTTGATGTATAAATTTTTTATGACACATTCAATCTATATTAATAATTGAAAGTTGGCTCCCGGATAGCCAAGTGGGCAACGCGTTCGACTTCGGTGAAAGCGTTCCCGGTTCGATTCCCGGTGGGGGCCTACGTGCGAAATGACCTTAGTTGTCGTAGCACTTTTAACAATACTACTGCTACTAATAATTGAAAGAATCAGATCTTCATCCTTTTCTGTTCAAAAGTTATAACACTTTAAAAGCATCCATGTTCGCCGAGTTTCGCAAAGGTTCCTGTAAGTTGGAAAATAAATAACTCACAAAGAAAAATTGTTTCTGGGCTGCAAATAGCCAGTAAGGGTTTCTTCAATGTAAGCATAAAAATTTTCAAACTTAAAATAAAGTACGAGGTCATTTTTTACGATTTTCCATGGAAGAGCTCATTCCTTCTCCACACTTACCTCAGCAAAGCGGGCAGTCACGGGCGAGGCTGCGGAATTTTGCCGCGCGGAACAATCTCGTAAATTGAAAGTTTCACAAATGCCTTTGTTATCAAGATATTGTCCTAATTCCTCCACCAAAAATATTTTCATACTTTTCTTCAAATATCATACGAATCATATGTAGAGGTATCTCTTACGGTACGAGATTTAGCTAGCGACTGCTTTTTGGAGTGCAAAATTCGAAAATTTTGGATCAAAGGATGGTATACATGCTATAAAAGCGTAAAAGCGAAATAATATACAAATTTAAGTTTACTGTCGCAGAAAGTAATGCATGAACATTGTTCCATGTAAATTTTGTGACGAATGAAAGAAAGCCTTGCTCACAAGAGCGTGATAAAGATAAACTCGGAAAATAGTCTTTCCTCGGGAAAATACAAGAAAATAATTTTTATAAATTTTACTTTAAAAGATATGGATAAATAAAGTTCACTATTCCATGCATCGTCTATTTATGCATTGTAAATGATTTATTTGGTCAAAATTTTAATTTTTGCTGCGTTTGGCAACATCGAGCCTTGCTCCTTATGGGGAAATACACGGGAAATGAAGCTCCATAAGATGTTCATATACTGTCTATATATATGTTCGCATACTGTCAACTAAATGTGGAATCATCTATAGTAGATTTTTAGCTTCGTATCTAAAATAGGGTATACGTGTTTCTATCAACTGGTACTTAAATGAAAGCTCCTGATGAATTATTTTTGCTGCTATGTTGNACTTTCTAGTAGATTTTTAGCTTCGTATCTAAAATAGGGTATACGTGTTTCTATCAACTGGTACTTAAATGAAAGCTCCTGATGAATTATTTTTGCTGCTATGTTGTGCCTCTCTGTATACTCTGTTCCAGCTAGCAGTCTGCATCCTCCTGTTATATGGTCTATTGTTTCTTTATATTGATGGCATTTTCTGCACATATCTGTACCTATTGCTTCCTTTAATATGTGTTTTCTATAATTCCTTGTGGCTATTATGTTATCTTGAATTGCTAGTAGAAATCCTTCTGTCTTAGGGAGTAGATGTCCAATTTTCAGACATTTATATAAAAGTGTTTTATTTATGATCGAGTTCTGCACAATACTGTAATGATGACCATGCAGTATCTTCTTAGACCAATTTTCTTTCTTCTGCTCTTCTGTGTTTGTTTGCATAGATTGTGGATTCTGCTCTTCTTTCAGGTTTAGCAGAGTATATTGTTTGTCTGCTTTGACTATAGCGCGGTGTAGTGGGGTGTATTTGTTATGGAAATAATTTCTTAAGTTTACTATCTGTTTGTTATGAGGCATCTGAATGTCTTTCAGACCTCTTCCTCCATTTTTTCTATTGATGGTTATCCTCTCGATGCAGGAGTTTGGGTGTAGCATTCGATTTTCAGTGACCTGGGTTCTATTGATTATATTTAATTCTTCAAGGTTTGTTTGCGATCACTTTATAATGACAAATGAGTATGTAAGGATTGGTATTGCATATGCATTTATTCATTTGAATAGATTTTTGGAGATGAGTTTAGATTTTAAAATAAGTTTAAGTCTTTTTCTATATTTTTCTTTAAGTTGCCTTTTAATGTTTGCGTGGTTGATACTCGTGCTTTAGTCGAATCCTAGATATTTTTATGTTTCTTCGGGTTGCATGTTGCATTATTGTTTCCATGCTAAGAGCCTCTGTTGTTTGTCCTATTTTGATCCTGCCCCTTTCTATGTGTAACATCTTACATTTGTCAATGCCAAATTCCATGCATGTGTCTTTGGTAAACTCTTCTGTGATTTTTAATAGTGCCTGTATTTATGTTTTGCTCGGAGCAAACAGTTTGATGTCATCCATATAAAGAAGATGGTTTATTACGTGTTGAGTGGTATTACTATGTCTGATTTTGAAGCCATAACCGGTGCTATTGAGAGTATTTGAAAGTGGATTTAAACATAGGCAAAACCAAAGGGGGCTAAGTGAGTTTCCTTGAAATATTCCCCTATTTATCTTAATTTCTTCTGTACTTATATGTTCCTCTTTCGTCTTTAGACATATTGTAATAGTGCCTGTATTTATGTTTTGCTCGGAGCAAACNTATTCGCATAAAATCTTCTTTTTAAACTGGCGGAGGGCATCTCGCATGGTACGTTTCGTTACTGATTTAGCTTCTTTATATTCGCTCTTAATTTTATCCGTGGTGATATTGTTTGGGAGCCTCGCAACGGTTTTTAATTTGGAATGTAAACGCCTTTGGAACGAGCTTTGGAAGATTAGTGTTAACTAATCATTCCATGTATTGCATATTAGTGGTAACTAATCATTCCATGCAGGATGTAAGCAACTTTTACTCAAATATGTAAATATACACACAGAAATCTATTCTGTAAGCTCCCAAAAGAGGTTACAAAAGAACTCCGACCGTCTCGGACGCGCATAACTGGGTGAAGTTCGACGGGAGTGAGTCTAAATTTATTTCTGGATTCTTTTGGCTGTTGGTAGCTGAGTGAAATACTTTATCAGCGCCTCTTTAAATCGTATGAAAACTCTTTGAACTCTTTTATGTCGATATTATTATCATGAACATTAATTACAATTCATTGTTGTTTGACATTTTGTTGGTAGCATAGTATTAAAAAGGACTGAAATTCGAATTTCCTTTTTTGGCCTGGAATTCAAGCGCAATTCATTCTGTGCCTGAGATATCGGATATAAGTTACTTTAGTTGCCTCAATTATAAAAATCTAACATATATTTAATATAAAAATGTATACTATCGCAATATTAAAGAGAAATTTTTAAATTCGTTTGCTATTCATGTCCCAGGACGAACTTTTCTGTAAGGTATATTTAATCATAATGCCTAAAATTTATGATTATTAAGTGAGAAGTCACTGCCATGAATCATTTTAAAAGGTAAATATCAACTATGCGACAGATGAAGAAGATAATGGGAGTAAGGAATAAGAACACAGTCAATTGCATTTCATTTTAGCAGAAAAACGCTCTTAAGAAGGGGAGTAAATAGCGAAAACTACTGAAGAAAACTAATACGAAAAGATACGTTATCTAGACGAAGACAATGAAAAGAATCATACAAGGTGAACATGGAACAGAACACTGAAAATTATAACCAAATCATATCACAAGGTAGAAGGAACTATGTTAATCTACGCCGCGGATTCCAGAATGAACATATCCAACTCTTATTTTTTATGTCCTTTTTCTATGAATATGGACTTAAATCAGGATGGTTGAGAAATCAACTCTCCAGTACGGTACATCAAAACAAAGCATGATTTGCATATTGCAGTTTTACTTGCTTGCGCCCAGCTTGATAGGAGAGTTAGTATCAGACAATCTTTCTGCTAACCATCCGACTAATGACTAACAGATATTTTTACAGTTTACGCCGAACGAAAATTATGACTTATAACTGGACACTACATCGAATTGTCTCCAGTGCGTATATAGAGATATAACAATGAATAATATACAGCCATCAAACCTTAGTTACTGAAAAGAGTAATAGAGACGACTGCTGAAAAGCTGTAGGTAAAGGTAAACTAGAAATTTATTGAAATTCCGAATATTTCCATTATTATGCCGATTTGATTTTCAGAACTTTGCGCTCACTGAAAGTTTTAGTATAATTCATAATAATGGCTTGATCGTTTCATAAATACCAGAATGCCTCGTGCAAGCTAATTAACTGCTGGAATTCGGCTCTTTACTAATGAATGGAAAGATTCCTTAAGCTATTTCACAAGTTGTTGGAAGTTCTAGTGACAAAGAGATGGGAAGGTTGAACGACCTGCACCAAATATGTCAGTGGAGTTAAGAAGATTGAAAAGAAACATTTTCAAATCAAATCATTTTGACGTTGAAATAATGTGTCTTGGTTCTTTGGATTGGTTTAAGAAAAGAAAGATCATTGCAGATGAAATTAGTTCTTCGGAAATTTTGAATCTAATATATTGTTTACAATGTTTACGTGTATCTTGTCGAACATTTTTCTCTATCTTTTGCTTTCAAAATGAGTTACATAAACTCTAAGCTCAAATTAAATAAATCAATGGATGACAAAAATGAAAAAAATAATAAATTATGATTAGCTTAAACTAATATTCATCAAACTCCTCGTAAAATAACAGTATCGTAGGATAGATATTGTTCTCTATGCTTTCTTTTATTCCGTGATGTGAAATGTAGTTATCAGTTTCATAGATTCAAATAACTGTAGAATGAACATAAGAAATGCCGTCAGACATTTTATTCTTTGCATTAACAATAACCAAATCATTTAACTTGTATTGGAATATCGATGAAGCAAGATAAACTAAGTTTTGGAGATGATCTTACCCGATTGACAAAAGTTACTTTGATTACGTAAAATACGCATTTTAAATTCAATTACAGCAATGCTAACACTCAAATGATTCACTTCCGAAGTAACTTGAAGGTTCTGCGTCGATTGCTAATAGCCCCAAAAGGAAAGTAAGATATATATTAACCTATTAGCTTAAAAAGATGGTAATTATACGGTTTGCAATTTTTATCAGTTTACAAACACTACAAAATCTATTTCTAAAATAAATTTTTGATAAGATGATGGTTTAATTACTGCCATAGTTAACCATTGTAACTTTCTTGTAGATTGGTTGATGCATCAGAAGAAAACTTACAAGGAGCGTTGCATCCTGCTAGATTTTCGGGAAGTGCCAGAAGAAAGAAAACTGAAAACCCGTGCCCTGCATTTTAAATGGGCAAAATTTGAACCGCACTATCATCGAACCCAGGGTCACATTAAGAGACGTCTTTGCGTTAGAAAAGCACGTGTTCTGACGACATCGAGGAATTCAACTCTCTATCTTAATGGGAAGTGCTCAAAATTTTAATATAAATTTGAATTTCCGAATATTCGTTCACCTCGGTCTTTAACTAATCTTTCCTCGTAAAAACTGTGAACTTTAGTTTCCCTAACTTTGGCTTTCATTTGGCATGAATACAAACTCATCCCTTAGAAGACCTTCCTAGAAGATGAAGAACGTATAATATAGAAGAAAAAGGATGGCAACGTAGTTGGGTCTCCGAATCGGGGGCCGGCGAACTCTGTGATATAATGGGGAGATTGCTCCACTTCCTCATTTTGATGCGTCGGTTGGGTGTGCGGCGATGGGAAGTGGCGGTTAGAGTGGAGCAGGGATAAACTCGGAAATATAGTTGGCTGCTGCGATTGTGATGGATTTTGATCCAAGAAAAATCCTCCAAGATACTATCGATCGAACAGTTCGCATCGGTAAATTTTCAAGCGGTGAAGTAAATAAATAGGTAGATTTTTTTGGAATTAAATCGCAGCTCGAAAAATACTGGTACACAATTCGCGCGAGGCGATTAATATCGAGGCAATATTTTACACAATAGTCACAATGGGAATAAATATACTATGTCCTTTTCATCCAGAATTTCGCGAAGATTCAACTTATTCGCCGTCTCGAACGTTTAGCCTTCAAAGTATAAATTGACCCTCAAATTTAAGAATATGGTTCGTAATTTAACAAATATTTTTTTAAAGACTTAATGAAGTCGGTAATATCCCTGGTAGCGCTCCTTTAATCAGCTACGATCAATTCCTGAGCTTTGTGTCACTCGAACTCAACTTCTACGAAGAATTTCTAAAATTAATTTCCATTTGCTCGGGCTTAAATTATTTTAAAGGTAACTTCTCTTATGTTATTCTAACAGAAGGAAGTGTTATCCATGGGTTCTCTCATTTCTGATCCCAACTGTTAATGGATAAATTTTTAACTATGTATTGTTCAACTATGGAAACAGGCTTATCAATTATAATATTTTTGGGGTAGTTGTGTAGATGAGATTTTTTGTTTTTGGGAGGCAACTTTATCCAGTTACAATTAATTGTTGATTTCATAAATCCATTTAAGCGGAGCATGATTTTTGACTAAGAATTATAAAACTTGGATTCTGTAATTTTTCTGAATTAGAGAATTAATTTGATTAATCTGAGAATACGTATCATTTCTCGTAAAATGACTACTGTAAGTCATTCGGATTTGCCCACAAAACATGATTTTTATTGCACAAGAGGAAGGAAAACGTTAAGTACTTTGATTTTTAGGAATGATTGTTTAGGACTCTGATGATGGTAATCCACTAGCGAAACCGGTAGCGAGTAATAAACATGTGGAAAAAGTACTATGTTTTAAGCAATGAGAAACACATGGTTCACATGCTTGAATTTAGATGAAGAAATAAATGAGAAAAGTCTGCCGCAGCCGGGAATCGAACGCTGGCCTCCCACTTCTCGGGCGGGTGCTCTGTCCTCTAAGACACCACAACGACAGAGCAATCTTTCCTTCGGCTAAGATGGATCTGTGTACTATCCATCAAAGATGGCTCCGAACTCCTGCGCACATGCAGGACATCAAAGATGACACCATAGCAGACTTCCTTAAGGCCTGGAACGGCGAAGTAGATAAGCGATGAGAAACGCATAGTTCACGTGCTTGAATTAAGATGAAGAAATGAAGGAGAAAAAGTCTGCCGCAGCTGGGAATCGAACCCAGTCTCCCTGTTTTTTTCTGGCCTTTTCTGATCCGTGAAGTAACGCCTGAACATATCGATTTCATGCGGCTCTATCATACTTCCACTTTCCCATCTTCCGAAAAATTTTCGTTTTTGTTTACTAGTTTTGTTGAGCTACTAATTTTGATTTTCAATTTCATTTTTTCAATATTTACCAATAAAAATAAACAATAAAGAAATGTGAAATTTATTAAGAGTGTAACATTGAATGCATTTATTTTGTTCCACTATCTAAGATATACTAAAACGTAGGTGAAGCTGTCCATTTGCAGCGTTGTCCCGCGGATCGACTGCGGCCCTCGCGTTTGGTGGAAAATAGAGGGTAAATATTGCGAAGAGGTCCACCAGCCTTTATTTTTTTTCACCCACTTAAAATGCTTGTATTTTCACAATATTTTAACCACGTACGCATTGAAGCTTGCGCATTTAAAATATATTATTAGTTTGTAATTTACCTTGAAACTGAGGGAATGGCACTGCTTTTAAGTGGACTACTACCGATTTCTCGCTCCGCCATAATGGATTTGCCTCTAGTTCTATCGTTTGCACACCAGATACCCCAGCGATCAGGGAGTTGTGTCTCTTGCGATTTCTTAGAAATTTCTCGCACGAAAGTCAAACAACGAGTATGCGTTTTCAGCGAATATTCGAAATTCCCAAACCCTACAATCTTACGGGCGCGTGGAGTGAAACGGGTGCTAGGGTGGGACGGTACCAAGGCCGTATATTGCCGTTTTTTGTAATTTTTGGGGCGGTTTTTCGGTCACATTGGCGTTGGTAAACACAGATTTCTCGGGAAAAATTGCTAAAAATCGGAATTTCTACGAACGATAAAGAAATTGAAAAATCCTACCTATATGTTACTTTTCTTTCACATTTTTTAACATTTGCATCATTCTTTCTACTGTTTTCAATGCGAAACAACGGTGTTTATGCCTCATAACCGTTTGTACGAAATGAAAACAACGATTAAAAGTAACATTTCACTGACAATTTTCGTAGTATGGCTTTGTTTTCGTTTTTAAAATGAAAATTCCTTCATTTCTTTTACATATTTTGGGTAATCCCTGTTACTTTTTGGTCTCCATCGCTTTTTCTTTTCTGGGATTTGGGTATGGCTGGGTTGGGTGGTGTGGCTTCCTTTGGTTTTTTAGACAACTATTGGGTTGGGTTGGGTGGGTGCTGTGACTTCCTTTGGTTTTTTAGACAACTATTGGGTTGGGTTGGGTTGGGTGGTGTGGCTTCCTTAGGTTTTTTAGACAACTATTGGGTTGGGTTGGGTGGTGTGGCTTCCTTTGGTTTTTTAGACAACTATTGGGTTGGGTTGGGTGGTGTGGCTTCCTTTTGTTTTTTAGACATCTATTGGTTTTGGGTTGGGTTGGGTGGTGTAGCTTCCTTTGGTTTTTTAGTCAACTATTGGGTTGGGTTGGGTTGGGTGGTGTGGCTTCCTTTGTTTTTTTAGTTAACTATTGGGTTGGGTTACTGACAATTATCGTAACATTTGAAAGGGAGGGAAGGCGTTACAGTGGAAGTGGATGAAACACTGCTAACACATTGGAAATCCAATGTTGGTCGACTAATGGGTCAGTGGGTATTGGGTATTACACAATGTATTTTAAAAAAGACCATATAGACAAAAAAATACGATGTACACTCCAAAATATTACAAATAATTGAAGGAATAGTGGTCTAAAAAACCAAAGGAAGCCACACCACCCACCCAACCCAACCCAATAGATGTCTAAGAAACCAAAGGAAGCCACACCACCCACCCAAACCAACCCAATAGATGTCTAAAAAACCAAAGGAAGCCACACCACCCAACCCAACGCAACCCAACAAAAACTAATAGATGTCTAAAAAACCAAAGGAAGCCACACCATCCAACCCAACCCAACCCAATAGTTGTCTAAAAAACCAAAGGAAGTCACAGCACCCACCCAACCCAACCCAATAGTTTTCTAAAAAACCAAAGGAAGCCACACCACCCAACCCAGCCATACCCAAAACCCAGAAAAGAAAAAGCGATGGAGACCAAAAAGTAACAGGGATTACCCAAAATATGTAAAAGAAATGAAGGAATTTTCAGTTTAAAAACGAAAACAAAGCCATACTACGAAAATTGTCAGTGAAATGTTACTTTTAATCGTTGTTTTCATTTCGTACAAACGGTTATGAGGCATAAACACCGTTGTTTCGCATTGAAAACAGTAGAAAGAATGATGCAAATGTTAAAAAATGTGAAAGAAAAGTAACATATAGGTAGGATTTTTCAATTTCTTTATCGTTCGTAGAAATTCCGATTTTTAGCAATTTTTCCCGAGAAATCTGTGTTTACCAACGCCAATGTGACCGAAAAACCGCCCCAAAAATTACAAAAAACGGCAATATACGGCCTTGGTACCGTCCCACCCTAGCACCC
>KZ308904.1:24172-40120 GCA_000376725.2 Ladona fulva | reverse complement strand
GCACTCTCATTTAGTTTCCCTTATTGAGATTAGATTCAATCACTCTTTTCATTAACCTTCCATATTTAAAAGCACCATTTCTATTTAGGTGTAAACCATCCCATCTCAAATCATCTTCACCAAGCCAACAGTTTGGATCCACAAACATAATGTTTTGTCTACTGCACACCCAGTCAATGCAATCATTAATTTTTTGAATAAACCGATAGGACACGTCTCTTCTTCTTACAATTCCACTAACCACAATTTTCGCCTTTTTAAACTTCTTTTTTGCCGTTTCACACAAGTCCCATACATAACCCATTAGATGCTCCGCAGACTTCACTGATTTCACATCATTTGTACCTACATGCAAAAACACCACTTTTTCCTCACACATTTCCCCTAGGTTTTCAATTTTTCTTTGCAATTGTTCCACCCTTATCCCTGGAAAACATTCCACACTCGTGTTAGTCCCCCTGCAATACTCTCCACTAAACCTTATCATGGAGTCACCCATAATCCTTACCTCACTTTTCTGCTTTTCTTTCATTATTACGCATTCTTCTTTCTTCTTCAATTCGCCATTCGTTTTTACTTTCTCATTCATCAGCTCTGCAATTCTTTTCTCCTTCAGTTCCTCCTTTAGCCTCTCTATCTCCCGATCTTTCTCAGCTAAAATCCTCCGAAGTTCCTCGTTACTGCTTCCTCCTCTGCATTTTTTACACTTCCAATTCTCCGATGTACACTCCTCTAATTTCTCCTTCGTACACTTGAAATGATGCCTTGCGTTGCACTCGTTGCAGTTCACTCCGTCCTTGCAACTCTTATTACAATCAATACTATTCATGTTGGCCATTGTTCACCTCCGGACTACCTGGCTATCTGCCCTTTCACTTCTAGACAACCTCGCCCCTTGACGACTCGACCACGACTACGTAGGAAGGCTGTGTAGACAGGGGGTCATCTTTGATAAATATTTATTTCCACCCACTTTCGCGTTTGAGACACTGGTGACTCAATCTACACGGCAATGTCGAAGTCGGAGACGATTCAGTTTCTCAAAATCTTTTACAGAGGATACTGGGTTGCGATCTCCGACGTCTTGACTCCTTCAAATATCTTCCCTCCCTAACGAATAGTCACTCTACGGAAAATAATTATTACGAAAAGAGAATGTTAAACTATACAATTTTCCTTCAAATCACCATATTCCAGTATTAATAGAAGTTCCTCGATTCAAATTCTAACGCTTTCTTCTAAAAAGTTTGTCAGCAAGGACCATTCTAGAAGAAATATCAGCAGCTACTGACAAGTTATCCGCTTGAATATGCTTTTTGATAGGCCGCTTTTATATAGGCCGCTCCGATACAGCGAGGAAAANTAATAACATAAAAAAATCCTTTCAGACACTGCAAGCAGAGTTAGGACACGAAGTATCTCCTCCATGTTTTTCCTCTCTCTCTTCTCAAGGCCCGCTGGCTTGAAACTCACTGCCCCTTCATACAGGGTGGTAAGATTTATGTGGAAGTAGCTGTACGATAAATTTTAACATCTACTTACTATAAGAAGTGAAAAAATCAGCTGCTTTTAGCTGCTTTTCTGTTCGTTATTTGACGATTTCTGACACCACTCCGTCGAAGCTGACTTTGCCAGATAGGTGGCTGCTAGTATAAACATAGGAATCTCGGTCCATTTTCAAATGCACCACCCTTTCTTCTCATTAAAATAGATTAGATTTCTTTTTCACAAATACGGTAAAAAAGAGCAGTTTAATTTTTATCGCTTATATAGTGTTTGATAGCTTGACATACCTGAAATGGGATGGAAAGACAGAATTGTTGATGTTATAAACAAATTCCTAGGTAATTCGACCACGATTTGAAAAGCACTGTGCGCTGTGTCTACTCGATTCCGGTTTCATGAAATTCCATAGCGATTCCTTCTTTCCCCTCATTCGCCTTAAGGCCATTGGATACAAGGCCTGAATATCCGTTTGCAGGCTGTTGGCAATAACATCGCCATGATTGCATGCATATAGATATAATATTTCTGTTTTCGCTATTATATGCTTAAAAGATGTTGCTACGCTTGCACACATACTTTGTTAGGTTCATGCAAACCATAATGGAGAAATAAATTAGAGAACATGCATAGAAATCTATCACTTTTGTTGTAGTGGTACTCGGCAATTAGAAGTGATACGAAAATCTCCTAGGGCATTTTTTAGCTTAATCCTTTATCTTCGAATCCAGGCACTTTCCAAGTACGTAAGTATCACACAATTTCCGTAATCATGTAATTTGAGCAACATGTCCGGCGCAGTGTGGAGCAATCAGATCGAAAGAGCTTCGGCACTAGGAGGACTCTTCCTCTTCTCACAACACGACATTCACAGCGAAAGAAAGGGATTAAGACGAAAGGGTATTTTCTGAGGCTCTGAGAGCCTTCTTCGGAAGAAGAAAGCAGAGGCTGTCTTTGGAATACCGGCAAATGTTATGCAGCTCATTCTTCGTATACCGGCACGCCTCCATATCCCGGTTAAAGATCACGAAATACCATTTGCTGTTTTTGATAATTACACTGGAAAAGATTGATTGCGTTACACCATCATAGAATATCTACTTGCATGCTCATTCAAACAAACGTAGAAACATCATCGGATGCAAATAAAGGGAAATTAAACAAATGGGGACAAACATAAATAGAGAAAATATGGTTCGGTGTCACTTGGTAGAAGGACAACTGGTCGATGGGACAACCCGTCGCTGGACATTTCGTCGCTGAGACATTTGGTAGAAGGACAGTTCGTCGCTGAGACATTTGGTCGAAGGACATTTCGTCGCTGAGACATTTGGTGGAAGGACAGTTCGTCGCTGAGACAACTCGTCGACGGAAGGGAATGTTGTTATTAATGATAACGTTTTCGGTGCGTTAGTATCGTTATGGTGTAATATTCATTGTAATAACTCGGAGTATTGGTACGTGCAGTTTTTGCGATTATCGTAATTATTATTGTATATTATTTATCGTAATTAATATCGTATTACCTGCAGATTTTACGGATATCGATTAGTTATTAAATATAATGGTGTAATAAATTATATTTGATGATTACCACACATGCTTTTAGTTGTTGTATTTAACGTTACTATAGACGAAAGCGTTATTTTGTTTTACGCTATATTATAACTAAATAATAACTAGTGGTTCATTATGAAAATGGTTGGTACAACTCTGCACATTTATGGAAGCCTGGTTTCTTTTCATGTGCAATGTTCCGATCTGTATGGTTAAACATTTAACTATAAAACAAAAATTTGTTTAAAGATAGTCAATTTTTAATACATCATCTAGTATCATAACACCTTCATGTAATTATACTTATATACATTCTCAAACCTCAAATACAGTTGAGGAATGGACGAAAAAGGATAAACCTTTAACATTTCTGCCTATTGTTACTGCTGTTGGAAAGCGCTTGCAATTGGAAAGTACTGACAAAGATGGAATACAGTTGTAAAATGCATTCTCCAGTCCCAAAGTTTCTTAGAATCTTTCATTATTTAAGAATCAACCATTCTAGCAAGGTTGTTTAGAAAGAAAAACGGGTTACTGCATTGTTCCTAGGAGCACCCGCAGAGAGGAAGGTCCAAGATTCTGGAAGGTGACATTTTAGTGGTGAAATGTTTCCAGTATGGGAAACCTATCCAGGGAAAGGTTTACACAATATATGAACAACTGAGAAAAATTTCCTATAAATCACATATCATATAAATAATTTATTTATTAATTAGGAGAAATATCCATATCAAAATCGTTAATAGGACGGGGAAATTTAATGATTTGATAAAATATATCAGTTCGGATGTTTCCCCATACTAGAAAAATCAGCTATTGATTCATCGTGAAAATGCAAATAATTCATGCGTAAGACGAAGAATTAGAATTCACAGCATAGAATTATGGATGTTATTAGTTCGATTTTCTTCAAATTTCGTTAATTATATTGAACTAGACAAGTACAAACATTAAACCCCTCCCAGTAAAGCATAATGTTATAAAGAAACAACAGAAACTTTCAGATATACAAAGTACCCAGAAAATACTTGATCGCGTACAAAGGATGTAAAGTCATACCTTGTATGTAATCTCCTTTCTCGAAAACAATTGCAGCAAAATATCCGAAGACAGTTACATTTAAAGATTCAAATTTCTTTAAAAATTTATTCGCAGTGTTTGTCCAACAAAAACAGGTTCTAAAATGTTTGCTATGGATTTATTCAAAATAGATAAGAATGCTGTGCAAAGTTCCTATCATCGGTATAAATAATGAAAGCTCTGAGGCGAAAAATATAACTGAAATCTATACCATAGAAACCGAAATATGACGTGATAAAACCTTTGCGCAAATGTCTCGTTACTAACTACAGAAAGGCGTCTTAACTACACTACGTTCACTCTCATGAAATGAAAGCTTTGCTTATGGAAAGCCCGCGCTCATGCTTACAATTCATGGCAAAATGAAATTTACCAAAACTATTTTTAAAAACATTCCCTGTAAAGTTACAGTAATTTTCTATAGTACAGTGAGATTTAATTTGTGTTACAAGCCATCATAGACATAGAAATAATGAAAATGCCACATTTTAAAGAAAATTTGGGATTTTTTTACGGTTTCCTTTGAACCGTTGTTTTCGCTTCTTTAAACTAAGCTACAGGATAGTTTTTTATGTTAAAATTTGCTACGTTTCATACACTTTCCATTGATGCATTACAAATTGCCAAAAAAAAAATTGTTTACAAATATTTGAGAAAAATTAATGCGTATGTCACCCGTTTGCCCGGCGTTCAGCACAGACTCCATAATGTATACCCGTTTTTTTGCGTTAATAATAACTTTGACGGATTTAAACATTCATAGAAAATAAATTCGATGTTTCCTTAGAAACTTTCTCGCTTGATTTTTTTTCTCTACGCGAATAGAACGAAAACTGGTAGGCGACTATATTTCTTGATGCATTTTCTCAAAAACTGGTGACATACGCATTAATTTTTCTCAAATATTTGTAAACATTTTTTTTGGCAATTTGTAATGCATAAATGGAAAGTGTACACCAATTTTTGAGATACATATTTTCCTTATTTATTCCACTATATACTATTCCACCAAATGTCTCAGCGACGAACTGTCCTTCTACCAAATGTCTCAGCGACGAAATGTCCTTCTACCAAATGTCTCAGCGACGAACTGTCCTTCTACCAAATGTCTCAGCGACGAAATGTCCAGCGACGGGTTGTCCCATCGACCAGTTGTCCTTCGACCAACTGCCCCGGAACCAGAAAATATGACTATACAGTATACAGGATTTTGAGCAGTCTTGGATAGATCACATATTTCACTTGGTGGAAGACCCAAAAAAGGAGGTGTATTCGAACCTCATCCCCTCTGTTTGGAAGACTCGACAGCGGCATGTCTTCGAACTAAATTCGGAAGGCGCGAAGGACGGCTAGTTTAAACTGTATGAGATCCCCTTAAGGCCATTGGATACAAGGCCTGAATATCCGTTTGCAGGCTGTTGGCAATAACATCGCCATGATTGCATGCATATAGATAAAATATGTCTGTTTCCGCCATTCTATGCTTAAAAGATGTTGCTACACTTGCATACATTTTTGTTAGGTTCATGCAAACCATAATGGAGAAATAAATTAGAGAACATGCATAGAAATCTATCACTTTTGTTGTAGTGGTACTCGGCAATTAGAAGTGTTACGACAATTTCCTAGGAAATTGTTTTAGCTTAATCCTTTATCTTCGAATCCATGTACTTTCCAAGTACGTAAGTATCACAGAATTTCCGTAATCATGTAATTTGAGTAACATGTCCGGCGCATTGTGGAGCAATTAGATCGAAAGAGCTTCGGCGCTAGTGTACGTCGCCCCTCCGCCTCCCATCCCCCATTCTTGGTGGAGAACTCTTCCCCTCCTCACAACATGACCTTCATAGAGGAAGAAAGGGATTAAGACGAAAGGATATTTTCTGAGGCTCTGAGAGCCTTCTTCGGAAGAAGAAAGCAGAGGCGGTCTTTGGAATATCGGCAAATGTTATGCAGCTCATTCTTCCGTATACCGGCACGCCTCCATATCCCGATTAAAGATCACGAAATACCATTTGCTGTTTTTGATAATTACGCTGGAAAAGATTGATTGCGTTATACCATCACAGAATACCTACTTGCATGCTCATTCAAACAAGCGTAGAAACATCATCGGATGCAAATAAAGGGAAATTAAACAAATGGGGACAAACATAAATAGAGAAAATATGACTATACAGTGGAACAGTGAAATATCTGCTAGAGAACATCTTCCAAAAGTGTTTTTACGGGAAAATTCATGAACTCGAATTCAACAATTGCTTTCGTCGTACCCCTGTATAACCATATCAGTTTTTCAAATTCCGTTTCTTTAATCATGTACTTCGCATTTTGAATAGAAACTACATTTTAATAAATGTAAATGTAGTGGCCAATTTTAGCACTGAGTGGGACATTCCCCATCGGTCTCTTCTCAGCGAGAGTAGCTTGACGGTGTCCTTTATAAACAAACTCACGTTACAAAACATATCAAATTAACCAGAGTTGCAATGACGTGTTTTGTTGGATTTTGAGCAGTCTTAGATAGATCGTACATTTTGATGAATTCCAACCTTTTTCGTTTAACGATTTTTTATTGATCAATTATGGTTAATCTAAAATATTTCTACATTGTTTAATTAAAATGACGAAAATAAACAAATAAAAGAGGGCAATGTCTTTGCTCCAAAAGTTGATCGTATTCAAGCTATGACTGCAAAAATACGACGAGAATACAGTAATCAATCATTCAACAAACTTAGCAAGAATCACACCGATGTAAAACAGCAATAGTTCACGTGCTCTTTAACTATCCCGTCTTCAGCTGTAGCGAAATTAAGTAAAAAGAAAGAAGAATCTTACTAAAGAAGATCTGTTCTCATTTTAAGGTTAAAGGAACGTTTTTGTATATTAATGATCCATGAAAACGTTCCCTACTCTTTTTCGACGGGCAAGCAATAACAAGTTTTACATCCCGCTTAAAACACTATTGGGTTATATCGCGAATCAGCCCTCAGAAAAGCAGTTTTACTGCATGCACACGACGTTGATTGTTATAGTACATATATTCGTTAATTTTATCGTCGTATGTGTAGCATGGGTTTATTTGAAGAGGGAAAATACGAGAATTCTTTTCCCAGGGTTTGAATTGGTTTTAATTCCGTATATCAACCCGTGGTAGCACGCGCACACAAGGAACCTCTATCCGTCAATATTATTCTTTCTGTGTTACATACATATATTCAGCATTGATGAATGAAATACATTTCCCAAAAATAAGCATACACTGCTATTTTCATTTCTAAAATTGCTTCGACAGGTGAAGTTTTTCCGCGTAAATATGTCACCGTTGGGCATCGAACCCGAGGCAGCTTTAAACAAAGACGATTGTCGTACCCCTTTTTGCTATGTGGTAGCTCAAGGGCGGTTTATTGAACGTAGGGGAAAAACCCGAAATCACGCGTAGGACAAGAGTGAGAATGGTTTATAGTTAAAAGAATAGTCAGGGAGTTGTATAGAGATATTGAGTGAAAAAGGAAAATCCCCACGACCCGTGGACACAGAGAGATATGAGTAGCGGTTGAAAGGGATGAATAGTAAGAAAGAATCAAGGTAAGGTTAACAGGCTCTAAGGAGAGGTGGAGTAAAACAGCGAGGGTCGGGTAAAAGAGATGCGACAGATACCAACTGTGCCGGTGGATTTCAAGTCGCAGTGTTTCCTAGTGGCGGTCAATGAATATGCATTCTCAAGGCCCCTCTCCCACGAGCATCTGGGGTTTTCCATGCATGCCATTCATTTAGTTTATCCAAACCAAAAGTATTTCGGCAGCAGTGAGTTCTTATCTAGTCGGGAGCTTGGGTACGTCGTATTCACACATTTCACTCGGTGGAAGGCCCAAGAAAGGAGGTGTATTCGAACTGGCGGGGAGAAACCTTTTGAACGGAAAACAAGAATCGAATATGATTCTACACCATGCTAAACGTTTCTCGACATATCATCACAATTCCACCGAAGAACTTCTCTTCATAAGAAAAATGGGAACTTGACGAAGGGTTTGGGTTTATTGCGTCTTAGGACTTATTTTGCTTACCCTCCCATACCTCTGCCCTTCCCTCATCCCCTCTGTTTGGAAGCTCGACAGCGGCATATCTTCGAACTAAATTCGGAAGGCGCGAAAGACGGCTAGTTTAAACTGTATCCAAACCCCTTAAGTTCCAAAACCCCAAAACATATCCGCACCCGCCCCCACCACTGTTTTCAATCTACAAATCCCGCGGTACAAACCGAAAAATTAAGTGTACTGTTTGGCCGCTAGAGCAGCGACACAACTTGCCCACAGAATTTTGCAAGTGACTGTACACAATAACAGATATATTTTAAAAATAAGTTCCATCAAGCTAGTCGGGACTGTATTATATATACATATTTAAATTACGTTTTATTATTTAAGACGTGGCAGTTCACTAGTTCATTAGAGTCGTCGGCGTCGTTATAAAAACATCCAGTTTCCATCCCGTCATGCACAGTCGTTTAAATTCTTGGCGCCTAAACTTTATCACCATGGAAACAGATACGAGAAAATCAGGAGCATTTCAGTCGAAATCTTTCTGTTAATAACGACGTTTAGTCCGTAACATAAATGGATCGTACCGCTGATAATGAGACTAGGTGGGTTGCCGTTATGAAGTCTTTGATATCTAACTTCTGATGGATTATCATAAACATTGAAAACAATAACCGAAATTATTCGGTTACTAACTATAAAGCTTGCGATAATTTTTAAGTTATTGGATTAAATAAAAATAAACAAATGTGTATCAAATGCTTCGAGATGTAGTTCGAATATTAATATCTCTATAACTCTTTATGAAGGCATGACAATACAGCAGCTTGTAAATAATGCATTAACGGAATATAAGTAATGCTCAAAAATCAATGCATCTTTCATCACTAGAATATCACTATACATTATTATTATTACAATATATATATATCATTAGAATAGAATTGATTATATGTATACTGAATTGTACGGCTCGGAGATTAATGTAATATTATAAGTCGCTGAACAATAAATTTTCAGATGGATAAAACTTGGGGGACAAGATCAAATGAAGAACATATTCTTTGTTGGGAAAGATGTAGTAGCAGTTAGTCAAAGTTTCAACATACATTTTCTTAAGTATAAAAATGAGGAAAAAGGCTCACCACAATTCTTAACTTATGACGTGTTTAAAGAAGATGATGAAGTTGAAGGAATAACTTGTGTTGCTGGCCACGAAGGGTTGCCAATGTTTGCAACTGCGATGACTAAAGCACAGATACAGCTGTTCTCTTATCCTACATTTGCCCAAGTTACAACATTGAGAAGTAAGTATCACGTAATTCTTAACAAAATTATGCAGGATTCTTTTTAAAGATTAAGTTTTTCTCTTTGAATGCATGTGGGGTCAATTTAAAATATAAAAAGGCACAACAAGGATGCTTATAGCGATGGCTCAACGATCACCATAATGATTAGGTAGTTTTTAAACATATCTTTGTCTCTGCTCAAATTTGAACCAATTTTTCAACTAAATCTGAAAATAACTGCGTAATATTATATATTTTCATTTTATAACCGAAACACAATCGTTAACGTTAACATAATCGTTTAAATCTTAAATATCAAGATTTCAAACAATACCTGCTCAAAATAAGTTTGGTTGGTAAAATTTCGTATCAGATAATTTGCGGAATTTGGCATCAAATTTATAAAGAGTTCCCTCACCAGCTACAGGCATCTAAAAAAAAATATATATATAGNTTATATATATATATATATATACATATATAATCAGCTTGTCTGTAAATTCAATACTTTACTATGGTATAAGGAATTCCTAAACATTTCATTATGTGTTATTAAATGTAGCAAAGGGAATATAAAATTGTAAAGATTCATTTAAGAAAGTCTTATTTCTAATGAACTATCTCATTGCTGTGAAACCCTTCCTGATTTTATTGGAGCATTAAATGAATTCTTCTCTAACACTGAAAATACACAGATAAATCAGAGAACACCCAAGCACTTTCTTTCTCTGATGGTGAAATTCTGGTGGCACTGAGTTCTGCTCCTGATTATGCTCTCACAATCTGGAACTGGCTGTCAGGGAAGAAGTTGAGAACTGTGCTTACAAATATAACATCCCTGGATCAGAAACTTATGTAAGTTTCATTGGCCTAAGAAATTGGTCTGCCTATTGAAGTTCTATTGATTCTTTTTCTTTCATCTACATCTGTGATTATTTTACAGAAAATATTTTATGAATTATAGAAGAATGTAAGGGACATAGCCCACTTTAACTTGATTATAATTCAATTTACTTAACACATTTTACTGCATATTAATAAAATAGTGTGCTTTTCTGAACAATAAAATCTGTATTGCTTCTGTTTGACCATGATACCCATTGGAGATGCACAAACAAATAACTCCACGATATTTGAGTATATCACTGAATGATATTACCTCAGCTGTAAAGCTAAAGAAAAACATAAATTTCATAATAATTTATAAGGGATAAGTGCTTTTACTGTTTAATTTTAAATATAGACTGTAAATCTGTGTGATTCTACTCAAAAATTTAAATCAGTAACATGTTGTTATCCTTAAATTTAATTTTAATTATCTTCTCAGTTTCTTAGGATTAATTGCATGTAAAATTCTTTTGAAAAATAACCAAAAACAATAGCTTATGAGAATTCATTTTAAATATAAGTTGAATAGATTCTAACCTCAGCTCAGTAACAAAACGGAAATTCTCCTTTGATGTTTCAGGTGCCAACTTTTAATAGTATGTTCTTTGAATTTTTAGATAGATTAAGATGTAGTAATCATTCTTGGGTCTCCAGCCAGGTAGCCTCGTCCCATAAGGTTGACATTTTGGGCATACAGGTGTATTTACAAAGTCAACTTTCATTGTCAAAATATCATTTAAAAGTATTTCATAATTTGAAGTTGGTAAGCACATGATTGTTTAATCATGTGCTTACCGACAAATACCGAATACTAATGTTTTAACTATCAATGCTAAAAATATCTGACTAAACAAAAAGGAAGAATCTTTATGACAAATGTTTCTCTACTCCTTCCCCTTAAAATTTGGTCCAAACTTGTTAGACATGAGAGGATGTGAATTTATCTTATTACTTGATTACTTATAATGAGTTATGAGAGAAATTCAATCAATTGTCATCTCCTGTTAACAAGAATTACCCTTAGATATTTTATGTTTTTCAAGATTTGTCAAAGTAATTTGTACATGAAGTATCTTAAGTTTATTAATCCAAGAAAACTTATTCAAAAATGCATATAATTTTTTAAACTGTAGATGCTTCTCTTCATTGCCCAATTTAATAAGCCAAACATCAGAGGAGACAAATGAGTTAATAATTTGGGAAGTGAGTCCATGCTATAAAACATGTAATGTGGTTTCCAAGTCCATAGAGATGCCAAACGCCAGGTGCTACTCGAGTTGTTGGACTCCAGATGGGATATTATGGGTAATCAATGACAATGGAGACATTTATTATGTAAGTGCACTAGGTCAAGAAAAAATTCTTTGAACTTGAAACAAAGGGTTACATCAAGGACATCTACTAAATATCCTTTCCTTCAAGTGTTTGTATTTTTAACTTTACAGGCAGCAACTAGCCTATAATTCTATCACCTTATTTTGAAAAACAAATATCATAAAAATATTTAAGCATTCATAAACATACATAGAATTTAAGTAATACATGTTATTCTAATTTCTCTCGTTTGCAAGATTTCATTGTTCCGATAAGCTAGGGAAAGTTTATAAGATGCCATCACTTCTTCTCTTTATATTTCTGGGAAATGCTTTATTTCTGTGGGCTATCTGTTAGGTGCACTACAGGAAGCAGACCTTACCTTAAGTGGTACATCAAAAACAGTAACCTTATATAGGATTCAGTACTAAACAAATTTAAGAATATTTTCTCTTTCAAACACAATAATTTCACGTATATTTCCATGATTTCACATAAATTTATAAATCTAATGTCAACTATCAATCAATATGAGGGTTCTTTTGACTCTTGAACAATGAAAAACTAATAACAGTAACTAATATTTCAATAAAACAAATTTATTGTGGGAAAAAAAGATGCATCGATTAATTGCCTTTTTCGAGCAGATTGATACTGCTACATTCAAGCCAAAGCTTTTCCTCCAACAAGGACAGAGTTTTGATTTAAACTATATGAAACCATGCATCGGATGCTTTAAATCATATCTTATTGTGACCACAGAAAATGGATCTCTGAAGGTACAGAATGATAAAGATTTTGCATTGAATTTGAAGTATCAGCTAATAAATACTGAAAGTAACTTTTAAAATTAACTTAAATTTCAGATGTACAAAAAACGTAATGGAAAATGGTCTCAAAAAACAGAAGCATTTGGGATGAAAACAGCTCTCCTCAAATTAAAAAATTCCAATGATTGCAATTCAATTGTTGGATGGAATTGTGTGGTAAGACTTCCTTTATTCCTTTTCCTATTTACTCTTATGTGAAGCTATAAAAATCATACTGTATACATCTCCAAGTGAATGATACTCAAGATTAAAACTTCTTTATAAGAATTACCTTTGGTGTGTAAGGCAATTAAATCTCGCAATCACACTTTTAATTGAAAATTCAATACAATAGCCTCAAATTCTCAAGTTAAAGTCATTTTCAACTGGAAAAAATCTGCTAATTTTTATGCTGTTTTTAACAGAACCATTACATGTTAAATCAGGTTGCTCTTCATTTTATTTACATTTCCCCATTAATGCCACTTGATTGTAAATTATATTCATTAATTGTCATCATAAAAAGTGAATGTTTTGTTTGAATTTTTATATGCTAACTTAATAATATTATTTTAGTAACTGTAATACATAAATTTGTGTAGATTAACTTTGTTAGATTCATAGGTATCTCCCTGGAATTAATAGAGTTAACTGTCTAAAATGACTGAGCTATTTTATTTCTTATGATGAAATTCATACCATTACTATCATGGGTAAAAATAAGCAATTAATTTTCATTTAAATCACTAGATTGTGAAAAGATGTGTACACAGTAGCAGTAATATCATAGCAGTGATATCACTGCAGTAAAGCAGAGCTTCTTAGCTTTTGTAATCGTTTTAAGGATATGGGGTATATTAAAATTCCCTTTTAGGTGAATCTATTTGGGATATATTGTACAGTTAAGGCTCTCTAAACATTATAAATGCTTACTTAAGTCCCATATTGATCCTCTCTCGATTAATCAACAGTCCATAAACAAAGCCCACAAGTAGGAGAGTGACACTGTGTTTCCACAGATATAAGCTTCTGTGGTGTTCTTATAACATAAACGTCCAAACTACATAGTGTCTGTTGCTACACTGCCATGAGGTGCCTTTCATTGATCATGTGCGCATGCACACTAAATGAATACATCACCTCCTTCCAACACAAAAGAAAATGAGCAACAACAGAATAGATTAAGCTAAAGTAGAGCTTTGAGGGAAAAGAGAAGAAGTATGAGATATACATGAACAAGACCTTGGAGAAAAAATCTCAAAAATAAGAAACAATTTTGTAAATAAAAGACAGTAAATAATACAGGAGATACATACAAGGCAAATTGTAAATTTCATGCTTTATGCAGCAAATAATATTAAATTTCCATTGGATTACTAAATGGTACAAGTTATATGATTACTGTTCATATTAACAATTCCAGAATTATTCCAGTTCCTGTCTCTAGTGGGATACATTTTCACACTCTTACATACTTCATGGTTTCCCTCAATGTTCACAATTTCCACAGCATCGACGGAGGACATGTAAATCTATCGTTCTCCGTAAATGATTTTTTACTCCTGTTCCCAAGTTCGATGGTACATCTGAAGTACAAGAATTCGTTTTGGATATTTTGTGTTAAAAAAGAAAGTTGCAATTCAAGATTATCTTAGAAAAGATAGATGTTTATCGTATGCCGTAAAGAAGTATTCCCTAATGATACAGGTTCGATGCCTGGATCATTCGTACGTGGGTAAAGTTAAAATTTCTCGGCCTGACAAAGAAATGGTGTTCCAATAAGCAAAAATTTATGATCCCTGCCTGGGATCATCCTATACATCTCTTTATATAGATGCTTCACTGGATATCTCTTTATATAGACGCTTCTCCGGATATATATACATATAGGATACTAAAGATGAGGCGGAAGGAATAGCCTCACAGACCCGGCGTACTTTTCCCGTAAAGTCCTGGGTTTCGGCATTATGGAAAAAAGCACACATCCATCCTAGGCATCATGGGTTCGATTCTAGGAGGCCCCAAAAATAGCTATTTTCCCATAAGAATGCATTGAACGGTTTTTCTAGTATTTCTCGGAAATAATTTTCAGGTACTCCCCGTAAAGCTAGGGAATTGAAATTTAAACTGTAAGTGCAGGAAGTGATTCTCTTCCACGTACTGAAAAGACTGCTCCCAAAATGATCTTAGGTTCGACGCTAGGTCAATGTAAAACATTCAAAGGATTTAAATCCCAAGTACCAGGGAAATTAAAGGTATTTAATTGCTTATCTGAAGCACATTACACATCTGTTCTGCACATTTATTGCGGTCTCCCAGAGTTACCATCCCTTTCAAACCTTTTGATGGGAGAAAAGCATTTCCTTTTGACATAAGCAGATTGTCAATTTTTTCTAAAGCTGGTGACTATTCGATTCTAGGAGGCCCCAAAAACGGTACTTTTCCCGTTTAAATGCATTGAGCCCATTTTCAAAAACTGATTTAGCGTATTTTGCATTAAGATACAACATTGAAATTTACGGAGTGATTAGAATGTATTTATACCTTTTTTTTACACATGAGCATTATCACTAATGGCCCCAGATTCGATGCTAGGTAAATTCTTTATACCAAAATTTCAGAAAATCATTTAGAGTATTTCCCAATTAGATAGAACGTTGAAATTTACGCCACCAATAGAGAAGATAATTATCTATTGTATGCCTAAAGGTTTATGTCCTGTGAGTCCTTTGTTCGATGCTAGGGCAATTCCTATATAAACTCAATATGGGAAGGCATTACCTCGTGGAAGGACATTACAATGAAATAAAGACCGTTTCGTACACTTTCACAGCAATTTTATTTATGGCAACATCTTTCGCTAGTGTCCTAGCATCATCAGGCTGATGCTAGAACACCAGCGATGATGCTAGTACACTAGCGAAACATGTTGCCATAAATAAAATTGCTGTAGAAGTGTACGAAACGGTCTTTATTTCATTCTATTCGTATATCATAATTTCAAGAATTCATTTAGGGTATTTTGCGTTAGGATAGAAAAGCGTAATTCACAGTGTTGATAGAATAGATGACGATCTATCGAATGCCGTAGAGATTTTTCCCTGTGGGCCCAGAAATGATGCTAGAAACCTACACACGACCGAATTTTCAAAAATACATTAGGGTATTTCCCGGTCAGCTAGAAATTTGAAATTCGCAATATCGATAGATTATAAGGATTCATATCCTATGCCGTAAAGATATTTGTGCTATTTGACCCAGGTTTGATGGTAGAACAATTCTTATGGACTTATATTGAGTAATTCGTTTAGGGTATTATAGTTGGTAGATGGCAGTCCGTTTTTAGCAGGCGGAGTGTAGCAGGTGGTGCATAATGCTTTAGTTAATCTATCTTACATTTAGCTTGCAGTCTGCAAGCAACTCGTAAATATCTCTTTATATGGACGATTCTCCGGATATATATAT
>KZ308904.1:0-11167 GCA_000376725.2 Ladona fulva | reverse complement strand
AAAAAAGATAAACACAACGATACACAATGGACTAAGTCTAGTTTTGTATCTTAATCTTATATTAGAATATAAAAATGTTCCACCTAATATCGCCAGACAAATTTCGAAAATTAATTCTATTTAATAAACCAATTCACCGCGAAGGTTCATTCTTAAAATCGACAAATTCATTACGTACCTATCTCTAGTTTTTCTCTAAATGTCGGTTGGGTATTCCGCTATCGGAAGGGATTTTTAAGTCTCCGAAATTATTCTGTTAATTTTTTATTATTTCTCACAGGTTTTTCACAGAAATATCCTCGGAATATTCTACCTTGCCTGATTCTCTCCAATTTTTCCTATCTGGAGCCGTTTCCCTCACACGTTAACGTCATAAACGATAACGTCATTAACGATAAAGCTATAGCTCTGGCTCCTTCTTTGTCGTAACATCCTTCATTCTATTACTTTCTTTATCAATCCACCCCTTTCTCGATTCGCTCTCTCCTTTTATTTTCAGTCGATATCCTTTCTTCTTTCGAGACATCCTCGGTTTACTTTATTTTCTACTTTCTCTGATTTTACATTTCCACGTCTGGCAGTCCATGTCTCCCTACCCCTAATTTCAAATCACTTCTTTAGCTGATACTTTTAACGAGGTCCCCTTCGTTGTCAAACTATTTTTTCTCACAGAAGATTCTGCTAAACCAAGGTAAAGGAAACGTCATCTTTTTCACATCATTTCAAGTCTTAGGCGAATTACTTGCCTTGGGTCATTTGCCGAAACAAAAATTCCGATTAAAAACCTTCGTGATGTGACGCGAGGACATAAATATAATCCAGAAACCCATTTTTGTATTACCAGATAAAGAGCTTTTCCATGTTCAAATTTAACTGATTGTATGAGCATTTCTTACCCCATTTGCATACCGCATTTCTTCTCCCGACTCTTTAACCTCCAATGCGAGCGGCTCTCCTGTGGTAAAAATAGGAAAATTTTATTCCCTGCATTTCATTTAAAAAATAATTGTTTCATTACTTTAGGCTGAGAATACCAATTTGCATTTTATTATTATAATCAAATGGCCTGTCCGAGCAATTTGTTCCTAGAAGGGGTAAGAATACCATTTAACTCACAACGAATTTGATAGCCGAAGCATCGCCTAATAACGCTACAGTTATTATAGTGCGACTATCATGGCTTAACTTTCATAAGTTAATGAAAAGCATTAATGTTAATGTTCCTTGCACAATTTCTAATGTTATATTTTTCCGTACATTATTGAAAGGTAGCAAACTGTATTATCAGACGCAATGATTAAAGAAAGGTCGTTCGAAGTATTGTTTGCGTAAGATTTGGTCCTATTTTATAGTGAACAAATGATATTTTCTACAAGAAACTACTCTTCCTCACCAGCCATTCAGTGAGATTGTTACATTTTAAATGCGGTCAAAGTTATGAAACATGAGAAAGCGCAATGTAAATATACATTCCTTGAGTTTTAGATTAGATTTTATTAATTACATTAAAAAAGAGGAACATTCCCGTAATTTATGATCCAAAAACTTTTGTAGCGATTGCAGCTAGCAAAAGTTAGACGTTATCAATCGTTCGGGAGAGTGCACAATGAAGTTATATTTTCATCTCACTTTCCTATAGAACGTTCAAATTAATAAAACCGTTTTGTTATTAAAGTTTTAATTGAAAATTGAATTTAATTGAACTTGGGACGAATTGAACCTCCAGATTTTATTAGAATTGGTGTTAAATTGTGAAAGATGGTTCTGAGAGGACTAAAATGAAGATATAAGCTGGGTCAGCGTTCACATTAGCAACGTTGATTAAACGTTTTTGCATACACGTGATTGTCGATCCGAAGGTAATTGCTAGGAGATATTTTCTATGGAACCGATGTAATCTCCAAACTCGTTTTCAGTTGCATTCAGTCAGATTAATATGACGACGAAACAACATTTCCTAATTCATTCTTTATTCGTCCCTTCGATTCCACTTCGATTCCTCTTCGATGTTTCGCCGTGTCCGTGATTTTATTCTTCATTTTCTTTTTCCTCATTAAAGTGCGTCTTTTTAATTTAATTTCACCATTAATATACGTCTTTTCGCGTGCACATCGGTTGGAATATTCCTAAATATTGGAAAGAAATGCAGTACTCTGAGAATAAAAAGCGTTTTGAAATCATTCATTGAGAGTTTTTCTCCTGAACGAGAAATATCGTCGCAGTATTCTCAAATGGTTAAATGTCCCCTATCCTACGGAAAACTTTAATTTCAAGATTAAATTTATTGCCAAAAAGAGAGAAATCTCGATAATGAGATGAAGTTCAACCAACAACGTAGAGCAATATTTAGTTGAATTAATGGCATCAGGGACTTTGGCTTAGATTCTTGACAATGTAAAGAATTCTTAAAAAAAAGCTTCCAAAAGAAGTAAAAGTGACTTACTAAAGCTTATGGTAATTGCTTACATTGTTTTATAACCCTACAGCTTCTCATGACGCCCTCCCATAGTCAGATATTTAAATAAATCCATATAATTAAGAATCTGTTCTATTTTATCACCGAGTGATTCGCCTTGAGCCTTTGGTAGTCCATAGAATGTGCTAGTAAGTATGATTTCTTTGAAATTATCGTTGTCATTCCTGGGGTGCTATGCCCTATCTTTCCGATACGCATGGAATTGGGTTTTGATCGGAATTTTCGGCCATCCTGGCAGTTATTCCGACTGGAATCTCATTTGGTATGCTCTAACTCAGAATTCCGATTATGGAACGGAATTGAATTCCGTTTGTACCGGAATTGTTCTCACCTACAAAAAGTAGGTGGAATCTAGCATGTAAACAACAAACATGGCGGACCGACTGTCTGCTACGATAAAGATTTGGAAGAGGAGAACGAAATGATGAGCCGTAGCACCCTTAGGGATTCTACAAATCCATTTGCTATGACAGCAGAGTACATTCGCGAGTAATTTAGGTTACCCCAGGAAAGAGTAGCGTATTTAACGTAAGCCTTAACACCCCAGCTGGGGCAGCTGGCAAGAAGAACTGGAATTCCAGTTCATTTACTGGTATTATACATTAAATATTGATTTTATTGGGACGTAAGCAAACGGGATATGCAATGCATGTAGACAATAATATATTTATGTAATTTACGTATGATTCCTAATCCTGCAGATTCTCTGTGCCCTTAAAATCTTTGCAAGTGGAAGCTACGAGGCTAAAGTTGGGCAAGATTATTTATATTACTAATGCTAGAATGTCCTAATCGTTAGTGTCATCGGTTCCTTAAGTAAAAGTGAAATACTCTATGTTCTATGAGTCGTATTTGGAACTCAACTTTTATCGTGAAATGCTGGGATTGGATTGTTTGATTTTTTTTGAAGGTCTACCTAAGCATTTAGAAATAGGTAACTATATTCTTCTATGATTTATAAGTAAGGAGGCGGAACGAACTCTATGACTAATCAAACTAAGGTAGCATTTTCATCATGAAGAAAAACGCAATTAGTGTTACTATGATCTACCAATTCGTTTCGAAGTCGTAATAAGTGCATTTTCCTTTACAAATAATAGCATAGCATTGCTCAGCGGAGTCAAGGCTGAGGTAGTGGATTATAGAAGAGGACACATAATTTTATACAATTTTATATTTGTAATTACAACAATATTAATATCTAAATGACATTTAAATAAAAGTTATAAAAGTCTCATTTCCCCCTACCATACGCGACATTTTGTATAAGTTTATAAAGTATAGCTCTAAGGTAAACACAACTAATTACGTTCTGTTCACAAAAAATTATATCTTAAATACTTTCTATTAGTTCCTTACAACATCATGATCAAAAAGCAAAGCAAGGAAACCCAAAAGAGGATTTGTAATTCACACTATGCCATATGCTTCGCATATCTACAATACACATTCATCGTCTTCGGAGGCTTTCAGTCATTACTATATTTAATCAGTAGTCAACGATAAGCATAAAACGAATACATTCTATTCCGTAAACGATGGCCTATTCTTAATCACGTAAAAAATGACAAATCAACGTATACAATTTCTATAGAAGGACTCAACGATTTCATTAGTTTACGGAGAGGTGACCCATGCGCTAAATAGAAATTTATTTAAATACTTTTTCCATGACATGACATTATTTTCCACTGAACTCACTCTTCAAAATTCATAATAGATGTAAACACCCGCCTAGCAGACTGCAATTACTCGCCAATGCGCATGCGCTTTGATGAGAATGTAGTAAAGCAAGTCAGTAGAATACGTAAACCTTGCAACACCGTTACGAAGAAGCTTACTCGCAACGATCGTAAGCGAAAGGAGATCGGGCATACCAATTGTCACGGAATTCTAATTTCGGTCGTTACGGAGAGGTTTCTTCGGAATTTTGGGATTACTCATTCCGTTCGTTACGAAAAGATAGGGCATAGCACCCCTGGTGAGACCGATGGTATAGGGAAATTGCAGGGTTTGAGTATCTAAAACTCCAACAACGGAATTCGCTTAAAATTCTATTTTAAATATGATTTGAGAAAATTTTCAACTTTTGCTTTTGAGGCCGTCTATACTTGTTTAACTGTGTCGTCGTAAAACGTGTAGCCTCTGAAAAATTTTTAAAGAAGTCATCTTTTATAGTCTATCGTAAAGAGTTGAATTCCATTTTTTCCATCTATGACATTTTACACCCATTAGCACTTTATGAAGGATTTCTTCATATTCCGGTTTTATCCTCTTTTTCCCATCTGTTTTGATTCACTGCCTTCCATCTCAACACAAAAAGTTCCGTTTTTAGGCACTAAATCAAGAATGTCCGCTCATAAGCAGCATCTCGGGGCTTCTAGCAGGATTAGAAGAACTATCATCGTCGCTATCTTTGTTCTTTAGTGCCATTATTACGAAAAATAGGGGTTTATGAAAACGAGAAATGTAATAAGGCGGAAGCAAGGGCGGTGGGTCGGAGCGTCGACTGATGTGAGTTCAGATGGGATAACACGGGTATAAAAGGAGATGGGACGTACAGAGGAGAAATGGTCTGAGCATGTCAAGGGATTTCAGCATGTTATTGCCTACTCTTGGTTGGCACATGGTTTAAAAAATTTTCTCACATTTTTCATCGATATTTAGAAACGTATGGAAGGAGCTTTACCGAAGCTTAAGATTTGCAAACAACGACACTCTACTTCACTCAATTTTAATTAGACGAATGTTCAAATAAATTGATTCGATAACATAGGACATCCGATAAATGTACAGTTGCAGAATTTCACGACTGTTTTGTATAAACGTAAGATATTCCATTAAAGAAATTTGAATTTCAGACAGTGCTTATTTTAAAGTTAAGGTTTAAATCGTTTCATTGTGAATAAGTAAATATAAGTTTATTTTCGTATTTGATCGAAATATAACAAATTCACGAATGCTGACAGAAAAGATATATTATATCATTAATTACTATCAATAGAACAAATAATCTGGAAAGTATTTATAGGCTCTTTAGGTTACAGGACTTAAAAAGCTTACCTAATCGTAAGATTACAGTCCTTTGCTAACGAGTTACTGTTCTATGTATTCCATACAGAGAGCTATCATAAAGTTGAGGCCAAAGCAGTGGATTTCGCTGTAATGTGTAGGCTTCATATAGGAGGACACTACAAACAGGTTTGATTAAAATTTGTGTTCAATGTACATACATCTTGATTTCAAAATTAATGGCGATGCAATATTGATAATGGATCCGTAGTAAATATAAATAGCGATGGAGAAGGAATGGTTCACATGAATTCATGAATGATTTTAGATGAAGAAATGAACAAGTCTGCTGCTGTAGACGGACTTATCCTCTTTCCTTTCTGTAGTAAAGATGCTCAGGAGCGACACGCCAATCGCTAACTAAAGGAAAGATCATACTAACATATAGTTCTTAAACAACAGGTTGCCACAACTTGGGTGGAAATTGGCTGAGACAGGAAAATCTCATTATGAATGAAAGCAGCGAAATCAAACGATGGTTAAACACGAAAAGGTGGATCATGAATGAGTGGATGGTTAATCTAAGAAGTGATTTGTACAGCGTAATTGACGTACTCATACGGCGCGAATGCAGAATGGAGGACAACACGGACGAATGCAATGTATGAGAAATGAAAGAAAGACTATCTTCGCTTTCATCTTTCCTCATTTCTTGACGTTTCATGAATTTCAGCACAAATTCATTGAATCACTCTACGTTAGATTGCATCTCAGAGTGTCTTCACTTTCTCTCCACAGTTATTCAATATAAAATTTTGCCGTTTATATCTGTTTTACGTTTAATTCATAGAAAATGAATTTATTTCTACAATGTATATGATGGCGAATGTCACTATTGTGATTTGTGTGCTAAACCTTATCACACCACCCTAGAGTTATTGAAGATATCGTGCTTATAATTAAATTTCAAATTAATTCCTATGTGATTTCATAACAACAAAGTTTACGAATTCTGCAAGTCGTATATCAAAACGAGCCGCGCATTTGCATCAATGAGAATCCCAATTGATTAGAGGTTATCCTATTATGGTGTGAAATGACCTTTTCAAACATTGTTCCCTTCGATTTCATGGACCAACTGACAACTATTTCTTTCCTCTGCGCGTCAATGTTGCAGTGTTCGGGCCAATCGCTTGGCTCCTGATTCAATTTCAGGAATTTATCTATATACTTAGAGAACAAACACCCTTCATTTTATCATACTTTGGTACCGCATAGTTCCACACTTCGTGTGTCATTGTCATGCGGCAACCGCATCTGAATTGCCTTTTCAATGTACCGATTAGCACCCTTTCCTGCTCTTCGGACAGCTCACTTGTTCGGTAAAGTCGAAACGTAAACTTCCCGTTGCAGCGGTAGGGTAATACAGGATGGTATAAGTTCCTTGGGGGTAATACGGTGCATTTCATAATGGCCTCACACTTTTCAAGAGAAGGGTATTTATCCCCTTTGTTGGGAGACCGACTGTTTGTTGACGTATTGGTAGAGCGAACAGATGACTTGACTTTTCCGCTCTTGACTTACATTAGTTTGACTTCTACAGCTCAGTCATAGAGTTGGCGGCGTTCGTTCTAATCCCATCAAAATCCTCTCCCAGATCCATTGGTTTCTTGAGGGTCAGTGGGTGCTTCTCGAAGAACAACTTCATTTCCTCATTTGTTTTAAAGAAACATAGGAAGTCACACTCACATTTCTACAAGTAGACATTCGCTGTTGAGAAGCTCTTGTTTCCTTAGCATCGTAGTTTTGTTTCGCGTCTCCATAGTTTCTGAGCCATTATTATAAATTGGCTTATCCCTACTATCAGGATAAGACGTTTTGCAGCCATGGAAGAAACATCCGTAAAACTCAAATACTGTAATGCTGCCGCTTTCTACTCAAAGGCCATCCACCTTTTAACCCCTTTTCTGGTGATTGATTGTCCTCCCTCTTGTAGCTCCGGCCGGGGGAACGACATCTATGGTGTTCTCCTTAAGAACTCCGGAAAGTGAGAAGGCAGTCCCCGACTGTTTTGTGATTGTTTCCTCAAATATATTGATATTTGTCAACTTTTCGTTCAGCGTTGAAAATGCTCTTCTTAGGATGGAAAAGTTATTAACACAGTATTCAATCATTTCCTTTTTCAGGTTAAATGGACTCAATATCATTTTACCAATCATCAAAACTGGCTTTCTGAACGGTCGTCATCGCAAAATATCTTTTCTGGCAGCGACCCAACTTCTTTTTTATTGGCCCCTGTATTAAACAGGGAAGAAACCTTTCTTCAGATCATTTTTACTATTTAACACTTTTGGCAACTTATCGAGAGGCTTTAACGTGAAATTCAATGAATCGAGGAATTTTGTATTCTTTAATTTCGTAGTCATTATTTTTTTCCCGGCCACCAATATTTCCGGCGTGTCCATATTCGTCAGGATGTGATTTAATAAAATTTGGCCATCATACCCCTTTAAATTTTGGGCTATACAGATGACTTTCCCAAAATTAGGACGGGGAAGAGATAAGTATTCGATAAATTCTGTCACAGGATCTTGGCCATCAGATATATAATCCTTAATACGCAATTCGCAATGTTTAAATTTTGGGTCCTCAACATCCCAGCAGACTGCATAAACAGGTACATGTTGAAATGCACCCGTTTTTACAGGCAAAGGAACATCTTGTCTGCATTCTAGGTCAAAAAACATATAGTGTGCCATCCTTATTTTTCTCAGTTCATTCGCTGATTGCATAAAACAGAAATGATCCCCCAAATAAAACAGCTTGCAGTTTGCACAAAATAACCCCCGTGATTTTAAAGGCAATTTCTACCTGAAAATACTCGCCCTCAATTATCACTTGTGTCACATTTTTTACATGCCGCAGAGGTAATACATTTTCGTACACACATGTTCTGAGCGTTGGTTATACCCTCGCTTGCACGGAGCGCAATTAAAGGCCGCGGGTAGACTAGTTATATCGTTATAATGATTTTTGCCATAAATCAGATCCATACGTTTCCTTGGCGGTTCCTCATCGGGGCCTTCAAAAAGAACGGCCTTTTCTGTCTGTAAACACGGTGACTTTCCATTCATGGAGACCTCTTCGAGATTCTCATTAATCCCTCCACCATTCAATATAGATTCACACCATGTTCTGCGCATAGTTCTTGGACTCTAATTGATTAAGTGATGAATCATTTTGTACTCTTTTTACATTGAAGTATCATCTTCATAACGCGACATTGTAACGACAATGGCAAAACAAAGATTATCATTATTGATTGTAGTAAATATTTATCTCTTTTTACACAAATCATTCAAGGATCCCATCTGTATAAAATTTTTGCAACGAAATTTTCGATTGGAACGACATTTTTGGAACGAGCAAGTGATGCACCGCAATAGTTATCGACGACGCGTTCTTCTGATCGATCTTTGACACAGCAGCGGTAACAACGTCACCCCCAACTGATGTGCACGCTGACGTCACCCCCAACTGATGTGCACGCTGGAACAAATTGTTTGCGGGTTTATCGATATCATCACCGCTGATGCCCTAAATAGTCACCGCTGATGCCTAATTATTTCTTCGAAACAAGTTAGAACCAGTATCTAAGAACAACTAGAACCAGTATCTAAGAATTTTAACCTGACTTTCAGCTCCCTACCATGTTACTCATTATTCATGTTAAATGTTCTGTATTGCAATCTGGCTAATAAAAGAAAAATGCCTGCTGGTCGTGTACACATAATTTTCCGTCGACGCCGCGACCGCTCTTTCATATGTTCGTCCTCGGTCTCGGATGTCGGGACTGGCGCTGTTCCTGGTACTGCTATTGAGGTTTCTACTGCAAGCATTGTGGTTGTTCTGCACGCCACTGTTGTTATCGCTGTTGGTGCTGCCGCCATTTGTATGGCCCGCTCCACCATCACACTCTAATTGTCACCGATTAGAGTCTCCTCACCGCCTTCTACGAGTTAAAGGAATTGTTACTATTATTGGTATTATCACATTAATACATAAATTAACCTTTCTGATTATTGACCAATTATTTCATGGCGTTGAAATCATGCAAACTTGTAAGGTATTCAAGTTAGAAATAATGTTTAGGATGTAACTCACCTTCATTCTTCACAACACCACCTGCGTTGCTGTCATCACTAACGCTATCACGTTCTTCGTCATCATCCCCCAAATCTATCAACCTATGATGCTCTCTAAAGGTATAAAACAATATAAATTAGTGGGCGAGGTTAGGTATTGTATAAATGCAAATTTACATGATAGATAGATTATTATTGTTTCCTAAGTAATAACGATAATTCATAATTTGATTAAAACGATTAATTGATTGATGGAAAACCGGTAAAGCGTTGATCAATTGATCGTGAACAAAACATATGGCGTACAAAGAATCTCAAAAACTAAATAAATACCAAAATGCATTGTTCTTGCCTCGCTTTTCACTTTCGCCGCTACCATCAGTCCTTCAGAATTACCTCAATCTGCAGCTCATCAGTAAATGGAGTGAAGATAACTTTATCCACCTCAATCAAATCAAAAACATTAGAAAGTAATATATAGATACAATGTAGCGGCGATGACCTCCTTGAATAGACGCTATTCCGCAAGATAGTTAAAAGTTATAAAAAAAGACATTAGAAATAATATATAGATAGGATGTTGCGGTAACGTCTAGAAAATCTCGCGGAATATTTTCAAAGCATTTGGATTGTATCCAATAGTACACGCTTATTTTACCAGAACCTCGATAGAAGCTTTTGAATAAAAAGNTGAAAATACACTTTGTCATAGCATACATTTCAAGATTACAAACATTCATGCTCCCAAAAGGTAAAAAGTATTATGTTACTGTTGATAGGATGCAAGCACAGACAGTTAGCACACAAATTTCTGAGTGCTTGGCTCACAATTAGTGTCCATCAGTAGGGAGAAAATGTGCTTCCGAGCACAGTTTGACCTTTAACATTTTGTAAAAAGGGAGCAGTTAGAGGAGGGGAAGAGATACGACATAATAACAATGGAGAAAACAATTACACGATTTGGGGAAGATTTGTTGGCGACGATAATGTATAAGGGGGAGGAAAGAAGAATATTTCTGTCCCGATCTCTTAAATTAGATACAAAGGAGGTCCTTCAAATCCAACCGGGGGAAGTAAAGCATTATACAGAGAATAAATTAATAAAACTTGAATAAAAAAAAGCACTTGCATTTTATTACTCCTTCTAAAGTCATCACCCCACCCCCACCGAGGGAGAAATTCATATATATAAATGGAGGATTCTCTCGACGCGTTAGTTACCAATTGAACATGTATCATTGAAGAATACTTCCCGAATACTCTGGTCTATTGGAGACCCCTAGGGCACGTTTGGGGAACGTCGACTTACGTGTTGTAAAACACAGTGATGGGGGTCCGTATAAAATCTATGTAAACAGAAAATAACTGGCGATTAACAACATCGATTTCACATTGAAAATTAAATTGAACACGTCCTATTACTGTGTGTTTAGACACCAAAATCGCGAGTTTGAGATTGTTGCAGAATACGAGTGTAAACTGCAAGCGTAGTTCAGGAATATTATAGACTGTATCACGCTGCTATACAAAAACA
>KZ308903.1:303188-345150 GCA_000376725.2 Ladona fulva | reverse complement strand
TATTATTTGCAATCTTCACTACCGTGCGTACAGTACCTTGCAGTACAAAGAAAAATCTTAATTGATTGACGAAAATTATAGATTGACAAAAAATGCAAGCAATTGAGAATTTAGGTTTTTATCATTACAAAGATGAAATGGTTATTAGAATGTAGCGAATCATCGAGAAACTAAGTAGTTTTAGGCAACATAAAAAAGGAATTCTTAAGTAATATTGGGTTAACGAACCCATCAATAATTTAAACACTCTGAGTATTTTTAGGTCATAGAATAAGAAATAGAAAAAGAAAATTTCCAAAATTTAACCAAACAAAAATTTAAAAAACGGGAGCTTCGGAACTAATTAACTTCGGAAATAAACGTATTGTCTTAGAAAAAGTGTTTTAATTCAAGAAAAAAATAAAATAAATGAATGATTTCCGCTTAATAGGTCGGAAAGATATGTAATTCCAGCTACTGAGAAGAAGGGGTTATCAAACCATATAAGGAAAAAATGTCGCAATTGGAAATCGGCTGGGTGTAAAAACACCCCGCACGAGTCACGGTGGGTTAAGCAACATCGTTTTAGAAATGTCGTCTTGCTATCCTCAACAATCTATGGTGTGGGTATGATAAAGGATGGATTTTTTTGGTAAAGAGATAGAGACGTAATTTTACCTACGACAACACTTTACTTAAGGTAATACAGATTAATGAAAAGTTGACTGAAAATGAAGATTAATTTAGTAGTCAAAAAATCATTGCGAACTATTTTCTCGCCGGTAACTGACGGGAGCCCAAAATTTAATCTCAATAAGGGCCTCAAAAGTTATCATGCTGGTCTTGTGGGCCCGATAATATCTAAAAATTACGCAGAATTGCCTAGGAATAGTTTCATATAGACCGCTTTGCCAAAAGATAACGTTACTCAACTGTCTCGTGGACACCTGCAACCCGCTAAAGAACCTCATTTCAAGTACGGTAGTCGACGTAGAAGGTAAGACGTTTGATATTTTTTCGGCATATAAGAAGTCAATACTAACCTCTTGACATTTTATAGTGGTTTCGCCGAGTTCTGATATTTTAATATTAAGTAGAAACGCCCATATATATGAGAAATTACTTAAGGTGCAAGTTCACTGCACTTTCAAATTATGAGTTGTGTCAAGGTCATTGGAAGATATCAAATTTAGTTCACAGTTGGATATAGAACTTTTTGATGTAAAATTATATCCATTATTTGCATCTCGTGCTAACACATATTATGACACACTTTTCAAATTCAACGAAATCAGTGAGAGGGAAGAGAATCTGGCTGTATTACATCATCCAAGAAAAATTTCAAGTGCATCTATTACCGAATATAGAGATTCAAAGTCAATTTCAAAGATTCAGAGATCCTGTTTAATTGGTATTTTACAACATGAATATTTCCTTTAAACAATAAGTCATAGAAAATCATTCTTCTTTTGCAGTGTAACTCCTTCAACCAAGAAAGACTTCGTTCAGTGCGTCGTTCATGGTGCTTGTCCTCGAAGAGACAAAAGTAGGGTTATTTTAGGTACAAGGAGATGAAATCGATGGATTAAGTTCTAATCGATATTTCTCTCCTGAAGGCCTCAGGGCGGTAGGGTATCCCTACNCTTGTCCTCGAAGAGACAAAAGTAGGGTTATTTTAGGTACAAGGAGATGAAATCGATGGATTAAGTTCTAATCGATATTTCTCTCCTGAAGGCCTCAGGGCGGTAGGGTATCCCTACTTTTGTATTTAGATCATTCTGGATTAGATTAGCTTTGTGATCACAAGAGAGTAATAGATAGGGGCAAGGAAGGAGGAGCCATCCGCGGCCCATTAGCACAGCTGTGTGAAGGTAACCAAAGGTGGTTATCCCCTTCCTGAAGGAGGAAATGCTATTTTCCTCGTAGGGAAAAGCTCTCTTGTTATGACAATGGCTTAACTTGTTATTAGGCAATTTCCTTCTGTCAATCCTGTTGGGAGACTGCCATACCCAGTGTGTCTCCAAAATGCAAGAGAAGGGAGCTCCAGTTTCATCTCCAGAAGGCTGCACCAACCTGTAAAGGTCAATCCATGTCTGTTGTAAGTGCTTATTACCAATTACTTTTGGTACATTACTCTCTTTATCTATATTTTTTCCATATTCTTGCAAATTTGAGGAAAGGACTTAAAGGGTTGAAGTAACTTTTTTCTCCATCAGCCTTTTCTTTAAGTGTATTTATGGAATTCATCTTACAATTACAAAATCGTTAGATTTGATCTATTTTTCAAGGGAAGAACAGCCACACAGGCATAGTCTTTGACATACTACATTGCCTGTTTAGTAAACATGAAAGAAATATTTGCTCTTCATATATTGTAGTTTACTGAATTTTTAAACCTTTAACAAATCATGTGATCTGATTTAAAAATTCAACTTGAAAACTAGTTCATCTAAATGCAACAACCTGTATATTGGCAAGTGGTATAATGTAAGTTCTCAGTTTAAATTAAATCACTATATGATAACTGTAATATGATTTTAATGACAAAATTAAATGCCTTTTTTAGATATTCTTATTCAAATCAACTTAATCTTACCACTAATAGAATATTAATTGAGAAAAGACATATAGGCTCCATTTTTTTTCTTGCTATATATTCCTCTCCATATTTAATTACATCTAATCAAAGGGGTTTAGGTTTCACTTCTCACAAATTATATTTAGAAAATTATTTTGAAATTTAACTCACTATTAATTTATTGATGGTGCATTTCAGTCATAAAGGCTAAGGAATGTTTTTTCGGTTTTAGTTTTACTCCATTTAGTTACTTCACATATTATTATTTTGGGATTAACCTAATTTATTTCATAATTAATAAATTAGTTAATTTTTCATAAAATATTCTCAAAAATCCTCTGATACAAATTCAGTTCCTATGATTTCTACCTGGTTCTTAGATACTTATCTTTTGGGTTTAGTTTGGAATCTCCTCATCTTTAGGAAAAACTCATTTTTTAGGGAAAACTTAAGAGTTGTTTCTAATAGAATTAGTGAAGCTTTGTTACTAGTTGCTTAGTTTTTATCTTGTTTGTATTAATGTATTTCATTAATAGAATAGATTGACTTGAATGAGGACGATTAAAACTTTTCACATTTTTTATGGTGGTAGGATAATCATTTGATAATTTTAAGATACCTCTGAGGTTAATCCCTTTATCGTAGTGTAGATTGCTCACAATTCATAACCCATTGATTTATATGAGTAGGAATCTACTTAATTTTTGTTTGGGATATCCAGACGATTTCACTTTAATTTTTTCTTCTTTGTGGCTCAGAAATTAGTTTTAGAAAGTAGTGGAGTGAAACATACAGAATTTAATGAATCGTAAGAAATGAAAATATTGATCTTTCTCAGCTGGAATTTGAAAAGATCATTTTCAATTCCTTAATTTTCATGATATGGATATAAAAATATTTGTAGCAATTTGAAATCAATAGCAATTCAAATGGACTTATTTATTGTGTGTGCTAATCTTCCTTAGTTTTTTTTTTATTTTCAAACTTTTGTTCTAAATTTGAGAAATATTTTGAAAACTTTTCATATCTTGTTTTATTGTTGATGGCCTTGTGCTCCCTTATTCATTTAATACATTTCCTTAGTGTACCTCTACATACTTTGATAACAAACTCAGTCATCATCCTCTAAATGGCAATGAAGAGATAAGAGCTTGCAGTATGTCTGATAAGGATTATAAACTCATACTCCTTGAATTCTGTAACATATAAGTGTCTCAGTTGCCTAAACTATTGCTTAACTTCTTTAATACTTTTCTTCAGTTACTTAAGCATTTCTTTTTGGGGGTAACAAACTCATTTTTTTTTCAATTCATAAATCATTAAAAATAATTTGGCTATTTCAGAAAATCATTAAGAAGATTTACTGAAAATCCATATCATCTGATTTGAAACACGAAGTGGCATTTCCTCAAAATTTCTTTGGGTTTCCCTTGATAAAGTGATACAGTTTTTTAAATTTTTTTATTAATATGTTTGATTCAAGTTTATTTCTGCTGTAGCAAATTTGTTTACTGTTTTAATGATAATCTTCAGATATTTCTTTTTGAGTATTCTAGTTGCTGTCTCTTAATTTTGGGGAATGAACTCCCTACTTGAATTATTTATGATCAGATTTTCCATTTCCCCACGATTTCTTTGGTATGAACTTCAAAATTTTAGAAACATTCTTTTGCTTTACAAAAGGAATTTCTGTGACCTCCATAGCAAATTGATTTTATCAGACACTTTAAAATTATATTCCTTTGAGTATCTCTTCAGGTATTCCCCAGGCATTCTTATTTTTAAGTTAATCATTTCTTATGTTTGATTTCCTTAATTTCTCTACATTTCCTTCCCCTAATTCTGTTCATAAAGGATTTCACCTCATGCTCTTATTCTCTTAATTTTTTGTTTTAAAGTTAAAGTTTGCTTTATTATGAAAGAATGTTAATTTCTTCCTTCATTTTGAATCTTTCTTTATTCATTTTCCTATCTTGCATAGGTAAATTTTAAGTCTTTTTTAACATTAGTATATTCACTGAAGTCTTGATCTTGATTGACTTGACCATAGATTAAAATTAATAATATATAATAAATTCAAAAAATAGAACATTGCCATATTACTATTGAGGATTGAGGTAAAGGTGTTAAATTTTGCACATTGAAGTTGTGCGGCTAAATCCCAAGGAATTACAAGTGTGAAAAATAGTGACATGACTGGGACTCAAACCCCGGTCTCCCACTTTCCGGGGAAGTATTCTAACCACTGAACTACCGTGCAACGTCTCTTCCACATTGTTAAAGGAATGCTTTTGTCAGCATGGCGAGTAGCCTCCAACTTAGTGGCACGAACTGCCGCCTGAGGTTCTCACTGAGGAAGACAACTCACAAAGTAGGTATAATAGGGTAATCCCACCCAAAGGGAATCACAAGGATTGACTTCATTTATATATAATCAGTAACCTTTATTTCAAATAAAATATTAAGTCCAAGCGTAAAAAAATGAAATGACTGGGACTCGAACCCAGTTCTCCCTCTTTTCGTACAAATACTCTAAGTGANTTAATGGTTTTCTAAAATAATGGAAAATATGTTTGCAAGCTTCTAGAAATAACTGCTTGAACTTCACCGAATTGGATAGCATACATGTGGAATTTAAAATACTTGCCAAGATAACAGGGATATCGCTAAAATTACTTCATTCCTTACAATAAAGAAAATTATACTACGTAATTTTCTACAAATGAGCCTAAACTGACATTTTTTAATTTTAGATTTTCGCGCTTATGTCTCTGAATCTTAAATTTTACTGACTGGAGTAACATTCGATAATTAAAAAGTAAGAAATTCCTATTGGACTAGGATAATTGTCAAGATTCGATATCAAACAGTAAATTATCTAGAGCAATGACCGACATTTGCATGAAGAATTGAGCACTAAAGGATCACCATAAAGCCAATAACTGGAGTTTCGTATCTTTTTCTACGGATAAACTATAGGACTACATAAAAGCACCTGGAAGGCTGACTTTGGAATAATTAACTGAAAATATCACTTACTTTCAGACCAAACATTATTGCATTGAAATTTTGAATTTCAATAATTGAGGTACTTGAAATCACAATCAGAAATGGTTTAACTCAAAAGTTAAAGAAATCAGAGTGTTAGGCAATATATTCTGATTCTAGTTGTTTGTAGTTACATGTGCAGCCTTTCCAGAGTAATTACTCTGTGAGATAAAATCAAAATATGCTTCAGATGTTGATTAATTCCCCAAATTTGTAAATGTAAGATGACTGATGTTCTACTTCTTGTTTGTATTCAGTAAGTTTGTTATTCCCTAAGTATTCTACTCGGAGATCATAACTTTTTCTTTTTTTCTGGTCAAGCAAAATTTAGCGCAACTTTTCTTGTGTTGCAATATTTTTGAATCCTGTAATAGCTTTTTCATACATTATGAATGGCAAAATGTAGTGTGAAGACTACATTTTTAAGTGCTGCTAGAGTTCAGCTTCCAAGAAGTACTTATTTAAGATATTTATAAAAATAGAATCCCTCTTCACTTCTGTTTGAGGTTTTATTGCATTTTTCTTTGGACCTATATGTTAGTACCAAATGCAAAGTTTTCAAGCCATTTATACATGTTATCTCAGTTTAAGATTCTAAATTTTATTCGTATCAAGTACTCTTTGCAATTGAAATACTGCAGTTCCATAACAATCCATGTTCATCTTTATCATTTTGTGGTAAAATAAGATTATGGAAAACTTTTCATGCATTGAGACATTTTTTAATCCAAAAATTTCAAATTTCATAAAACATAAAATGTAGAGGAAATACTGATTTTTAATTATTGCTGGAGTTCAATTTCCATGGGGTATATTCTTGAATATCGTAACTTCCTTACTTCTGTTTGTGCTTTTACTGCATTTAGATCAATTGTTATCACAGAATTAAAGTTTTTAAGCCTTTCATATTTGTTAGTTCAATTTTTTCCATATTCTAAGTACTCTTTTCAATGAGAATAGTGCTGTTCCAATACCATCTATGTTACTCTTTGAAATGCTTCTTTGTAGATGCCTATTTGACATTTAAGTGATGAATGATTCATGGTATTTTCTGTTTCTGTGAGCACAGTGATGTTTATGTTCATTATCAAGTACTCAGCTTCCATTGGGCAAACTTTCATTTTGCTATAAATTTTCAATCTTCAAATTGTGCATTGCTTGTGATATTCTTTGAAATTTTAAGTGTCAAACTACCTAGCAACAGTTAACATTTTCTATTGTTTCATGTAATTATTCTTGAATTCTAATTATCAATGCCTATTATTTGATATTTTTCATGATCTTATAATTAGTATGAATTTTAAGTCCAAATCACAATTGTAGTGGAAGGAATTGTCAAGTTTCCAGAACATTCTAGAATTTCCAGAAATTTCGCTGTAACCCTTTGTTGCCAGTTCTAGAACATTCTAGAATTTCCAGAAATTTTGCTTTAACCCTTTGTTGCCAGTTCTAGAACATTCTAGAATTTCCAGAAATTTTGCTTTAACCCTTTGATGCCAGTTCAGCTCGAAAAATTATACTAAGTCCCCAAGGTCATTCAGTTGGTTAAAAAAATTACAAGTCTGTTTTCTCATGTTTCATAATTTTATTTTTTCAGATCAATGTTTGTTTTCTGTACTTGTATTCTCAGTGATCTGTCTTTTCAATGGCTATGTTCAGAATAATTCTCAAGTATCATAATTCTCTTCTGGACATAACCATTGAAAAGACCCAGATCACTGAGAATACAAGTACAGAAAAACAAATATGGCTGCCACAGCTGCAGGAAAAACAATTGCTCTTTTGAGCTCCGAGATAGGCCCAGGTTTGACGTCCCCTTTTGTACCAAAATTTTGGCGGGTGAGGAGTTGGACATATTCACAATGAAACTTGAAAATGTTCTTTCTGACATTTCTTTATTGCTCTCTGTAATAAAATGTACATTGCAAAATATTTTCAATAAAGCACAAAAATATACTCCTGGTGTCTTATTTGCTGCAATTTCTCCATGGATCCAGCAGAGTACTTGTTTTGAACTAAACCTGCAGTAGAAGTCAACATTACAAATTGGAGTGCAAAATATAACTTACAAAAATTATGCATACTTTGCTGAATTAAACCTGCAGTAGTAGTTTTTATATGTTAACATAATGCAAAAAACCTGACATCACACATTAGGCAAGTTTTAGTTGTTAAAACAGTAGAAAATACATCTGATCAAACATTTTACAAAAAAATAATCACAACTTTTTCCACTGAATTGGAAAATGATCTGAAATTTGCAAGGTAGATTGTCAACTGAATACTTTCTGAACTCTAACAGCAAGGTTGGTTGAAACTTCAATCAAAAATCAAACATTTTTACAGGTCTTGAAAAATTGAACTTAATAGTTATCTTAATAGAAAATAACTTTGAAAATAATTTTTTACAGAATATACAATATTCAGCAAAGAAAAATAGCCTCATGCAAAAACATTTTTTCACTTTCAATTGGAAAATTTTATCTGATGATTTGCATAGCAGATTGTCAAAATTCTTTCTGATCTCTAGCAGTATGGTAAGTTGAGACTTCAAAAATCATTTTCACAGGCCTTGAAAAATTGAAGTAATGTAATGATTTTCTAAAATAATGCAAAATATGCCTGCGAGCTCCTAGAAATAACTGTTCGAACTTTTCACCGCTATGGAAAGCATACATTGTGAATTTAAAATATTTACCAAGATGACACGGAATTCGCTAAAATGACTTCATCCCTTACAGTAAGAAAATTAAGACTACGTAATTTTCTACAAATGAGCCTAAACTGACGTTTGCTTAGTTGTAGATTGTCGCGCTTATGTCTCGAAATTTAAATTTTACTGACTGGAGCAACATTCGATAATAATTAGAAAGTAAGAAATTCCTTTTGGTAATTGTCATAAAATTAGATATCAAACAGTAAATTAACTAGAGCAATGACCGACATTTGCATGAAGAATTGAGCACTAAAAGATCACCATAAAGCCAATAACTGGAGTTTCGTATCTTTTTCTACGGATAAACTATAGGACGTTACATTCACCAGAGCCGCTTTCCGCACCTGAGGATGGTGCCATGCACCGAAACCGGTCGTGTATTTTGTAACATTGTGGTTTGTTAATATTAAAGTTTCTTTCTCATAGTCAATAATTGGAGTTTCGTGTCCTTTTCTACGGATAAACTATAGGACGTTACATTCACCAGAGCCGCTTTCAGATAACGCATGCGAGAAAACCGCTGCACGGGCCAATATTAAGTGGAGGTTTAAGCGTTTGAACATTGTATTAAGAACCCATTCCACGTTAACACTTTAAAAATTCACTCGCAAAAAGGAAAAATATTTTTTTGATTTAGCAGTTCATATTTCCCCCTTTTCAGAGTGAAACCGATTAACTATATTGCACGGATTTCATTGCCAAAATTTAGTAAAGTAGAAAGATTGAGGTTACGTAAATCATCGCCGTTGAAATGACCGATCGAACTAAAATTTAACAATGTCAAAGTTATCTCCAGCCCTTTCTCAAATCAACTGATTGCCAAAATCTTTTTCACTCCCACATTTTCACTGCAACGGCGCAAAGTTAATGCGTTCACAATACCTCGGCATTATCAGAGCACGCCATCAGAAAATAAGTAGAAAAAGCGAAGGATTCGAGGAAATTAATTAATTAATTCTTATGCTTTTGACTCACGAAGATATTGCAATCCGCCAGTCTAATAATGCCCAAGATTACTATCCGCTGCACGTTGTTGGCTTCTGGGGTACTCTCCGGAATGCTCATTTTAGTTACAACATGCTTTAGGAACAACAATAAACCTGAGAGAATTTAGAAACAGGAAAATGAAGAGCTATTCCATGGTAGGATGAATCTAATAGTTCACGAAAGCCCAACGCTCAAATGCGGAACCTCATGCTTCACCATCCACAATAAAGAGGATAATTCAGGCTGAAATGTACCACTAATGCTCAAAATAGACCAGTTCTTAAATTTTATCAAACGTCGATGTATCAAACTAGAAGATGAGAAAAACTAACCTTAATAACTATATCCGAAGATCCCGGTTTAGTGAAAATGTGCGAAATCCAAAATTTCTATCCCTTTAAGAATTAGCTCAGCTGGTCGAATGTATGTTCCATTAAACAGAGCAGCTCATTCGCGAAGGCACGTCGTGCGGAACAATTTACATCGAATTTAAAATTGAGGCATTAAACTGGCATACGCGGCACGTCGCAATGAGAATTAAACAATTTAATCAATCTGGCTGCCTTTTAAAGATATTTATAAAATAAAACTGTAATCTTTCGGATAACCAACTCGCAATCGATTACGGCATTGCACTGCTTAGATAAACCTTGCGAAGATACTATGCTCCTGAACGAAATGGCAATTTTATTGATGTCAACACCATGCTATTAACTTCACATTAACAAATTCCCGCGAAGATATTGGATGCTGATCAAACCATCGTAAAAATAAGTTAACACACGCTACGACCTAGATTAACGAGGAATGATAATATCAAGTCTAATACCTTTATTGAGAATCACGAAGAGAGGCGACCAACTGCTTACGATAAGGTCTTCAATGTCAGGCGTCGTCCTTCGTACGGCAGCAAGATGTCCTAGACCAGGATCGAACCGTAACCTTCACTAGTCAACAGATGAGAGGACGAGTCGGTGGCCTGCAAACCTATTTATGCTCAGAGAATGGAATGGGGTGGCGTAGTAGGGGTAATAAGGGGAGGGTGAGTGGGAAACCACTACTGCGATAAATATAATTCTTAAATAATTATCAAAAATTGCGATAATTATAGAATCCAACACTCGGTTTAAGTTTTTAAGAGAAAATATTTAGATTGAATGAAAAACTACCACTGATTATATTCCAGAAACTTTTTACAGTATCATAAATGATACTTATCGTTCATCTTTGAGATGCCTAAATTTTAAGTTTTATTTAATCAGTTATAGAAAATGAATTTACTTTCTTTGATTTGTTTTGGTTTTTCGATTTATCAGTATTAGTTATGTGCAAATGCATAAGGGAATAATATAGCATGCTTCCATCAGCTAAAATAGTGATAAATATAGCGCCAACATTCAAATTTATACAATTAATTTGTTGAAGTTTGGTAGTTTTTTGTTAAAAGTGTTTCGACAACTGAGGTCATTTCGCATGTGAGCCCACACCGGGAATAGAACCCGGAAGTTCTACTTCAACGAAGTTGAACGCGTTGCCCACTTGGCTCTCTGGGAGCCCAATTTGTTGAATACTACATTATATATCAAATACCCATCCCATTGTAGGATAAATTGATTTGAGTATGTAACTTTTTCACTTTCATTTCTGCATCTAAAATCAAGCATGTGAGCAATGCGTTTTTTGGTTGCTTATCTACTTTGCTGTTCTGGCCTACAAGAAGTCCTCTATGATGGTGAAGTGGCATCTTCGATGTCTTGCATGCATGAAAGGGTGGTGCCATCTTACATGGATCCTCTGTAGCACACCATGACCCATCATAGCCCAAGAAATTGATGGAAAGATCATTCTTTCATGGTATTATAGATGTCAGAGCATCCTCCCAGGAAATGGGAGACATGAGTTCCATTCCTTGCTAGGGCAGACTTCTCTTCTTTTATTTCTGCATCTAACATCATCAATTTTTTTTCTCCACAGACTATATACCAAATTTCTGATACCATAACAACTCCAAAAGCATTTCAAGTAATCAGCAGCTATGGAGAAGGAATAGTAATAATAGTATTGCTAAAAGTGCTTCAACAGTAGAGGTCATTTAGCACAATTGGGCTCCCACTGGGAATTGAACCCAGGACCATTTTCATGAAAGTTGAATGTGTTACCTACATGGCTATCTGAGAGCTCTGTTGTGGAGGGTGTTCCAAAGGCTATACAAAAAGATGGTTTCCCACATGTCTTCCATGGTTAAAATATACTTTATACAGGTTATTTCAGAATGTAAGTTTTTGCAGAAATTTGCCTCTTAACAGATAGATCAACAGATAATGGAAAAAGAGTACCAGTGAGCAGAACAGAATCACATCTGATTGACAAATGTTGTCATTAATACATTAATTTAAAAAGTGTAAAATTATGACAGATTTGATGAGACTGAAACATAAATTGCCATAAATGGTTCTGAGGTTCTGAGCCTTCGCAGAGAAAATCTTTACCCATATACGGAGCACTTTTGAGACACCATTGGTGTCAGGTATAGTCTTTTACCCTTTTGAGCCCATCTTAGCGGGGCTGCTAACCCTTTCATCTGATAATACAAGGGGGCATCTCTTGGTTAAGCTAAATCTTAATCCTTTCACAGCTTGGTTCTTAAACATTCACCGTATTTTCTGGTGGTATATAACTCGCATGTTATCTATACAAAAAATATAGAAAAATGATGAAAATAATAGTGCGTGATATAGAAAATCTCGTTTCATTGAATATCTTGAATATCAAACAAATGACTAAACAACACATGTCATATATCGCGGAAGTCACAGAATATATACTCAATTAGTACTAGGGCAGTTTTGTTTCAACCAACATATTGTAAATGTTAACATAATCTGATAATTCCATTCGAAACACAAGAGTAATTATCATAAATATTACAGTAGTGAAACAACATTCTCGTCTACATAATGACAATTTTGAAATGCATTTATCACAGAAGAAATTTTTTAATCGTGTGTTATCTACACATTATCACAGTGAAGAGATTTTTAAAATGCGTGTTATCTTGTAGGTGCGTGTTATTTACCAGAAAATACGGTATATGCTCTTACATTCCTTTTTCTAGAAAAGTATCTGTTGCACTCAATTTCGATATTACCTTAGAAATGAATATATTATACTTCTCTGATAATATACAACTTATAAACAAGACTATACAATTAATATTAATGTCTATGCTGGTACATGCAATGTTAGTAGAGAAAATCCCAAAAATTTCTTTACCATTATTTAATGAATTAATTAATTTATTTAAGAATTACCCGTCGCGATTAGGTCGTGGGACCCGGTGGCAACGGTAGTATTGTTACGTTCCACGACAGGAAATGTCGGGGAAACAGAGCGTACACAAGAAAACGCATTGGTCACTCTCACGCAGCATTTATTCCAAACTCAACTATACACCATCTCCAATCTTACACGACTGCCCGTAATAAAGTGTCACAGTCCCCCATCCCACGGCTTAACTTGCACCTGCTAGCCCTGCCGAACTTCACTCCTGACAGCCTGGCTCCGCGCTCTTCCGATTCTTTGGAGCCTTGAAAGTTACAATGTGATATTGGGTGGATACATTTTACTGATGTAGCGGAGCGCTTCCAAAATATTCGGGAATGATATTCATTACAGTATGGTAAATATGTTGATATCAACAGTAGAGTTTCATTTAAAAATTGGGCATTATCAACAAAACACAAAATTTTAATTTCTAAGGTAACATGGACAATAAATTCCACAAATATAACTTTAGTAGAACACATACTTTCCACAGCCCCATGTGGAGAAAGAGGCTGCAAATTAGGACAAGGTAGGTGTATCCCCCATACGGTTTCTGAGGGAAGGGTCTAGCGCTCCACTAATATGAGCCCAAAAGGGTAAAGTTCAATAGCTGGAAGCTTAACTCCTGCTTCTACCAACCACTTATACCTATGTCGTCTATACATGACATTCATTCATTTGCGGAGGAAAGTCTCTGTCATCTATAGACAGCATTAGTTCATTTGTGAAGGGAAACCTTCATTGTCTATAGATGACAACAGGAACGAATGGGTTAAAGGAGCCACCAAACAGTTTCTTTTGCATTACAAATTTAACGATATTTAAAATTTTTATTTTAATTTTAAGTTATGGAAGTAATAGTTTCATTGGTAGAAATTTCCTCCTGATTTAAATTAAAAACAAGTTCAGTGTGCAGAATTTTAACAAAGAGCAGCCTTTTAGGAAAAAGAATTTAAAATTCTTGTCTTTCCTTATTTTTTCTTAGTAGCTAAGTAATGATTTAGAAANTAGAATTAAACACAAAGAGGTCTGAGGACATTCTACTCTGAAAAAATGAATCCCTGAAATATAATATCTGTAAAAATAATCAAAAATCACCTTCATAAAATTACTATCATAAAAATAAGAGTGAAATGGATGCAAGGTCTAGCCATTTTAGGGATACATTCTTTCTGTAAATGATATGCAACAATAAGTAAAAGACTCAAATACTTAGTGTTTACTCAAGCAGCATGCTAAAAGGTGGCTTGCAGGGCAGATGCAGATGAAAAACTACAGTATAATTCCTCTTCCCTGGCTTCTTGTTGTCCTGAAGATGGATTTACAGACCTGTTTACTAGTTATGTGTACAAGAATTTGTTTGCACCAAAAAGTGTAATGCAATATGGTTTCAGTTTACTTATTGTTTTTTTCCAGGAAATGTTTAGCATTTTAAATGAGAAAATGGAGAGATTTTGCATCAATGATTCACAATTATTTCAATTTGCAGATGGTTAAAAAGTTAAAAGAAGATAATTTCAAACTAAAAGTAAAAATATCTCTGAAGTTTTTTAAAAAACATTATTTTAAATGTTTACATTCTATTACATATGAATGTGGAATAAGTACATGTAAGGAAGGAATATTTCTCAAATTTTTTATTCATAATATCATGGAAACATTTATCCATATGGAACGACATAAGTGCAAACAAATTATTTAGGTAGTCATTGGATTAACCAGCCAAAATTACAACCTCCCAGATGTGCATTTCCAAGGTAGTTGGTTAAGAAGTTTACTGCATTTTGAATGGACTGAAATTTATCTCTCCCTATAAAGTCACCAGCCTGAAAGAGGTATACCTCTTCTTGCTGAGAAATGAGGTATTCTGCTTGCTGAACATTGGCTGAAACATACTTAACCTCTATCCTTCACCAAAAGACCAATGAAAACAGGAGCTGAAACTTACCTAAAAGCAGGAAATATCAACAATATGTGAGCAAAAACATCCTTAAGGCACAAGAAGTAAACAAACACAACTTTTTTCTTTAGTATTATAGTTTGCAGTTCTAATCACACCAACAGGAGGAAACTCATTTTTATGAGTCACAGTGTTGCTACATCTCCATAAACCCTAAAAACATAAAATACAGTGAACTCTCAATTATCCATGCAAATGATGGGAAGAGGATGCATGATTAATCAGAAAAAATGGTTAGTTCTGTCTTTCATACTGGTTAAGTTTCTGTTTTACAAGGAAAAGGGTTAAAAGCTTGTTGTATTACTTGCTTCATTGCATCAATTATAAACAGCATCTCCTATGAATTCTTTCTTTATTTATTACATTATTCATAATTTATGAAAATATACAATTTATTATCACTTTATGAATAATCTATCATTTTTCATTGTTCCATTAAGAGTATTCTACATACAAATTCAGATCTTTTTAGCAGCATTGTCACTGTAGTCATATTCCTACTACTCCAAAGTAAGGTCTTACATATGTTCTTGATTTAATATGTAAAAATAGTTATGAGATTTTTGTTAATTAAATTCACCAAAGATATATTTCATATACATATGCAGAAGCTTATATACATGAATAATGAATATGTATATACATGGCTGCATTAAATATTACAAGTACTTAAAACAATCTAAAGCTATCTATCTAGCTATTGCTAAAATTAGCCATGTGGTAATTCCAAGAGAATCCAGTACTCTCAGAAACCAGCAGGGGGCTTCAAATGCTTGGAGAATGCCCCAATACAATTCCAACATGAGTTGCAGACTTCAGAGGATGAAGAGAAATAAGGGAGATGGTGGGAGAGACCTTCTGTTGGGTGTTACACCAATGAGTGAGATTAAAGGAGATAATTGTATTGTTCTACTGCCATTAATAATAATTTTCTTTTTCCTCTTTTGAATTAAGTGGCTTTTGCATGAATTCAATTTGAAACATTCCTCCACAATTTTTTTAAATTGTAAGTTTCTTTTGTTAAAATTTTGCTTGTATGCTATACCAGTAGCAACACTTTTCCATTCAAAAAATTTGAAAGACTTATTAACTCTCAATAAACAAATCAGGCAACAATCAACTTTCAACTCAAAGATGAAAGTGTAAATGTAGTGGATGAAACAGGTTTAAAGAACATATAGCTCATTTTAAGCATAATTTAAGAAGCAACTCAAACTTTGCTCAACAATCATGGGGTAAAGTGAGTATATCTGAATTCAGTAATTTACCTGGAAGAGACTAAGTTTCATTATAAAATGCTTTATATACTATTAGTGACTAAATATCTTAATTTTTTCCTATGATCTATTTCAAACATTACAATTTAATTTCATGTACTACAAGCAAAATTGACAGGATTGGAATTAAAGCTAGAGATTTAGCTTGTAACAATATGCATATTTCTTGAATAACATGGTTCATACTGGAATCATTTTAAGATAATATGATTATATATTACCCTTTATCACATTAAACCTCTCATCATAGAGCCACAGTTTATTGCCTCATTGGGGCAGAGGGGTGCATAGCCTAAGTTCAACCATGCTAAGAAGGTTTCAACAATATCATCGGCCAAATAGTGAGAGTGGCATTCACCACCTGGCACTGGGGCAGCCAAATGAATTATTGTCTTTTATTCCCCATGAGCAAAAACAATTAATCATGACAAGCTTCAGTAATGGAAATTTATCTGAACTTAAAAGCCACCTATTCAGATATCCAGGAGGTGGTAGCATTATAAAGGTCCATCATGAAGAATAGAACTAACACCCTCCACTTCACAACCTACAACTGCCACAGTCTGAAGAGTGAAGATTGACTCCTGGAGCAACTGAAGGAAGCAGAGAAGATAAAATGGGATGTCATTGGTCTTGGTGAAGTCAGAAGAAAATCAGAAGAAATGATAATATTCAAGGATGGTGATTTACTCTAATACAGGGGTACCAAGGATGGAAGACTTGCAGGTGTTGGCTTCCTAGTTGATAAAAGTGGAAAAATAATGTGCAGAAAATGTGTCTGACAGAGTATATGAGCTCATTCACAAGATAAATAAGTGTTACTCTGTTCATATCATCCAAGTCTGTGCACCAACAGTGGCAAGCAGCAAAGAGGAAATTGAGAACTTCTATCAGACTCTTGGTTATGAATGTAATAAGGATGACTATTATAAAATCATCACTTGCGACTTTAATGCTTGCATAGGTGAGCAAGAAGCAGATGATGCTGTAGCTGGAAAATATGGACTAAGCTAGAGAAATGAACAAGATCACCGCCTGGTTGAGTTTGCTTATACCAATATTTATTAAATAGGTATTGCAAAAATAATTCTACAAGGAAATGGATGTTGAGAGGTCCTAATGGAGTGAAAAGTCAAATATACTACTTATTGGTAAACAACATACTCAGTCAACAACTGTGAAATGTTGAACAACTTCAGCCCTGGAAGTGACTACAGAATAGTAAGGTGTAGATTACATCCAACTTTTACACAGCATCTACAAGGAGGCCACAGCCTCTGTAATACTGCATGAAGAAACAGAGACATTCAGGATTGAGAAGGGAGTTAGACAAGGTGACTGCCTTTCACTAATTCTCTCTACAGCCTTTCTAGATGATGTTTTCAAAACCTTAGACTGGGAGGTAAAAGGCCTAAGGATCAATATAGAGTACATCAGTCATCTGTGTTTTGCAGATGATATACTTCTCTTCATAACCAAGGGTGAAGATCTAGGATGAAGACTCGAAGAACTGAACATGGTGGGGCAGAACATAGGATCAAGGATAAATTTATGGAAAACTATGATTAAGTGTAATTATTTTGCTGCATAAGTAGCAATAAACTGCAAGAGATGATGCATGTTCAGAACATACTTACCTGGGACAACTGGTTACAACAAGAAAGAAAACAGGATTAATGAAGTGAATCGAAGAATTAAACTAGGCTGGAGTGCCTTGGTAGAAACATCCATATTCTGAAGTCAAGAATGCCAATGGTCCTGAAGAGGAAGTTCTTCAACCAATCCATTTCACCACTGTTGACATATGGAAGTGAAACTTGGGTGTTAAACGCAGCAATTACCCAGCAACTTCAGTCTATGAAAAAAAGAATGGATGAGTGTATGCTAGGAAACAAGAAGAGACAGAAAATGCAACAGCTGGGTGAGGAAGATGACAGGAAAGACAGACATCATAGATAAGGTAAGATCACTGAAATGGATCTTTACGAGAAGAAATGAAAACTGATGGACACCAGCAGTTCTTAACTGAGCACCATGAGGTGTGAAGAGACAAAGAAGAAGAGCAAAGGACAGGTGGAACAGAGACATTATTACCCATTTTGGGGTAACATGGCATCAAGGAGCTCAGAATAGAGAGACTTGGAAAGCACTTTGGGAGGCCTACATCTGATGTTGGATTGGAAATGGCTGATGACGATGACCACATTTACATGGTACCATTACAATGATAAGCTATCATTAATCTATGAAGTGTTCAGGCAGCTCTTATTTGTCATGTTATCAAAAAGATTGTTTCTATTACCAGGCATATAGTTTTATTAATTATACATACAAATATGTGCAGACAAAGGTATTTAAGTATCTGAATCTTGGTGTATGTTGCCTTGCAAACATTATATGATTTAAATTTGACATGTTACAATTAATTCTACAAAAAGCAATTTGATAACAGTTAAACTTCTTAAAGAAAAATATATTAACACCATCATCAGAATATCATAGATAGTTTCCACTTTTAAACAATCAAATTAAAGTATTGTCTATCACTTATGGCACTGATGATGGCTCTTTCACAATTCACTCAACTGTGGCAATTTATGCATTTCGCTTGATGATTTCAATGCGGAAAGTTATATGCTTCATACATTAGTGATGACTTTTTGAGGTGAATAGAGTAGTGCAGAACAGTAACACAAAAGAAATGAGTCAAAATAGCTGAAGAGGAGTTTAAGGTTTACAACAAATATTATGCATTGTAGTGGGTCGGGTTACGGCAATGAAAGAAGCCGGTGTTGAATAAACTTTCCACTTTAATTCAGCAAAAGAAACGAAAAAATAAAGAATACAGCCATGTCAAACTTAGAGACGCTCTCAAGGCACACTGCCTGCGTTACCCTCTCTCCAGTCTCATTAGTCTTTTCCCCCACCACTCTCCCTTGCCCTAGCAGACATTTGAGTTCAAATTGAAACAAAGTATTCTGCTTTGAAGCAAGTATTCTGCTACAGCATCATTAAACCGGTTTAAAAAACACTTCATAAGCCGTCTTATGGCAAGCAGAACTCGTGCTCAAAGACAAACGGGAAGCTCCAGATTATCGATTTCTGGGAAGGCCTAATGATCATTTTGGAGACAAAGCCTCCATCCTCGGGGGTTCTCCTCAAAGGAAGTGAACCCCCTATCCTCTATTTTAGAGAGGAGACAAGGCTGCTGGATGGCAACCTAGAAAGATGTTATGTGTAGATGGAGAACAGTTAATACCGTTACACCATGAGTATAATATCTGAAGTGATCTCATGTATGTCACCTAAATGAATTAAAGTGTTTTACATGCAGTTTAGGTTTGTGTATTTCTACCTTCATTCTAACTCCTTGAATCCCACTAAAGTACTCATTTTTTCACTCTTTGTAGAATTTTCAATAGTCTTTTTAAAAAGTACTAACACAAAAATATTTTTACTTTCTAATACAAACAGGGCTTACATAAGACCTTACCTAGCCACTCAAGCTAATCTTTTAAAACATAATTGTTTAAATCAACAATAGGGGAAATCATTTAAAATCTCATTCATATTTCACTGTAAATTCAGATTCATTTTACCAGTATTGTATTATTGATTCTCCCTCTGTGTATGGAAATCATGATTATTGTCGGTCTTGGTAGTTTAGCCTGTGTTAGATTAGTACCTGATTTGAACATGTAGTGAATCAGCATTCTTTTAGTCTTACTTCAAATTGGCATCTTCTTTCATCAAATTAACATTCAATGGAATGTATGTACAACCAGCATATCACTTTTTTATCAATATTTGTTACTTATGCTCTCCAAATAAATAAAATCATTACCTCTCACAAGAAAAATGAACCACTTAATAATAAAAGTAAAAATAAATACCTTTACCATCACTTTGAGGATGCTTACCTGCTCTGTTATAATGGCTTCAAAATGTTAACTAAGAACAGAAGAGTTGTTATCACGATATTTCCACAGGATAATACATGTTTTGTTGTAATAAAGTAATTTTAAGCTTATTGGAGTTCTTGGAAGTTTACTTTCACTATTTAGGTCTCAAGGTGACATAAATTGGATTTATTTACAGAGGTGTACATGGATTATAAATCAAGTTACAGAGGTGTACATGGATTATAAATCATAATGAGCAGGTTTGGGAAATATACATTTTGATGCCTTCTTTCCTCAATTAAAATGCAAGCTGGATATGGTAATCGTAGTTTTTCTCATTGACCATAGCTAAATTCCCTGGATGAAGGCTAATTAATAATATTAACCAAATTAAGTTATTTGCTAGGCAATGCTATCTAGCTGTGGTTATTATATTCTGACAACAACAATAGGCGCACACATGCTTAAATTTTTCAATGGTTTGGGTTGCTTTGAAAACTTTTTTAAATGATTCAGAAAATTATCTTGTTTGGGGTCTCCTGCATAGCCAAGTGGCAACACCTTCAACTTTGGAGAAAGCCGTCCCGGGTTCGATTCACAGCGGGAGCTCATAATGACCTTAGGTGTCGAAGCATTTAATAATACTACTATCATATTTGCTTCAAGATATTGCTCCCATAATTTGCAAGGCATGATTATAGCATCAGGATTTCTGTAATGCTCTCCCTAAGCTACTGATATGGTCTTTAGGAATAGTGCTAATTTAATGCCAAATTTAATAATATCCACTTAGGATGTAAGAAAGGAGCGAGAAAACCTATCTCAACAATCGTCAAATACTTTAATGTTGCTAGATTGATCCAACCAGATGAATCCTGATGCTTATCGGTGGTCAAGAACGACACAATGAAGGATTCTTGAAGTTAGCCTCTTTTATCTCTGACAGTAGAGCAAAAAGAGTATACATTCGCCGACTATTAAAGAAAGTTGGTGGTAAAATGAGTTCAAAACCTGTACATCTGCTTTTTTAAAGGGTACATTTTATCACCTCGGAAGAGTGGGTCCGAAAGTTTCACAGCTGAGCAGTTTCTCCGTCAATGACCTTCCTCAACCGAGAACCTGTTGAGTAACACACACTTTCGAGGGCAAGACGGTAAAATAACAAAGCCTTTCACGATGGCGGCGGAACTAAAACACATACCGAGATTGGGTCACGGTTTTGCTCGAAAAATATTCAAGGAACGCAAGAGAGGTATTCCGCAATTATTGTGTGATAATGTACATGATAGTTACGATACTAATTAAACACTACGCTCCTCTTTTAGAGAATGCATTTCAATCATTAAATCTCGGACGTCGCCAGATGAGAGAAAAACATGTGAATTGCTAATAGAAATAATTCAGTTCTTACACACGTTTATGGCTTCGTGGAGTCGTCGGGGAGAAGTTAGTGGCTCGCGGATTCGTATTCCTACTCGCCCCCGCTTGCGTCGTACTCACGGACATATAATGACCAGTAATTAATAAAATTCATTGTATACGCATTTATAGAGTTGAGACGAAATTCATGATGAATGTATTTCAATGATGAACTTAGCGAAAATGTTTTCACTTCCGCTGGATAATCAGGAGACTCCAACATTATTATCTTTGTGTTATTCATAGAAACCAAGGAATGTTATTTTCGAACAAGAATACTACGATGGTTTACTAGAGAATTTTATCAAAAAACAGTTAAAATATGTATTAACATTCAAACTATATATATGATCACAAAGAAGCTACAAACATATTGAAATAGGGTAAGAAAAACATGAGCAATGCTTGGTGGCTAGATCTATGGTAGCTTCAATTATACTTCACAAAGTTATTCACAGCTTTTCTATGAAGATTATTATGTTAGAACGCATTTTATTATAATTTATAACATATAAGCAGGTTTATTAAACGATCGAGAAGACACTTGAATAGGAGTAGTGAAAAGACCACCCCTTAAATCCGACGGCTTTCTATTTGGAAACTTCTGAAGCAGACGTAAAAAGGGTATTACATAATAATATGCCAGAATATCACTCAACATGCCTCAATCACAGAAATACACCCTGAAAAAAAATTAGTCGGGTGTTTATCGTTTGTGCCCTCCAATAATTTAAATTTAACGTATGCTCATGAACATCGAGCCCATCCCTATGGGCTCCCCCAGTGCCCTACTTTTGCATTCCCCCTCCCTCAAAATAGACACCTGAGGGTTGCACGCACTCTATCCTACTTCCCTATTCAAAGATCAATAAATCTATGGGTGGCGCAAGCGTAAACATATACTGAAGACTCATCATTTCCTAAAGAAGTCGTTAAGAACAAAAACAAAATATTGCTGCTGAAAGATCCCTTGGATGGGTAAAGATTTTCCATCCAATGATCAATGGTTGAAGAAGGATATTAGATATTTTATGAAAAGATGGCACCATTGAGCTTACCGGAAAATTACTGCACATGCGTTCACGACCCAAATTCTAGCAGTCGTTAATCAACCTTCCGTGAAAGTGCATGGCGTTACAATTGCACTACCGTTGCAGGAACCGCCCTAATCTCCGCTTTGATCACACCGCTTTCCACAGGTGCATCAGGTAGGAAAGAGCATCACTTCTTTGCTTTACTAGTATAACGGGAAACCGTCATTACGAGAAGTTAATTTTATCGCTCTTCTAGTGAGGCACTTACTTGCTGAAGCTTTTAAAACATTTTCGTATAAAACTATTTACTGTAGTGATTATAGATTGCTTGCTTTCTAAAAATCGAACATCGGAGAGAAAATTAATGGTATCTGCTGCATTTAAAAGATAAAATCGAGAAAAAAATTAGGTATTCTGAATTTTCCAATTCTGAGCCAAAAGTTTCTCAATAACAACGACTGCTATGTTTGGTATTTTACTAATTAACCTATTACTTTTATTTCTTCTAACTGCATGTCTTTCGGTCTTCCATTAGAATAGTTGGTGAAATGATTAGTAGTAGGTTATTTTTAAATTGAAATAAATACAAATCAGCGAAAGTAATGCATGTGAATGTGTAGCAGAGATAAATTTAATTCCATTTATATAAATTATCTCCTCCAAAAAATGTAATAGTTTGGACTGAGAGGAAGCTTATAGCATAGAATGTGAAGCGCTGAAAATTTTTTTTCACGTGGTCGACCATTTAAGGTTGAGAATCTTCTTTTTCATTGAAAAAAGTGAAATGATTCAAAGAGGAGAACGTTTTTAGATAGGTATCATTTTTCATAAGAAAGGAAATCTAGATATAATTGCGATTAATAATCCAATGACTGTACTCGCTTGTCATGCCACAGAGGAGGTGCGGGGGTAATTTATTGATTTTCCCTGGTCTACTGTGGAGCCCTCTTTAACTAGTGCTTACGCTACAATTTGAGCAGTCATTGTTTTCTCAAGTAAAGAAATAATAATGAAACGGCAATGAAGCTAATGATTATAATAATATGATAATAATGATGCAATAATGAAGATGATGATAAGAAATACTTCACGCCTCTATCCATTCCAAGTCGCACTCCCTTCTATCTAGACCTCGAAGATATTGATATACTCGTGTACTCCTAATGAATCTTCAGATATTGATTGATAGACTGAAGTCGGAGGAGTACGGAAACAAACCATTTATTCTGTCAACTGGTGAAGGGATTTCCTCTTAGATAATGTTCATAGATGTCGATTGAGTGAATTTTACAAGAATGCCTTTAATTAAATAAATGAACGGAACGAGGCAGTTCGTTTAACATGGCGGAATACTGTCACCATTTTTCCGCGATGACATTCTGCCTGGATAAATAAGCGACATAAACAGTAAAGCCATGAGAGCGATAAAGGTGCTGATATCTGTATAACTTTTGATATTTGGGCGTGACACTCCCAGCTCCTAGAAATTTAAGGTAGAAAATGGTTGGAAACCTAAACTGTGTTCGTTTGTAGCAGAGCCATTTGGCGGCACTTTTCTCACTATCAGGCACGAAGAATCTTAACTATCTTAACTATCGTGAACCGTTTGCTGTGAAGACGCTTCGATCCAGACAGGTAAGTCTTTCTCTATATAATTTTCACTTCCTCAATGCATGCTTTTCTAAGTACCGAAATTCAACGGAATCAAGCATGATTTTGATTTTCAAGGACAAGGCAATTCTCAAGGATAGCTAACTTAAATGCTTCGCAGGATTCATACCAGAATATATCATTCTGTTGGAGTAAAAACGGCATTAAATTCCATAACATGTTCTCAGCCGCCCTTGCAAATGGTACTCTATGATAATTAGAACACTTGTTGCAAAATACTCGCCGTTTATTTTCCAGGTATGAGATGGAATATACTTAACTTTCGGATAGTCATTTTAATGTGTATTTGCATTCAGAGAACATCCATGAGAACATCATAGTCGGGAAACTTTTTGCCATCCTTAAATTTATAAAAACTACTATGTGCTGTAAGAAGAACAAATAAAAATTCACTATATTGCAAATTGTCACGGGTATGAATACGATGACTTCAACATAACTACGAGTCGTATATTATACAGACAGTGTTGCTATTTGTGAACAGTCGTAACACTTTCAGTCGATACATGATGTAAGATACCATGTGATCTTTTCGACTTTAAAAAGCCTTCTTTAACGAAGAAAACAGGTGAGTAAAAAATTATTGCGCAATCCACAACGTTCATTACTGTGTTTGATTTTCATTCCAGCAATAGGAGTAGGATCTTAGCAATTTTGCTTATGATTTATTTTATTTCCATCCCAGTAAAACTGCAATAATTTATAGCTGGTAAACACAAGGTATGAGAAAAATCTTTGATGAATAAGGAAGCAATTAGCCAAGCATATGGGAGCTACATAGTACACAGAGTTGATAAATAACATAGTAATTGAGAACCTATGACCCCTTTCTGCTGTATCTATCAACGAAGTTTTGTGAACGTGGAAAGCAAGAGGGAAGCTATATGTCAGCGGTACAACATCGTTCTTCGGGTAGTATCATGCATAGCCTCCCATCTTGTTGTAAATAATGACGGAAATTTAAAGATCGATAATAATTATCAAAGATATAACAGCGCCTATGGTTATATAGGTATCTTGTATGATAATTTTTTTGTCGTACATAATTTTTGCAAAATGACCTCAGTAGTCGAGGCACCTTAATTTCAATTCGATTAATAATTTTCTGATTTTGAGCTAAATCATGCGCTTGCATCTGTTCCGTATCTGGCGGTCTCGGTGGCGTCGTGTCAGCTTAGCAAAGCCGTGGTCCCGGGTTCAAATCCTGGTTGTTTGTGATCGTTACTTAATTATTAGTTGGTTGTAAATTAGGTTAATTGTAGGTGTGTGGGTAGGTGATCTCTTAAGGCTAAAATTCGCCAAATAAAATCGTCATTATTATTATATCTTCTTTGTATGCTCTCGAGGAATCGATACATAGAACCGTAGAGCTATGGCGAGATTAGGAACTAAATACATCATATATCGGCACTCCATTTGCGCATTTTTTTGCTCGCCGCATTGCCAAAATCTAAGGCTTGCCAAAGAGTTTTATATTTTGATAAGTTTCAAAAAGTTAGAATTCACGCAAACCTTATTCAAGTAATCGTCACGTTTCAATATTAAGGAAACAGGTATAAATTAAAATAACTTTTTTGCAATTCGTAGTGTGGGCATCGTTTAGGCAGTGAAGAACATGCGAGCCACCTGTGTGAAGTAATGGTTCGCTGTACGGGCTCTTCCCGTAGCTGACACTCGTGGATATCAAGATCTCCTTCGAGGAACCTCGCCCTATTGATTTTCAGGATTCGCAATGGTCAAATTTTGATAGTACATTATGCTGTAGGGAATGCATATCTTCAGCAGTATCCAGCGGAGCGAATATTAATTCTTTGTTCATTAATAAATTACCTGCTCTCATTCTTTCTATCTGAACTTTGTGCTTCTGCAAGATCTTGCACCAAGGGAAATGTACTGATCTGCATTTTATTGTGCAACTGGTCCTGTATGGCTGTCTTCGTCGGTAGAGATTTATGGGAAACAGTTTTCATGAATCATCTTCCTAATTTTGATTTTTAATTACTGTAAAGCTATTATTCAACCACAGCAATTATCTATGCAATGATGTGTGCCTCAGATCATCCTCATTGAACATTCAATGTTTATGGTCTACCGATGGAATTGAAGATTTGAGAATAGTAATTTACTTGTATGGAACATGCGACTTTCTAACACAAAATTTATTTGTAATAGTGACATTCTTAACTAAGGTTTCTGCATATCAACTCCTTTTTTCAGGTTTCGTTTAAGAGAGAACTTTACGTGTAATCCAATCCTAGGCTGTATTAGCTTGTCAAGGGACATTTATCACATCATCAACTTTTGTGTGACGCCACGCCTTCTGAAGTACTTACTGATAACTCACTGTCAAATCTGTGAGATGAGTTGTATAAAAGATAGGCGCCATGTAGAAAATTATTTTAGGTTAAGGAGCCGACGGTTGTACTTAGTTTGAAAACTTCCCCCCAGCTCCTCAGTAAGTTAATTTTGACCTGTGTTTTTCTCCTATTTTCCCAAAGGAATTCTTCGGGCTCGGCAAACATTTTATTCGTTGCGTTGGTAAGCAGAAAAATATGCACTAAAAGTTTATACGACCATTGGCACAATCTGAAGTCTTAAGCAATCTCTAAAATTCTAACAGCCCAGTTTAAATACTGATAATGCGTGTTTGAGGCCCATTTTACGTGAATTTTTTGAATGCTGATTCCACAGTACATTTCCCAGAAAATCAACACTAACCCCGCCATTTTCTAGCTACGGAATATTACCTTCTACACCATTCTCACGTAATAGAAATGCATTAAAAAATAACATTCACAGCTATAGTCGAGGTCATTTGGAAATCTACCATGCAGAATGAAGAGAGGCGTTGTTCTTTTCTCACTTTCATTAATAAAAATCACGACCAGGATTTAAGGATAAATCATCATCAAGTGATTAATACGGTATAAGAATCGTCATCATACGGTATACGATACGAATCGTCATCATCAGGCGATGATGACGATTCAAACTTGTTCGTAATTTCATTAAAATATGTCGTTAACAAGTACACGGCCTCTCTAGAGCTGCATTGTTATTTAAAATCTCCATGGATACCCTTTTGGAGCTAGGGAGTTACGCTCTCGGAGAAATTCACCTCAATACCATCTCTGATTGAGCCAATTTCCGAATGTACTTGCACTGCATTATTTTACAAGGAGTATTAAAATCTACTAATCAACAGGAATTGGGATCTTTTCGAAGACAAGAAGAACAATTTTCCATAGATTAATCAAGTTATACAAACATCTATCCTGACAACAATTCAAACACCCCACAGTTTCTTTGAAACCTTATCCCTTAAAGTTTTTTTGAAGAATAATAAAACGATTTTTGATGATAAGCATTAATGACAGAGTTGCATACATTTTTCATTCGAAGTAGTATTTTGGAAATAAATTTTGCTTATAGTATCCTATTTGAAGATTATCAATATTGTAAGGATCCTTAACTACTTCCATCCGTCAGCCAATTTTCTTATAGAGGTATCTACCAAGATACTGTATCCATTTAATAGCAGATATTTGCAATGAATATTCTCTCACTTTAATGTCATTTCACTTTTTTCTTGAGTGATGGTATGCAGATGTATGGAGATGATTGCAGTTAAATTTGCAAAAAATAATGCAAAACAAGCAACCGTCGAACGAGATATATCGTTCATTTAAAGCTCAAGAATCTCATTTTTCTGAATATTTTGATGATCATTTATTGCTTTTCTCGCTCGGACATCATTTAATAATTCACAGAGCAAACTTTGTTATTGATTGGTAGTATGGAGGGTTGCCCTTCATTGCTTGGCCTTTTCCGCATATTTTTATCTTATTGTCTCTTAAACTATCTGATAAAAGATAACCCGTTTCTGAAACTCAGTTGAACCAATCCTCAAACGCTCCAGAGGATTTAATACAGCATGTTTGCAACAAATCTATGGCGAGATTGGGAGCGAAACTAATTGTAAGCACCTGTTACTCGGTGCCTTGTTACGCATTTCGTTTTTTTTTACATATCATTTGTCATATCCAAAAATTTATTTCTATTTTTAATGAGAAAGAATTAGAGATATCGCAAAAAAGTTGATATAATAAAACAGTCTGCATTTACAATATTCATAAAAATTACTCTTTAAGATATGTTAAACACATAAATTTTCCTGTTTTTAGACAATGAAAGAAGAAATTTGTTAGTACGGAATCATTGAATTTCTTTCTTCCCCTTGAAAACTTTGCAACTTTATGATTTTGTAATATATATTACGTATTATTAAAGGTTAAGAGAAGAAAATTTGCTAAAAAGGTTAAAGGTAAAAATTAAAATCTCACTTAATACTGAAATCCTTCATTACGAAATGCAATTCGTTAATCAAGTATACTAAATATCCAAACGAAAACGATAAAAACATTTTATTAAAGCTTCTGGTTTAGTATATATTCATACTCTTCTCTATCTACTTGAGCTTAGCGGTTTCAAAGTCTCTCTCAATAAACCTAGCTCTCAACTTGACTTGAACGGCTCTTACTTGATAAAATCGGATAAGTCCCATTGCGAGTAACTCTACGTAAACGCATTTCTTCAAACAATCAATAAAAATGCGACCCGTTTTTGTTAAATTTACGCTCTCATTATGGGTGAGATGGAAGAATAAACTGCCTGGTCTCAATCTCAACCCATAAAGCCTTTAGCAAGTCCATATATTTCTTGATATTATTCTGGGTCGCAAGCTCATAAATGATACATTTAATATCCTCTTCTCCTTTTATGTATTTATTCCCTTTATGCAATTATATAATACCTTATGGTAATTTTGTTTTCTTTTCCTTGTCTCCGAACCCCCTCTTGGACATATCCCGGTTACGACCTTGCCTTATGTTGTACATCCATTTTATCATTGATAAAATACTTCTCATTGCATGTCCTTGCTGAAGCTAATCTGGTTACTCAGACAGGCAAAACCATTTTATTAGAAAAATGTAATTAATAAACAACATTAGATAAAATACACCAAATAGCAATTGACTCAGCTGGTTATCCCTTAAAAGGTATAGTTTATATAAAATTATCCGCCACCCGGAGAAAAGAAACCAAGTTAAACGTAAAAATCAATACAGATCAGATTTTTGAGGAAGACCTGGAATGCCACAGGTGCCAGCAGTAGAGAGCAGGTAGCGAAACGCCTAAACATGACCACGGACAAATGGTTCAACGTTACTACTGGAATTTTAAGCGTAGTAACATGATAAGTAAGTTAGAGGTTCAAAAACACTTCGTAAACAGTATGTCTGCAGGCAGAACTCGCGTTTAGAGACAAAAGGAAAGCTCCGGATTACAGATTTCTGGTATGCTTCCCGTTTGTTTCTAAACGCGAGCTCTGCCTGCCGCAATACGACTTACGGAGTGGTTTTAAACTTCTAGTTCAGAAACAGTCGTGTTCCAGCTTTCTTTTTTTCATAGTAAGTAACCTAAAAAGGTATTTTTTAAATTTTCAACAATAAATCTATCACCAGCAGCCACCACACAAAAAGATATGATCTCACAACTTCTGGTAAATTACGGGTACGGTATCAATAAATAATTGAAAAAATATATCATTTTCCCATTTATGATAGAAGTACGGCACCGAAGTGGCAATGGAAATTTTGAGATGTTTCTTAATTTTTATCCTTCAGCTTTCCAGCNCTCCGCTGGTTATCCCTTAAAAGGTATATTTTATATAAATAATTCGCTACCCAGAGAAGAGAAACCATGGTAAACGTAAAATCAACACGGCAAAGATTTTTGAGGTAGGTCTTGAATGCCACAGGTGACAGAAAAATAGGGCAGGTCGGGAAACGCCTAAACATGACCACGCACAACTGGTCCAACGTTACTACTGGAATTTCGAGCGTACTAACATGATAAGTAACTTAGAGGTTCAAAAACACTCCGTAAGCCGCATGTCGACAGGCGGAACTCGCGCTAAGAGACAAACGGAAAGCTCCGGTTTTCAGATTTCTGGGAAGCTTCCCATTTGTTTCTAAACGCGAGTTCCGCCTGCCGACATATGGCTTATGGAGTGTTTTTAAACCTCTAATTCATAAACAGCAGCGTTCCAGCTTTCTATTCTTTTCATGGTAGGTAACGTAAAAGGAATTTTTTTAAATTTACAACAATAAATCTACCACCAGCAGCCATCTATACAGGCAGGTATGATCACACATCTTCCAGTATATAATGGGCACGCTATCAATAAATAATTGAAAAATTAAAAAAAATAAATAATTTCGCCATATAGGATAGAAATATGGCACCGAAGTGGCAGAGGAAATTTTGAGATGTTCCTCAATTTTAATCCTTCAGCTTTCCAGCGTTGAGCCATTCTATTTCATTACTCGTACTAAAAGGATATTTATATGAATTGCATTAATAATAATTTTCGTTGCGATGTGAAAGAGTACCAACTAGCCAAAGGAATATTTAATGCACGGAATATACAATTAATGGTCGATAGGAAGATCGGATGAAAACAATTAACCTTATATTGCACCGGCCACACAAAGTGATGGAAAGGATACCCCCTTCAGGTTGAAAACAAAGGTTTTCTGTGAATTAACCTTATATTTTTCATCGAAATCATTACCTGATGGTTATAATATAATCATCAGCCATTCCGTCAAACATAATTTTCTAATCCTAATTCCTGCGTCATCTTTAATCTAACATAATTTTATAATTTGTTCTTACACTCATGCAACTCATCTCAAAACCTACATTAAGGACTTGATATCCAAAAACCTTAGTTGAGAATGCTCTACAAAACATCTTGTGATAGGAATTCGTGAATTCCATATAAGTTCTCTACGATTTGCAAATCCTCAATTGCATCGGTATACCAAAAAGATTGAAATATGTGAGAATGACGTGACACACATTCTTACATGGATAATTGCTATATACTTTAACAGTAATAAAAATAAAATTTGAAGATTCATAATCTATCGACGGAGGCAGTCGACCAGTTGCACAGGAATATGCATATCTGTACATACATCTTGCTACAAGACCTTGTTATAGCATTGACATTTAAAAGTATTTCGACGGGTCAATTCGAAGGACAAATTCGAACGCCAGCCCCCACCTGGATACAATACCTTGCAGAAGCACAAAGATCGGATAGAACTAACAGGGGCAAGTAATTTATTACTAAGAAAAAATAACTAAGATTCGCCCCACTGTAGAGTGGTGAAGGTATGTACTTAAACAAGATATGAGTGACTTATCACTCTGTGAAGTGTTAATCTATAAAGAAATCTCAGTTGATGGACATGCGGCCAGCAAAAGGCATATGCAATAGGAGTACAGATACATGATATATGTAGTTCCTAACTTTGCCGTAGGGCTCTTACTATCACTAGGTATTGATTTGCGAGGAGCAACTTCGGGATATTCCACTGAGGATCACGCCTGTGGTACTTCAGTACGAAACAGGAGAGTGACAGGAGGCATATAAACTAATCAACTTGAGTATCACTACCAGCCAAAGCAATATATACAAAATGCTGCACATAGGAAAGAATTTAGCTCTGTGAATAAACTAGATTACAAGAAATTTCATTTATCTAAGCAACCAATTTATAGAATTCATGGAGGGAAATCGTTTATATCTACTGATATCTCAGTTTATAAAGAAGGATTTTTAATACGATTATTTTAAAACTGACATCACGTTGAGTTTCCACATAAATCGGCTACGGCAACCAACAGAGGCCTCTTATGAAATACGAGCAAATGTTCTTAGATCCTTAATACATAAACTAAAACCTTTTCCCGATTTTCTGATTTTTGAGACTTTCTCATCCTAGATGCCATTGGAATTCCTCATTTGGGATAAAGACCATACTTACACGAAACCATATGTGCAAGAATACTTTAAAGGAAAGTCCATATTCTTTGCTTAAAACACAAGATACAGGCAATCAACAAAGATTATCTGAGGTATCACGGTTGTCACGCAATGAATTTAATTTCTTTTCGATTAAATTTGATCAAAATTTAAGAAGCTTTACTTATACGAGGGTCGGATAAAATATATTGTCTCCACTTTCAAAACTCAAGTTTGATTGGGAATATTTTATAAAAGGAAATTCTCAAAATATCTTTAGATTTAGTCATTTATTAATTTATATTATTTTTCAATATTTTCCCTACCTAAAAGCTGAGACTGAGAATAATTCAAAGGTTCAAAGGGAAGTGTTTTTTGTGAGGTTTTCTGTTAAACGAATGAGTGTACTTCTTCTGTATTAGCTTCAGAAAATAATTCTTTCATCTTTGGATAAGGTTTAATAAGTATCTCGTATCTATGTTAGAAAGATAATGTAGAATGTAAAATGCAAGTTCAATGGATGAGATATTGGTTTTTATAAAAATATTTCCAATCCTGAGGGCATTACTTTTCATTCACGCTTCTTAATAAGAAGAGAACTTTGATTAGCATACCTCATAATGCAAGAAATAACAAAAATAGAAAGAAAAAAAATATCTTCACAACTGTATAAAAGAGTATCTCGAGTATTTAATTAAAATCATGCTATCATACATTTGTAGTTGACATAATTCCATGAGCCTTTAATAAATAATTCTAATAACTAATTCTAATTGGTGTTGGCTTCATACAACTTTTTTTTCATTTTTGAAAAACGTTTAACAAATTTTCATGTACATGTGTGTAAAAATGAATTTAATATGTAAAAGGCTTGTTCAAAGTATCATTTATAGATTTAATTTTTAATGTAATTCCAATCTTGGGGGCATTACTTTTCGTTTAATCATCATAGAGCCAAGAGAATATAGGATGGTATATCTCATACTTTGCTAAATAACAAAAATGTAAAAAACAACTCTCTGCAGCAAATACTGTCTCGTCAAATATTCAATAAAAACAATAATGTTGTGTAGTACAGAGTGACAAAATTACGGCGGTCTTCGATCCAGTTAAGAAAATAACATAATGCAAATTTTAAGCAAATTCCGATATGATGATCATATACATTACAATGACAGAGTAAGTAAATCGACTATCTAATCACTGGTAGAAAACGATTGCAATACGGTATGTTTCGTCCACATCTTTGATTCTCGGATAGGAAGGCAAGATCTAGCTTCTTCTTTCCGTTTCACAACGCCTGGGAATACGAAAGGTATTGACTACTTTAATAATATGTCATGCATACCTAACGTTTTTAGTTGTCGCACAAGTTAAAAACGTAGCTGATAATCCATCTTCTCGAAATATTGCTAGAAACGAGGAAACGAGCGCATGAAGTTTAGAGGTACGCTTCCAATTTCGATTGGATCCTCTAGTTAATAGAAAAAATACGCCTTCCTTAGAGCGTTTTGCACTATAAGGTTGACGTAGAATACTCACATATCGATGAAATCATTGAAGTAGACCCTGGTATCAACAGGTGTGTTTTGGATGTGCAAGGGCAAGGAACATGGAGCCATGACCTACGCAACCGTTTCATTTCGCTCTGAAGGTCATATTACTCAGTGATGCTGAATGATACAGAGAATTCATCATATAAAACGCACTTTTCTTATTAGGGAATGTAATATTTATCCCAAGGGTTTTATTATATAAAAATATATAATTTATGTACACTAGCTCGGTAGGGATAAGGAGCCAATTTTCTAGACTTTTCCAAATGAGTGTGGTGTGCTTTTTGTTCAAATAAGTTTCTTGAAATTCCACAGTGATTCCTTCTTTCTGATCACTCGCCTAAATTTCCAAAACATACCCCACCACAATTTTACGTGTACTGATTTGCCGCTAGAGCAGCGACAGTACTTGCACACAGACTTTTGCAAGTGACTGTACAAGTTTCTAAGTACTACAATTTTTATTTAGGAACAAAATAAGTACTCTAATGGCCAACCGTCAGAGGCTAGGAAGCTCTTATTTAAATTATCATACGTAATAAATTCTTAAACTCAATCCAACACTGTTTGCAAAGATGGTATCCTAGCGTGTGATTCGTTAATACACATTTTGCTATCATTGACGCATGCTAGGCATTTTGATACAGAAATAGTGGGCTTTACCTTACATTTTTTAAATGAATTTAGAGAATACACAAGAGACCATACCACCTTAATTATACCATTAAGCGTATGTTTCCACACATAAGGTATTCGACGAAGACCCATGCCTGCTCGAAACTAGGGATAAGAGATGGCAGTACAAACCTTTAAAATGAAGCATGCACAAGGAAATTAAAGTTTCTCCTCAATTAAGGAAAAAATAGTTTATTTCATTCTCCCGTATTAACATGGACTAATTTTAAGATAATATTTTAAATGCGTTGACTATGCCTTACATCAATAATGGAAGATTGTCTATCAGACCGGAGAGCTCAATATGTCGGTAAGATTAATTTATAATTTATAAAAATATAATTATATTTCTAAAGCATTTGAGTAACTATATAGTCGAAAGCAGAAAACACCTCGAAAACTACGCACTAATTCCTCGATGTACTCTATATAGAACATTACACACCTGATGTAGGTAGCGAAGGAATGTTCTGCTTTGCTGCATGGTATCCGTTTAAATATTGAAGCGTCCACTTATAGTCTTCTGCAGTGAATCAAGATTTCGCTTCGATGTAATATATCCCGTACTTATGAAATTATAGCAGAAAGTGAGTTCCTAGGAAAAAGTAAAAGAATATAATTTTTGAAGCTAGTCCTTTCAATGTCTGGTGAGAATATTTTAATTCATTTTAGTTGTGTACATTTAGTATAGTTTTTTACACACCGATATTTTAGATATGATCCATTCCAGCTAGGAAGTTAGTCGAGCACGTGTAACGATGCACCACTAAAACATTCATTTGTGTTATATGTAGCATGCTGCGATTGCTTTTTCCGTTGCATAATTTTCCCTGGATGTTTCTCAATAAAATAAATACATTTTGAGAAATATTTTTTTAATGCAATCGCTGAATAAGTGTGATAAAACAGGCAAACTTTCTTTTATCTGCGGTAAATACCAACAGGATAAAAAAAAATTGGGTTATTTGGTTGAACGCAGAATGAAACAATCTAAAATTTGAAACTAGTATTTTTTTGTGAAAAACATAGTTTAGCTATTTATTCATATCCAAACTCGAGTATCTAATTAAAGAGTCCGAATTTACTTTAACGGGAAAGGAGTATTGTAGTCTAAATGAATTAATTTGCTCATTTATTAATGGCGTGTAACGTCTTATTTCATTATGATAGAAAAAAGTAAAATAGAGATAAATATAAAAGTTTCCAGTTAACTCATTCTTCTATCAGAGGTTATGCGAACATTCCGGCGTAACTATTTGTTGTATAGTCCATGAACAGGGAAGTGAATTATTTTAATTAGCGTAATTCACCACTCAAGCTCTGCTATTGTATTCATAACTATTATTGAGACATTTTTTACCAACATTTTTCAAAATAAAAAAAAAATCAACCACGAACTTCAGACACGAGCCATATTTTTCCTGCACAGTTTAACTTGACGTGAAACATAATTGAACGACAAAACTTCATTATTAACCAGCTGATGCTACGGAGAAACGAGGATATAACGGTAAATTTTGGTGATGATGATGATGATTCTTAGGAAATGTTAGATAATATTCCATCAAAAGAAACTTACGGATAACCTATCCATTTACATATATTCGGAAGTGTCTCCCAGAATGCCCCACCAAGCTTAAAATTGAGACGCTTTTTTAGTCCCGAGATATTCCTTCCTGTATTTATTTAAAATTGTGGAAGGCTAGCATCCCAAAATAGTTGTTTAGGTGAAGAGTTTTTGCTATCATATCATTGATGCCCGAAAGGTTTAAGTGTTTCGATAGATCAAATGTGACACTAGAATTATAGCGACATCTTTCATTTTCAATATTAATGTAAAATTTAAGTTCTTTGATTTAAAATGTTAAACTAAAGATACATATTAAACTTAATTAAATACTATATTAAACTTAACAGTGCAAATTCTTGGGGTAATGAAACAGGGTCTCAAACAAAGTTCGGGTTCATCGGGACAATCAGAGCAGTAGGTGGTCACGTTTTTCCTTACACCTTTGGAATAACAAACACGACCTTTTCTGCTTATGTTTATTACTTATTAATTGGCTAAGAAAATCTGGAAAATGACTAAAACTAAGCTTAGAACTACTTTGAATAGACATTAAGCTATCAGGTAACAAAGAGCAGATTAATTATATTCTAAAATCGTAGAAACTATTTTTTTGTACATACTATACCCGGGGTATTCTATGTCAAGTGGAACAATTTTAGAGAAGTGCCCCGCTCGATCATCACCGATTTCAATGAAATTTTGTGTGAACATAAACTCATATTCTCTATGAACAGAAATCATGATGCTCTATTACAACCTCACGTCCATTCTCTCTTTCTTCGTTTGTCTTATTGACATTCATATTACATAAGTAAAATCACAATATCATAATGTATAAATGCAAAATCTGAAATGAGAAGTTATAGAAATTCTGAAATTATTACCGTAAAATGAATGCAACTGATCACTTCAGAATCCCTCATCCAAAACATGCTAAAGTGCGAAATCACTAAATTACTTAGAAAATATTTAACCGCCGTCGTTGATGCAGAACACCTCTAAATGACTTACAGATTATATCACACAAGAAATAGAAGATATAGCACATAACAAATAAATTACACATGTTAATTCTTTAGCCGCCGAAATCTGATATAAACGAACTGGCTTACAATAACCTTAGCTGCCGAATACAGAGTTAGCCCTTGATCTGGAAAAAACTTTTTCCGCATTTCTTATTTTTCTCTCGTGTGTCCAAAGTCATCTGTAAACACAGATATGCACTTTAAGCTGTTAGGTTCAAGTAATCCTTAGAAGAGTGTAAAGTGGTTCTCTAACGGAAGGCACGTGGGTAGGCATGGCCTCTCTCCGAATAATACAGTTTAGAAGAAATAACAAACTCGAATAACAGGCCGATACGTGTCAGGAGCATAATTCACTGAATGATTCGATCCTGACGACATAAGACTCAAAGTTAATCAGGAAATAACGAAAATTAAGTGACACAATGTAAAATTAGCAATAGACGAGTATGCTAATGTACAAGATGTTACCATAGCAACGTCATCACATTCATCCCTATTTTTAGGGATTATATGTCTGCGATGAAAAACCAAGTCTACATCTTTAGAGGGATAACAGCATGCTCTTTCTTTTAAAAACTATTCGAAAAAGTTTTGAGAGGGCATTTTTTTGTAAATGTGAGCTGAATATACCCTATTTTTGGCGTCGTAATGAAATTCGTCAAATTTACACTCACTTTTTAAACTAACGGAAGGGCATAAGGATAACGAAACTTTTTATTCGAGCACTTTGTATAGAGTAGTTATAAGGCGCAAAGTTTCGTGTTTATCCTATGTTTATTTCAACAGATACAAAATGCCAAACTTTAAATTGTTTCGAGCCATTATTTTTGGGCCGATTTTGCTTCACATTTTACTGTCAGAATTCGCTCATAATAGTTTTCTTATTATTTTTTGTAATAGAGCAGCAAAGCTTGTGTAAGACTACCAATTTTTGTTTTCCTCAACGGAATACTGGCTGAGATAACGTGACTCAAATTTGATAACAATCGATGTCATACTGTAGAAGGCTGTGGTGGGGGTGAAACAAATTACTATATCTCAGCAAGTATATCACCGATGGATGTAAAACTTGGCAAATGTTCATAGAGAATATGAATTTATGTTCACACAAAATTTCGTTGAAATCGGTGATGGTCGAGCGGGGCACTCCTCTAAAATTGGTCCGCTTGACATGGAATGGCCCATCCATTATACATTATGAAGCTATTTATTAGCATTAACTGAAATGTATGTAGCAAGTTTCTTGTACCACTTCATCATCTAAGGTTCACAAGGATAATAAGACAATAACTGGTCGCAGAGGTCAATACCACGTAGGAGCAACTGCTTCCGGTTCATTCCTAATGACCCGTCTTCTGTTTGGTACCTCGATAAATCGACTACCAAATCCAGAGCTGATCATTAGGGCATCACGCCTGTCTTTCCACTTGAGAACGCAGACACCTCTATTGTTCCAGCGGTGGATTTCCTCGCCTTTACGTAACTTTTTATTTAATACATCAGCTGGATTTCCTTTTCTGTAGGCTCTTAAGTCCGTTTTACACGATGCATTTTCTTGTGCAAGTTAATGCATGGAAAGAATCTGAACGCCGAAATGCGTCGAAAAATACCAACATGCACGAACGAATGCACGGAAAATAGCCCCTGCTCTATTCTCATGCATTCGTTCATGCAATTTTAGTTCCATTTTCTTTCCCTAGGCGTATACGGCACCACAACGTGACAACGTGTGATGTGCGCCTTGTGGCATTAGTATATCTGAGTGTTCAGCGTCTCTATACAGCGAGTTTACAGTTCTTGTACTCGTAGTTTAGAGGTAGAAATCGTTCAATAGGCAGGATGAGTTGGTCTCCTAGTAACATTGAAGAATTAATCCTTCTCACAAGAGAACGGCCATATCTATTCGATACGAAGAACGCATTATATAAAAACAAGAGGAAGAGGCTGAAGGCGATGAAGAACATAGCAGAAATTTTATCCCAAACAAGTTAATGAATATTTGATAGTAAAACAAATATTTATTTTTTTACATAATTTCATTGATGAATTAAGCTGAAGTTTTCCCATCGCGGCATAGGAACTGCAATGAAATGATTGTTCGCACAAAAATATTTTAATTAACGTGTTGCTTTGCAGGCCCAACACAACAGCGGAAGAATGCCGCAAAAAATGGCATTCCTTAATGATAAATTATCTGTTGGAAATGAGGAAGGTGCTGAATTCAAAGAAAAGTTCTCTCATGGATTCTGTATGAATACATGAGAGAACGATAGGTTTCTCCAGTTGCCAAAAATCTTAACGTTATGGTTAATCTTCAATAACAAAAAAATTGCAGTAAGATTAGATATTGCTGCACCAAACAAAATGTAATCACTGGATTATGCATATAATACAAATAAATGTCTTCTCGAGTTTTCTTTAACAACTTAAGATTCAGAAACAGCTTTTCTCAGGGGGTATCGAAGCCTTCATCACAGTATCTTCCGCATCTTCCTTCCCGATTTCCCGAATAGTGAAACAAAATAACCTTAAAATGCGCACTGAAATATGGTCGCAGATGCTTGTGAAATTGCACATTCGCATGCATCGTGTAAAGCTACCGTTTCGCGTTCCTGCAAGTCACACGCGCATTTTTGCATGCGCGAATTCATGCTGCATTAACTTGCGCAAGACAATGCATCGTGTAAAACGGCCTTTAGAGTCCAAGTACAATATATTTTATCGTCCAGTTCTTCAGCCAGTTGTCGGGACGGCCCTTATTGAGAAAATCTATCTCTGAGCTACATTAAAGTTAATTAAAACTACATGAAATAAAGAATATATAATAAAAAAAGTACAGAACAACAGCATTAACAATGAAATGAAGGAATAAATAATAGGAAAACACTACCTTCAGCTGCTGTGGTCGTCAAAGCTGGCGACGTAAACACAAAAGGTTGAGAAAAATCTTCCTACGAAGAAATCTGCAAAACAAAACTAAAGTAATCCAGAAAGTATTAAGTTCTGCCACGTATTCTTAGATAAATTCAAAAAAAGAGCCTAATTGTAAAGAACATAGCGTATTCAAAACGAAATGCAATGTTCAGAAATATCAATTGTTTATAACCTTCAAAATTTTAAAATAACATAATGAAAAATTAAATAAATTACAAATAGTTAAGATATCTATAAAGATAAGGATGAATTTAAAAGGAATTATTAATTACACTATAAATATACTATGATCGATATACTGAAAACTATTACTTACCAAAAATTTCAAAGAAAGACGGAAAGAAAAAGAATCGCTGGAATCGAAAACGGATGCTTCCTCACCAAAGACAGGACACAATAAAACTGCGATGCGCTAAAAGAAAGAGCTTCCCTCACGTCGGCTCTCCCCTGCAGCTGTGAGAAACGCACTACGGTTTATGATTTCTTAAGAGGTCATCCGCCACCCGCTAGCGTGCGGCATGACTTCTTAAGAGGTCGTCTTCACGGAATGGGTTAATGGCACCCGCGCGGTCACGTGCCAGGCTCTGCGGTTTCTTTTTTAACGAAGTAAATTTCTTCCCAAAAGTGAGCCAGCTGTTGTTTTCGAATGCAGGACGTTTTTATTCGCAGAATCCTACATATTTGGAAAAATGGTAGCGTTGAGTTCCATTCAAGAGCAGAGGGGACGTCGAGTAAGATCGTAGGTCCGAAAAGTTCCCCAGTATCTGCCACCGCGTAGTTGAAGCTGATTATTTATCATCCAACAAACAATTATGAAGAATCTAGTGATCGATTTCGTTAACTTAATTTAATTAACAACCGCTATTTTTAATTAAGAAATCTTAAATCCGTCGAAGGCAAATTCTTTTTGCGTTCTCAAGATAGTCGTTAGTTTGGTCAAGTGTGAAAATAGGGCTTGCGAAGGTTAATTAATGGGACTAAAAACCAGTTTAAAATGAAGGCTAATGTGATAAGTACCAATGGAATCCGAAGCATTAACGAAACTTCGTTTAAAATCGTCTATCTTTCTTTAAACGAAGCTCTCCGTCGTTTAGATTTTTTGGTTGAAATAAGGTAATTCGATCTGATATCAAGTAATAGATGTACTTTTGGTAAATATTTGATAGTGGTTCGACAGCCTTTTTTTTTTCACCCACAGAAAATGCTCATATTTTCACAGAATTTGGACCACGAACCAATTTGTAATAAATGTTCTTTCATGTAAGATCCCTCGCTACAAACGCTGGCCACGTTTTGCAATTGCAAAGGAATTATTACGTACGTAGTACCGAATCTCGCCGCAGGCATCCCGCCGTCTCTTACTGCCAGGAGGTATTGATTGAGAGGAGCAACTCCGGTATAGTCCATTGAGAAATGGGGAGGATCATACCGGTGATTCTTCAACTCAAAATAAGAAAGTGACAACAGACATATAAACTAATCATATTAAGTATACTACCAGTCAAAGCAATTTATTAAAATAAACACCCAATACTACTCAGTAGATGCATATCTATTATATGTGTGTAGAAAGATACTAGCAGTGTAAAGATAATTCCTGCAATTTGCGGTGAAATGCAAACGCCTCCCGTTTTTCTTTCGGTTTTGGATATTGCTGCACAGAGCTAAGAATCTGGCTCTGTAAATAAACTGGACTATAACAGATTTCATGTAAATAAACGTCAAATTTATAGAACTTATATTGAGGGAAATCGTTCTATACCTGCTGATATCTCTGCTTTGTGGCAATCTGCATTTGAAAATACATATTCAATAGAGAAAAAGGAGAATATTTACTGGAAATCATATTAGCAAGAATGCTTCAAAGAGTAGTCCATATTCTTCACTTAAAACTCTACATACGTGCAATACACAAAGATTATCTGCGGTATCACGGTTGTCTAATTATCTTCTAATAAGTAGAGTATCAAGTCGCAATTAGAAGTGTACCTCTGAACTTCATGAACTCGTTCCTTCGATTGGTTACTCATTTTTGAGATATTTGTTTGGGAAAATGGATTATCAGATAAGTGTTTCCCTTGTGCGACTACTGAAAGCATTAACCTTACAATACACAAGCAATTGTAACCTTACAATACACAAAGATTATCTGCGGTATCACGGTTGTATGAATTTAATTTATTTTTGATTAAATCTTATCAATAATCAAATTTCACTTACGAAGGTCGAATAAAATATAATGCCTTCTGTATCAAAACTCATAGTTGATTGGAAATATTTTAGAAAACAAAACTCATAAAAATCTATAGATTAGAGCATTTTTTTAGATTTTGATTTTTTTATAATGATATTATTATATCACATTAACCTGTAGTGGAGGGTGACCGAATTCCAGCAGCCTTCTATTCTGGTAATTGTAAAAGTATAA
>KZ308903.1:267360-302907 GCA_000376725.2 Ladona fulva | reverse complement strand
CAAAAGAGACAGTTTAGAATAAGACATTTTTTGAATTAAATATTCTTTTATTATATTTTAACTACGTCATTCTACCAAGTATCGCTGGACATCATTAATTTTCTACTTTAATAATGTGTTACACAAATGCTTTCAGTAGTCGCACAAGGGAAGAACTTCCTGATAATCCATTTTCCCAAAAAAATATGCCAAAAATGTGTAACCAATCGAAGAAACGAGCTCATGAAGTTCAGAGGTACACTTCTAATTGCGACTTGATACTCTACTTATTAGAAGAATATACCTTTTATAGAACGTTTTGCACTATTAGGTAGGCGTAGAATAGCCACATATCGATAGAGCTATATTTCTTGAAGGAGACCTTACTATCAACAGGTGTCTTCGGGATGTGCAAGGGTAAGTAACATGGAGTCATGACCTACGCAACAGCTTCATTTCACAGTCTGAAGGTCAAAATACTCAGTGATGCTGAATGATACTGAGAATTCATCCTATGAAACGCATTCTTCTTATTAGGGGATGCAATACTTATCCTAAGAGTACTATCATGCACAAATATATCATTTAAGTGTGTGTATTCTCAGTAAAATTTTTCTTTCGGATTAAACTGCGTATTGTAATAGCGGACCGTTAGAGGCTAGGAAGGACTTCGATAGTTCATCCTGTATTGTAAATTCTTAACCTCAATCCAAGCAGTATTGGCGAAGGAGGTAACCTTACGTGTAATTCGTTAATATATATTTTGTTGTTATAGTCGCATGCTAGGCGTTTGCTAACGGAAATACCGAGGTAGTCCTTGCCTTTCGCTACACGAATTTAGAGAATGTACAGAGATCCTACATATTCACACGTTAATTATATTAGTAAGCGTATGCTCCCATAGCATTGGTATTACACGAAAACCCATAGCAGCAAATATATCTGCTCGAATTTAGGAATGAAAGGTGATAGTAGAAACCTCTAAAATGAACCATGCACAAGAGGCTGAAATATTCACCTCAATTCAGGAAAATATAGTTTATTTCTTTCTCCTGTATTGACATGGACTAATTTAAAGATAACATTTTAAATGAGTACATCGACTACCTGATTAGAATCCTCCTATTGGTCGACTAACCGGAAAATTAGCGGATAATTTTCATTGGAATGTGAGTCTAGATCACGGAGGGATGTCACGGAAACATCTAAGAGTCAACACAGCTCTATTCCGTGAACGATGGCTGGGCGTCCAAGGATTTCCTTTGAGGATGCTTCCACACACCGAAATTATCCTTTCGATAGTTTATACGTCAGTTGTCACTTTCCTATTTTGAATTGAAGTATCACGGGTATGATCCTCCCTTTTTTTGTCAATTGACTATACCGGAGTTGCTCCTCTCAAATCAATACCTCCTGACAGTGAGAGACGGCGAGATGCCTGCGGCGAGATTCGGAACTACGTACTTAATAACTCCATTGCAATTGCAAAACGTGGGCAGTTTGTAGCGCGGGATTTTATACGAAAGATAATTTATTTACAAATCAGGATTTACATACGCATCTAAGATAGAAAATCTCCAAAATCGGAAAAATCGGGAAGAGTTTGGATTTAAGTTATAGGGATCTAACGACATTTGCTGGGATTTCGTAAGGAGCATCAGTTAGTTGCCGTAGCCAATTTATGCATAAATGATCTCTGTTCTAAATGTATCGCATTAAAAATCCTTCATTATTAGCAGAGGCATCAGCAAATGTAGAACGATTTCCCTCTCTATGAATTCTGTAAATTAGATGTTTAGATAAATGAATTCTATTTCATCTAATTGCTATGCATAGGCGAATTCTTTCGTATTTGCAGCAACTTCAGTCACCGGGAGAATAACGGGACATTATGGGAAGTTTGGTGTTTCAATTTCATCACAAATATCATGAACGAAATTATCTTTTCGACTACTGTTCTGCACACGTTTAACATATTCGAGTCCGCTGAACACATTTAGTTCTTTCGGTTGGTTAATTGCTTTTCTTATTTTAAATTGAAGTGTCACCGGCACGATCCTCCCTCTCTCTAGGTGGGCTATACCGGAGTTTCTCCTCGCAAATCAATACCACCTGACAGCAAGAGACCGGAGGCGAGGTTTGGAATTACGTAGGTAGTGACTCCATCGTGATTGCAAAATGAGGGCAGCGTTTGTAGTGCGGGATTTCATATGAAAGAACATAACTTTTATATTAACATTTTTAAATGAAAGATTCCGGTATAAGGCAGATTTTACATTTGACCTACTGAAACCTTTTAACCTACGGTCATCAATGATACGATAACACAATCTCCTCATCCAAAAAAAAAACATATTGGAATGCTAGCCTTCCACAGTTTTAAAGAAATACAGGAAGGAATATCTCAGGATTTAAGAAAACGCCTCAGGTTTTAAGCTTCGAAAGGTATCTTGTTAGACACCTCCGAATATATGTAAGTGGATTGGTTTCCGTAAATTTATTTTGACAGAATATTATCAAAAATTACTTGAGAATTGCTTGTCACCGTTTACCGTTATATCCTCGTTACTCCGTAATAGGTTCCTCCAGCTGGTTAATAATTAAGTTCTGTTGCTCAAGAATGTTTCATATCTAGTTGAGTTGTGCATAAATAATATTGCTCATGTCAGGAGTTCAATGTTGAATTTTTTTGTTTAATTTTGAAGGCTTTTGTTGGCAATATTTTCCACTAACAGTTATCTATACAAAAGCAGAGCTCGAGTTTTTGGAAGGGAGGGCTAGCCTAGGAAGAACTTACCACTTCCGCGACTGAGTATCTGAAGTGATTATAACTGCAAATATAGATTTTCGAAGGAGACATTTGCAGCGGTTGCGAGCGTGGTATTTGTGAATCTAAACCAGAAGTACCCATTTTGAAGATACACGGTTGGCTTTTCTTATCTCAGCTCCTCTGGTATCGGTTTTACATTCCAGTCACACTCACCTAATTTTATTACAAAGCCATCTTCTATTAACTTAATCTGTGAGGAATTCAACGGATATGACAGATGTGGCCTCTATTGTTTGGTGCTAGGAACAGTATAATCTTCTAGATTTCGACTCTGGATGCAAGGCAATGTTTATGAACAATAGATGGGGTGAAATACCGTAATAAAAAAGGGCCCCTTTGCTATTATTTAAATTGCGGTTGAGCTTGCTTAGCAGAGAAAGTGAAGATAAATATTGATACTTTAACTGTGGAATATGGTACTGAGGGGACTCAAATGAAGGCTACAAGATGGGTCAGCTGTTCCTCCCAAATATACTCCTTCAAACCGGAGTCCTTCAACTCCATGAGGCATTCATCACTAAAATGGGAAGTCTATTCGCTGTTGAGCAACGTTTATCAAACGTTTTTAAAAATTTATTTGATAGTCGATCCGAAGGTAATTGCTCGGAGATCTCTTCTTTGGAACGGAAATAGTCTTCAAACTCGTCTTCAGTTGCATTCGGTCAAAATAAGATGACGATGAGACAACATTTCTTAGCTCATTTTTTATTCCTCCTTTACGGTTTCCTCTTCGATGCGCCTTTTCCGTGATTGTATTCTATATTTTATCTTTCCCATAAAAGCATGTCTTTTTGCGCGCATATCACTTGGAATTTTTCTAAATATTGGAAAGTAATGCAGTACTCTAAAAATCGAAAGCGTTTTGAAATCATTCGTTGATAGTTTTTCCTCCTGAAAGAGAAATATTTTCGCAGTAATCCCAAATGCATGTTCGATAACTTGTCTTGGACGTGGAAGGAAAGAGGAGAGACACGACTGTTAGTAAATTACCAAAAAAAAGAACTTCAAAGCCGTAGTTCAATGAAAGTTTCATTCCGAAATTTTAGAAACTCTTGTTATTGTTCTCAGATATATATAAAAACAGCTTAAGACGCTTTTCAGGGGACTCAGTGATAATAAATCATAAGGGCTGTGCTAAATTCTCCCATAATAAACCTCCTGTAGCGGATTTCAAGATTTTTTTGGAGCAGTTCCCGAAAAGAAACATATTGCTAGAACCAGACATGTGAATATAACTCTTAATTATTTCTTATGTTCGAAGTTGAATGCTTCCAAACTATATAGGGTTCGATGCCTGTGAAAGTTAAATATACTGACAAGAAATCTATTGGGAACTCGGAACCTTTTTTGAGGCGCTTCCCGATACGATGACTATCAATGGGAAACTGGAAATTAGTGAACCAAGTGACATGGCTATATTTAATTTGTTTTAGGGATCCATGAGGGTCTTGACTTCTGCTTTGCTTTTTGAATCGGTTAAAGATTCTCTGAAGGCCTCTGTCTGAATATTTATTGCAAGGCCTCTTTAAAATTACTATATGACAAATTTCTGTTTTGGGGTAAGCTTGGTATTGAATCGACATGAATCCTATATTAGGTCCTCACAAGGCCCTCTTAGGACATTATCGAAGGTTCATTACTAACGCCCAAATGTTGGTGCCCCGAAGATCTACAGTAAAATCTGTGGTACGGTAATAAACGTTCTTATGTTCTGTTTTGGCTCAACAGATAGAATAATTGCTTTAAGTCCTAATGGAAAAAAATGGGGATTTGTGGTAATGTAGCACTAATAATCTTGCAGTATGCAAGTTACGTTTACTCCTACTGTTGAAAGGCTGCTCTAGAATTGAGGAGGTAGCGGAACTTGGTTGATCTATGCGTATAGTTCTCCTTCCTTAAGCAAGGTTATATCTTACTCCATTTGCTGAATTTGAAACTTGGTCTTCTCATACACACGATTCAACTTTCCAACCTTTTCTCCTCTTGAGTATTCTTAGTGAGAGTCTTTGACATGTGGCATGAGAAACTGATTTTCCGATTTTTTTTTATGATTTATATTTATGCCCCGCAGGCCGTCAGTGGCATGGTAGGGGGTGTATCAAGACCAAAGACTTAACCTCAACCAAAGACCCAATATATTCTGTTCGCTTCTCTAATGCTGTAAAAAAGAGCGACCAGAAGTATTATTTTCATTTGTCATCCTCCTTCTTTTTAGGTATTGAGATAATCACAGTTTCATGTAAATCTACAATCCTCTCTCCTGTTACGTAAATATTACATATTATTTTGATACATTCATTTATAGGTTATATTAATTCATAGGTTTATTATATAACATTTGTATGTTTCTATATATTCTCGATTGACTTCCTTATCCGAAGACCTTAGTTAACAGTTCCTAATTCTAGTTAGAGAAGAGGGTCACATTTCTAAACTTCATTTTGTCGTCTCTGTCTCTATACTGATAAATCATATTCAAATATGAGAACTGGAAGAGGATGCTTTTATCAAGCGTTTTTAATTTTTAATGTAAAGTAGATAAAGAAGAATTGACAATTAATTTTGATAATATCAGAGAATGTGATTTTACAGAATAGATATTATTTTATTAATTAACAATTTCTTAATAATTTTATTACTTATTCATGTGTAATTCCAAAATATTTGAGATTTAGAACTAAAAAAAAGGAAAAATTAAAGGTATTTATAAAATATAGATGGGAGTTTTGCTGTTTGCCTACATTTCGTCAGTATATCACGATAAATCATGAACATTTTGCAAAAGAGAAAGGTTATAGAAAGTATGATGGTAGGTCATAATTTCTCACGGTACTTATCCTTCTCCAAACCCAAGAACGTTCGAAAACACTAAAAACTGCTTCCTTGGAAAACTACAAGAGATTAGTGGTATACTTTCGTGCATTAAAGTTGGTTCGTAACCTATTATATTATAAGCTCGGTAAAGGAAAATTAGCCTTTTGGTGCGATTTATGTGGACCTTTCCAAATGAGTGCAGTGTGGTTTTTGTTCAAATCCGGTTTCCTGAAATAACACAGCGATTCCTTCTTTCCCCTCACTCGCCTAAATTTCCAAAATATACCACACCACAGTTTTTCGTCTTACATGCAAATCATGTAGTACTAAGAGACATTTTAAGCGTACTGTTTTATCGCTAGAGCAGTGACAGAACTTGCCTTCCGACTTTTGTAAGTGACTCTACAAGTTTCTAACTACAACTTTTATTTTGGATTTAAATAATACTGTAATGACCAACCGTCAGAGGCTAAGAAGGTCTTATTTAAATCATCATATAAAGTAAATTCCTAAACTAAATCCAACGTTGTTTGCGAAGAAGGTATCGTTGCGTGTGATTCGTTAACACACATTTTGCTATCATTGTCGCATGCTAGGCGTTCGGATACAGAAATAGCGGGCTATACCTTGCCTTTTGTTAATGAATTTAGAGAATACACACAGATCCTACTACTTTAATTATAATAGTGAGCGTATTTTTCCAAACTGTAGGTATTCTACGAAGACCCATACCAGCGAATATTTCTCCTCGAAACCAGGGATAAAAGATTGCAGTACAAATCTCTAAAATAAAGCATGCACAATGGAATGAAATTTTCACCTTAATATAGTTTATTTTATTCTCCTGTATTAACTTGGACTGATTTTAAGATACAATTGAAAAATGCGTACATAAACTTCCTGCTTTGAATCCTTCTATTGGTCGACTCTCAGGATAATTAGCGGACAATTACCCAGGGAATGTCAGTCAGGATCCCGGAGCGTTGCCATGGAAATCTAAAGATCAATACAGCTCTCTTCCGTGAACGTTGGCTGGGCATCCTTGATTTTTCTTTCGGGAGACATGCATGGATGTGTAGTTTGTTAGAGTATACATTTATTTAGCAATGGCCATTAAACGCCGAATAACGAAAGGATGAAATAGAGAAAAGTATTGAGTTATAATCGCCTCTTTTGTCTATCATTGTATATGGTGGGATGTAGTTGGTCACATTTTAAAATCATTGTAACGAATCAAGTGTGGATTATCCATCGCTAGAGACGGCAGCAAAGTTCCGAGATAATGATTTAAAGTTAAAAGCACAATCTAACATAATTTGATATCCAAAATCCTTAATAATTTTAGAAGGAAGCAGATTTCTATCATCTAGACAAAATGGAGAAAAAACACATACTACTAGTATGTGATATATTAAATTATATTCCTCCCTTCTGTCTATCCGGAACTTAGGTGATTTTTCATTTCGAGTGTACAAAATTTGAATCGTAAATTCTTTGACTATGCTTCACTTCAATTATGGCTGATTGTCTTTTAGGACTTGAAGGGAGAGCTCAATATGTCGGTAAGATTAATTTACACTTTATAGAAATACAATTATATTTATAAAGCATTTGAGTAAGTATACAGTTGAAAGTAACAACCACCTCGAAAAACTATGTATCCATTCTTCGACGTACATTACGAATATGTAGTACGTAATACACATGGAGTAGGTTGCGAGATAATGTTCTGATTTGCTGCATGTTCTCCGTATAACGTTTGTGGTCACACTAATCGTCTTTTTCTGTAAATCTTGGTATCGCTGATGCGTAAATATCCCGTACTTAGGAAATTATAGCAGAGAGTGAGCTCTTAGGAAAAACTAAAACGTGGTTAATGATGCAAGCCTTTGAATATCTGGCATGAATGTATTTATGTATCTCAGTTGTGTGCATTCACTTAAAAACCCATATACCCATTTTTTGCTGGAAAACCATTACAACTAGGAAGTTTCGCTACCTCGTGCAACAATGCTCTACTAAAACATTATTCATTTGTATCTTACTTGCATGCTGCTATTGTTTTTCTCTGGCATAATCATCCCTGATAGTTCTTGATTAAATAAATACGAACATTTTGAGATATAATGTTTTAAAAATGTGAGGAATGATAGAGGACGAAAAAACGGATACTCATTCGTTCATATACGTGTGATATAGCCAAAAATTTTTATTTTATTTTATTGGTATATTTTTGGGTTATATGGTTGAACGCAGAATGAAACATGCGAAAATGTGAATTAACTTTTTTTGGTGAAAAACATGCTTTTCCAATATATTTCACTCCAAACTCGAGTATCGAGGGCTCCCTGATAGCCAAGTGGGCAACGCGTTTGAATTCTGTGAAAGCGGTCCCGGGTTCGATTCTAAGTGGGGATTCGAAATGACCTTAGCTGTCGAAGCACTTTCAACAATACTACTAATACTACTACTCGAGTATCTACTTATTAAATCCGACTGTATTTTAAAGGGAAGGAAAATGTTTTGTAGCCTAAATAAATTAATTTGCGCATTTATTAAGTGTTTAACATATTTTGTCATTAGGTTGTGGAAAAATAAAAATGGCAAATCTGCATTTTTCTCATTTATTAAGAAAAATTCCACCAGAAGCGTAAACTTACTTCATTTCAACAAATTGAATTGACAATTTTCAAATGAATTCCTTGCGTTTAATTGCGTCCAACAAAACTTCATTTTTAACGGAGAAAGGAGGACATAAAGAGAGTATTTTAGTGATGATGAGCAATTATCAGGATATGTGGTAATATTCTATCAAAATAAACTTACGGAGACCAATACATTTACAAATATCCGGAAGCGTCTAACAAGATTGCTTAAAAACTGAGGTGATTTTGAAATCCTGAGAGATTCCTTCCTGTATTTCTTTAAAACTGTGGAAGACTAGCATTCTACCATGGTTGCTGAGGTAAAGAATTTGTGTGAGCGTATAATTGGTGCCTGTAGGTTTAAGAGTGTTTCGCTGGGTAAAATGTAACATTAGCTTCATAAGACATCCTTTAATTTCAATTTTAATGTAAAAGTTACGTTCTTTAATATAAAATCATATTTCGCAATAACAATGGAGTCACTAACAACGTAGTTCCAAATCTCGCCGCAGGTCTCTTACTGTCAGATGGCATTGATTTATGAGGAGCGACTCCGGTATAGTCCACTGAAAAAGAGGGGGGATCACACCGGTGATACTTCAATTCAAAAAACTAAAATCAATGTACCAATCAAAACAACCAAGTTTGTTTGGGAGATTGGAATATGTTAAACGTTAGCAGTAAGATACCAGTAGTCGAAAAGATAATTTCGTTCATGATATTTGTGATGAAATTAAAACACCAAATTTCCCATAAAGTCCCGTTATTCTCCCGGTTTTTGAAATTGCTGCAAATAGAAAATAATTCGGTAATGCACAGCAATTAGGTTAGAACAAATTTAAATTTGTCTAAAAATCTAATTGTAGAATTCATAAGGAAGGAAATCGTTTTATATCTGCTGATATCTCTGTTTATAAAGGGGGATTGTTAATACGATATTTTAAGAACTGATATAACCTTGCGTTTTTGCACATATTGGCTGCAGCAACAAATTTATGCACCGTATGAAATCTGAGCAACGTTCTTGCATACTTAAAACATAAATCCAAATGAAGGATTTGGTGCTTTCCCGGTGAATGGTTTGCTGTAGAAAGTCTTCACGGGAGACTAACCGGGTCGTTTCTGTGGCCGAAAAAATAGTTGCCGAAGCGTCGGTTTTACAACTAGAAACGACCCGGTTAGTCTCCCGTGAAGACTTACTACAATAAATCCAAATCATTACAGTCTTCNGAATATTTTATAAAATTAAATTCGAAAAGATCATAAGATTTAGCTATATATTTATCTATGTTTATTTTTCAATATATTCCGTACCTTCCCGTATTCCCCCCCTGCCACACGCCGAAAGGCGGCTTGTAGGGTATTGATGTAGATGTACCTTAAAGCGGAAACTGTGAATAATTCAAAGGTAAAGGGAAATGTTTTCTTAAAGTATGACTATCCACTTCACTCACCACTTCAGTATAAGCTAAAGAACAACTTAGAACGTACTGCAGCATCCACGATAATCCATGCTTGGGAACTTAAACTTCCTCAAATTTTAATTTTAAGGAAAGCATTGAAGGACCTGGCCACGCCTCAAATGACTATGTTTAGAGTGAGATGAGGGCTTACTGTTGAATGAGTGTGTGCAATTCTATGTTGGCTTCATGAAACTAGTTCTTTTAACCGTAGCAAAAGCATAATATACCATCTCGTACATATGATAAAAAGCGCATGTAGGATGTAAAATTCAAGTTCATAGAATGACTTATGGATTAAAAAAAAATATTTCCAATCCTGGAGGCGTTACTTTTCGTTCATTTTTCGTAATAAAAAGAGAACTTTGAATGAATCACCTCATTATGTGTAATGTAACAAAAATATAAAGAAGATATATCTTCATCTCTACATGAAAGAATATCTTGTCAAATACGTTATCAAAATTATAATACCCTATTGTTGAGGGTGACCTAATCTAAGTAGCCTTCAATTCTGGTAATGATAAAGTATAATGCAAATATTATCCAAATTCCGATGTGTTGATAATGTGTTTTAATTCAAAGAAAGGGAGGCAAGACCTAGCTTTTTATTTCCGTTTCATAACGACTAAGAATGCAAAAGCTATTACCCACTTTAAGAGAATGATACACAAACCTAACGTTTACAGTTGTCGCACAAGCGAAAAATATAGCTGTAATGCCTAGGGACCTAGATGCTCGCACCTTAGCTCACCTGGTCCTTCACCCCTCCCCCTAACCTTTTTTCCCTTCCATGGCGACAACGGAGAGATTCGAGCGAGCGTCAGAGTATTTTCCGTGGCCCTGAACTTTGGCTGTAAACTTCCATGTTTTCGGTTTAACGCTATTTACCAGATTGCTTGAAATTCATGCTTCCCATTCCCCGTCCCCTCTTTTCCTAAGCAATTCTAGTTCTTTCCGTCCACCCTTTGCTCTTTCACCCGAAAACATGTTGTTTCCGGAGTATTTCGTCCATCGGCCGTTCCCAGTAGCCTTTTTGAACTTTGTACCCTTTTTCGCACGGCCGATCTGCATAGATGCCACATCCCCCTAGAGTCAGCCCCAAAAGTAACTGTCTATTTAAGTACTTACGGAAATTGGGCTCTCGCTCTCTCTCGTGGACCCGCAAGGACGTATGATTGTTAATTGCCGCGCAAGTAAAGAAGCTCGCTCCACGCTCTCCGCCGCCGCACCTCGCTACTCCGCCACTCCGCCACTCCCGACGAGCCCGAATCCCCAGCAGGAGTCTCTCCAGAGTTTAGTCCAAGGAGAATTTAAGGGTAAATAAAACTTTTCTATTTTTCTTAAAATATGCGAGTGTTATTTCGTTGATACCCCGACAACCAAGGCAAAGAACCCATAATTTATCGAGTACCGTCCCTTCATCAAAGGGGTGGCACTACATTTTTTTTGATTTACAGACACTTTTTTTCTTTTGTTTCTCTCTTTTACTTTGGAGGACGATTTGTGCTATTAAATGTATGTGCCACCAAAAGTAAGTTGCCCTGCGAGGCAACTGATTTTTTTATGGGGGGGAGCGGTGTAATGCCTAGGGACCTAGGTGTTCGCACCTTAGCTCACCTGGTCCTTCACCCCTCCCCCTAATCCTTTAAGTAGTAGTAGTATTGTTAAAAGTGCTTCGACAGCTTAGATCATTCCGCACGAAGTTTAGATGTACGCTTCCAACTCTGATTGGATCCTCTAATTATTAGAAGGAATATGCTTTTTATAGAACTTAAGGTAGGCGTAGAATCGCCACATATTGATAGAGCTATAATTCTTGAAGGAGACCTTGCTATCAACAGGTGCCTTTTGGATGTCAAAGGGTAAGGATCATGGAACCATGACCGACGCAACAGCTTCATTTCCGTCTGAAGATCAAATTACTGAGTGATGCTGAATGATTCTGAGAATTCACCCTAGGACACCCTCCTTTTGTAAGGAATGTTATACTTATCCTAAGGGTTTTATTATGAAAAAATATATGATTTATGTACATGTTTCTCAGTACAATTTTTATTTTGAATTTAAATAAATACTGTAATGGCCAACCGTCAGGAGCTAGGAAGGTCTAAGTTAAATCTTCATATGAAGTAAATTCCTAAACTCAATCCAACATTTTTTGCGAAAAAAGGATTCCTTGCGTATGATTCGTTAACACATATTTTGGCATTATCGTCTCATGCTAGTCGTTTCGATAAAGAAAAATCGAGCTAGACCTTGCCTTTTGCTAAATAAATTTAGAAATCCTAACACGTTAATTATAATATTAAGCGTATTTTCCCATACTATAGGTATTCAACGAAGATCCATACCTGAGAATATTTTTCCTCGAAACCAGGAATGAAAGATGGCAGTATAAACCTCTAATATGAAACATGCAGATCTGCTGATATCTCTGTTTATAAAGGGGGATTGTTAATACGATATTTTAAGAACTGATATAACCTTGCGTTTTTGCACATATTGGCTGCAGCAACAAATTTATGCACCGTATGAAATCTGAGCAACGTTCTTGCATACTTAAAACATAAATCCAAATGAAGGATTTGGTGCTTTCCCGGTGAATGGTTTGCTGTAGAAAGTCTTCACGGGAGACTAACCGGGTCGTTTCTGTGGCCGAAAAAATAGTTGCCGAAGCGTCGGTTTTACAACTAGAAACGACCCGGTTAGTCTCCCGTGAAGACTTACTACAATAAATCCAAATCATTACAGTCTTCCGATACTGAGATTTTTTTTCTTGTCTTTGATTATTCTCATTTGGAAATACCAGCTAGAATGCTAATTAAAATTGAACAGTGCTGACTGGAAAACATTATCTGCAGAAACCTTAAAGAGAACTCTATGTACTTTGCTTAAAACACAAGGTACATGAATTTACAAAGATTATGCGCGGTTTCCCGGTGGTTTCGGGCGGAAGTGGGATGTATTTTGTCATATTTTAAAATCATTGTAACAAATTACTTGTGGGTTATCTATCAGAAGAGACGGTAGCAATGTTCCTAGATAACAATTTCATGTCAATGGCACAAGCCATCATAATCTCACATCCAAAATATTTAAAATGGTTAGACGGAAGCAAAATTCTATCACCTAAACAAAAGCGACTTTATTTCGCATACTACAAGTCAATAGTAAAACGCTACGCTAAATTTTTCCCGATAAAGAGAAAATTCCACTCCCTACTTAAAATTATTGCGTTTGGATTGTTTGAATTGAAAAGTTTGAAACAAATTCATCCTTCCATCAGACGTTTTGCGAACAATCGGGTATAATTATTGGTTGTACAGTACATGAACATGGGTGTGAATTACGGCGATTAGCGTAAGTTCACCGTTGGTGTTATGCTTTTCTGTTGATAACTGTTCGTGGTAAACATTTCCACCAAAATTCTTCAAAATAAAAAAATTAACATTAAATGCAAATATGAGCCATATCGTTGGTGGTAGTTTAAGTTGATGTGAAAAATTCTTCAACAACAAAACTTCATCATTAAAATCTAGATTCTGCGGAGAAAACAGGGTATAAAGAATTTAGTGTTGATGAGCATATCTCAGGAGAGGTGAGATAATCCTCTATCAAAATAAGCTAATGGAAACCAAAACATTTACATATATTCGGTGGTGTGTTACAAGATACCTCACCAAGCTAAAAAAACTGAGAGGCATTTTACATCCTGATATATTCATTTCTGCATTTCTTTAAAATTTCTTTTCTCGTTTAACCTGTTTTAAATTAGGGATCGCATCAGGATTGAACGAAAGTAATATATCAGTTGATATGAAAAGTCACTTGTCTCCCATGATGATTATTTAGGAGATGCGTTCAGGGAGTTATACTCTACGGCATGTAGTTTCAGTCGGTTTAATGTTAATATGATCTTAAACAGGTCCTATAATCTCAATGTACAAAGTTCTCGGGGAAAGCATAAAGGGAATAGCACTTCTCGTATACCTGCATAGAAAGGTTAATACGGCGATATTTTTGCTGGCATCATCGGACTTGAATACTCATAGTTCCCTTGACTGAGACCATAATCTCTACGTGTGTATATCAAAATCGGGCAGAAAGAGTGGGGTATATTGTACCATGACTTTACTCAATGTGATATTCCATTGCTTGCGTGCAAATATTTTCAAATTAAGAAAGGAAAGAAATAATACTAACTAATAAACAAAAGAGAGGCTAATCGTGCTTCAAAGGACACTCGTGACATTTGTTCAGATTTAATTACAATTTTTCAATAATTCTTATGCTTTAGTATGAAGATACTGTCAGACGTCAATAAGATACAGGTAGATCCCACACAGGAGCACTGTTGTAAACTAATCTCATTTCAACGTTGCTTACGTAAATATGCAATTCTAAATTTTTTTTGATATTAAAACACCAACCTACGTTTACTAGAAATAAGCAGCACTTTTGAGTACCCTCCTATTTTATGACACTTAATGTTAATAGAAATACACAATATTAACATTAAGTGTCATAAAATAGGAGGGTACTCAAGACATAGCGTTGGATGTTGAAACCACTTTTACAAAATAATTTGCGATTTAAGAGTTGTTATGTAATGTTTAGTTCAAATTCTCGCCGCAGAGGTGCTACGGTACGGATTTATTGATTCCCCAGGGGAAACTGTGGAATAGTCCACCTAGAGGTGTGGAACGCATAGTTGAGAGCAGCGATCACAATCGGAAACAGGAAAATCTCAAATGGAGAAGTACCTAGTTACTAATAGAATAAATAAAATCGATATGATCAGGCGTTACTTGGTGGAAAGCCATACTAAATGAAATTAAAATCCTTCGTAATTTTCCACAGGTTTTATTCTGCGACCGGTTTCGTAAGAAGGTCTTACATCTTCAGGCTGAAGATGTAAGACCTTCTTACGAAACCGGTCGCAGAATAAAACCTGTGGAAAATTACGAAGGATTTTAATTTCATTTACTAATAGAATACTTTAAGCTTCAAAACTATCCTTATCAATGTAATCTGTTCCATAATTTTAATAACATATACGTGTAAAAAGTGGCAAAAAGTTTTTACGTCAAAATGAAAAGACTTAAATTGGAATACCATGGATGAGCTTGGATTAACTAACATATAATCAGCATGCGTTCCTCCATATATAATTATGCTATATACAAATACAAGTATTCTTCGTCCATTCTTCTGGGATTAGGAACTTCAGCCTATTCCGGTCTCACCAACGTATCCTAAGCATTCCAACAGTTTTTCTTTGCAGTGGCTCACGGGACAATACCTGTTTTGGTATTCTATCGGGAGACACATGTATCTAGTGTTCCCTCCACTTTCTTTTACAATTCAATTCCCTGTTCTTCACTGAACATAGGGTAGTTCTTGTCTTATTTCGTTGTTCCTTATATGGCCTAGTTTTAAGAAATCTTTACCGATCCAGAATATTTCAACTCTGTTGTTTCCATTTTTCTCTAATCTGTCGTTATTGACGCCAGGATTCGGACCCATACAATGATGTCGGCACTGCCATCTAGAAACTATCCTACTATCTCGCCCTGAATAAAGTCCTTTATTATTATATTATTGCTGCTAATAACTCGAAAATCACTCAAAAGCTCTGTTGGTAAACAATCTGCCACCCCCTGCTTTTTACCTGAGACGTTGGAACTGTTGAAGTTTAGTAAAATGGGGAAAGCTAGTGCTAAAGTGTTAAGATTTAGAACTAGGGAACATTAAATGCATTACATGGTCCCAAAGTGAACTGAAAAAAATCCTATATGCTAATCCGGATCTATGAGAGATTATGAGTAACGACTACAATGGAACAGCGATTTAAATGTTTAAGTAAAAATGGTCTACGAGGAAGTAAAGTTCCAAAAGTGAAATTAACTAAAGAAGGAAGGGTAGAATACAGTAAACCTCTTCGAAAGGAAGAAGCACTTCGCGTCACACACAACAAAAATTTGATCCGGAAAAACTAAGGGTTACCGCTGTAAAATAAATCGTAGAAAAAGAAAATAACTAGATAAAATAAAGAAAATATAGCCTTAGCTCTACTCAACACTTCTCCACGAGTAATATGCCACACAAGTAGCCGAGGCAGCGGGTAGAATGCCCGCGGCTGTCGGTGGGTGGTTAGCCGATGGTCAGACACTCAAGCAGTCGCTAATGACGTTCAGGAGAATACGTCCTTTCACCTCGGAAGGCAGGTAAAAACTTTGTGTTTACATTGACATTTGTACCCTGCAGGGCGCCATATGGTGTATGTCAGGGGTGTGAAAATACCGAACCTACTAGTAACCTATCTGATTGATATTTCTAATACCATCAGAGAAAAGAGACCAGTAATAGTTATCTTTCCCCGCTAGGATCTCCCGATTCTCTTTCTCGTCTAGTCTTGAAAATCGCACATTCAGAGTACGCGAATCACAAATCACAAAATTCTACAACCGTGTCAAATGGGAACCTTTTCGACGTAAAAGAAGTAGAATTAGTTTTTAAACAAGATTCATTTCAAAGAAAATGTTTGATTGTGCTGTTCATGCTAAGGTATTCGCCGCTTTCTGGTTCCCATGAGAGAGATTTTTTGGGATTCATAGCATTGTATAGAAAAGGCAGCAATGTTTTTTACAATGCAATGAACCAGCACTTCAGCCCTCGCCATCCCTCAGATTCTTCAGTTGAAAGTGACGCTATTATTATTCCTCATTTTATCCCAAGAAGCGATGTCGGTGAAACGGTTTTTCTACAGAACTTTGGTATTATCATAAAGTTCCTTATTTCATAAAATATTATAAAATGTGACATGCTGCCGTGCAGTGATGTTGCGCCATATTAATTGATGCTCAGAATGTAAATGTAAGGCTAAGTCAATTCTTCGTACAAAATGAATGGCGTAAAAGGTAACTTTAAGATAATTTATAAGATCTTTGCCCAAGATTCTGAATACTTCACAAATACCTTCACCAATAGAGACACCTCCAAAAATTTGGACCAAAAACTGCTTTTCTAAGTCTACTAAGTACGCATTATTTTGCTTAGTTTATTAGAAAAACTGAATAGCTTGAGATTAGGATAAGGAAAGGTGTTTTCGACGTTGCACGGTAAACCGTGCGGTTGATCCCAAGGATTAACAAGTGTGAAAAATAGCGACATGACTGTGACTCGAACCCAAGTCTCCCATAACACAAAGGTTTCCAAAACGTTATAGAAGAGACGCGGCATGGTAGTTTAGTAGTTAGAATACCTGCCCGGAAAGTGGGAGACCTGGGTTCGAGTCCCAGTCTTTTCGCTATTTTTCACATTTGTTAATCCTCTGCTTGAGGTTAACTTAGTTGGTGCCTGTTCATTCCAATTCATCTCTCCATGGAATCTTTATTAACCGAGGTCATGTTTACAAGGAAACATTTTGCTAAAATTACAATTATAAAATTTATATTTCCTTAACTCTCAATATTTGCGCCATTTCTGACATCGAGTTATAGACTTGATGCATAATGCACGAGCTGCAGATTTTACTACCATATAGGGTGTTCAACCCTTCTTACGGTTGCAAATTTTCACTCTCTCATTGATTACTTACCGCTAACCTGTCGATCACAACAGAAATTTAAAGGTGACAACACAACGTTACTTAAAGTGGCTAAACTCTTTTGACGTTTTAGCTGGGTTACAGCGTATGCCATCAGTGGGCAGCGTTTTGATTCTTAAAGAATTCACGTGCCGCATCCATATTTTATTTTGTCCGAATACCATTATAACGAATACTACTGTAATTTCGTGAGGTCTCTATTTTTCATAATGCCCATGTACAGAGTTTAAAACGCTTACTTACTTTACGGTTGATTTCCAATATATATCGGATATTGGAAGGAATTGAGAGAAAGCCGATTAAAAAGATCCCAGAAAAATTGATTGTTACTTAATAACAGATACTTAATACTAAGTACCTAGTAGTATTTTTATCATGGAGCTACAGAGAAAAATTTTGGAGACACTGACTGCTTATTTTTGTTTGCTAAATTTCATTGATACAACTACCCCTTGTAACGGAAATTGAGTCATTACTCAACTAAGTATTACTGCAGGGCATGTTAAAATAAAATTTTGAGTGTTATTTCTTTTTAAATTCTGTTCCTTCCACTAAATGATAAAGACATTTTCAGAATTATTGATTTGTTTGCAATCAGCAAAGAGAATCCGTCCTTGATACCTTCGAGAAAAATTTGAGAATCTATCCTTGCAATTAAACTGTCAATATATACATGTACCGAATATTGATGAATGAAATGCTAGTACTTTTGATTCATCTTTTGGTGCAGGATAGAGAAAAACTTTCATTTACTTTTGTTTTGTGTTGCTATTGACTGTGAACATATGGTCTCCGGGGTAAGAACGACGCTGAGGAATGGGATTCATTTTGGTCACTTCCTATTGAATGCAATGGAAGTCGCCAACCTTAGGGCCATTGTGAAGCACAAACGTGAATTTGCTCCTTCTCATAGACTCCTGGTTCTCGGAGGAAAGTTATGCCAAACTATCATACTCCTAATCCAAATTCACGAGCCTCATTTTCACCCCAAAGCTTTCGGCAGCAGATGGAGGAGTGGCTGAGAGTTAATCCCATTTTATACAACCATACTCATTCCAGTACAGTACTGAAAATAGCCGGCGAGTTATACGTCATAAATAATATGAAAATGAAAAAATAATAAATTTTGGTACCTAATGGGTCGATGTAATGAAGTAATGTTATTGGTTTAATGGGTGTGTGTATTTCAGCTACTCATACTTCATGAAGCATAACTTTAGTATAAAATGCAAAGGAGAACGCCCTAAAATACGTACTGTCTATCTTTTTCTGTATTTTGTATAAAGTATATTTAAACTCACTTTTTTTCTAAGTTATTTCATCATTGAACCTATTGTAAAAAGTAACCACAATTACATTAGAATAATTCTTCTAATCCGGAAAGACCGGTCAGTCTCATTTGTTTGCCCGTGGTCTCATCCAATAGGACATTTTCACCCGTATGTCAGAATGATCTGCAAACATATATTGATGGCCCACACTTTCCTCTAAATGGTTGAAGAGAACCCTCTAACATGGGCACGTTCGAGAAAATTGATTAGGATAGGTTATTGGAGAGGTTTGGAAAACTGGGAGAGGTTATTCAGGAGAGAACTTGTCATCGATTTACAATGCCTGACTTTTGTTGAATAGATGGCAGCACTGAGCATCGAGGTGGCTCACTGCGCATGCGCATTCGACCTGAATCCGAGCAGTCGTCGAAAAAACTCTTTCTATGGTGAACAACATTATTATTGTGTGACATTCAGATATCACAGGATAGACCCAATCCATAGTGTGAGGCACCGCACTCCTCAGCTGCTCAACGTAAGTGTAGCAAGGATTGATATTTCCATTAGTTTCTGACTGGTTATTTTCTTGGACGAAAGTGAATTTTTATAGCTCCTCTAGCGAATAAAATTCCAAAAGAATTTGCTGGGGTGTTTTAAATTCTTTCGAAATAATTTTTTTGCTGTTATGTCAATATTTTGTGGGGTTAATGAAAATAAAAATCCAGGGTACCTAATCTATGGTAAAATTAACCTATCTCGTTGGGTGGTGTTCACTATCGCTACGCGTTTTAATGTGTAGTAAAATCACGCGAATCTAGATGTGTAAATTACACACCAATATCTCGAACGAAATTTTATATTATTTTGTGTGCAATCATTAAGTAACTCATTCCCTAAATATTTAAAACCCGTCTATGTTTTCACATTTAAAACATAATACTTTCGCGAAGTCAGCTAACATCGAACTACAGGTAAGATGACTTCCGTTCAAGCACGTATTTCATCTCTTTCGACAAATTTTGAGGTTTAGACTGAGATAAAGCGTATGGTATTGAATGTAAATTTCCCTAATATACGATAAGTAAACGAATTTCTGAGTCGTGCGTCTTTAGCGCCACTAAACCTATAAATAAGAATGTTATTTGACATAAGATTTATCAGACACAAGAGCATCAGTATATTGATTTGGTAGATGTTTCTCTTCCACTCTTAATTTTTCGTCGTAATTTCGGAAATGCCTTTACGTGTATCATTTATTGTTTTTCCTTGACTTATGGAGGAAAGTAACGTTTAAGGTACATACTTTGCGAATATTTAACGACTGTGATTGATCACTGAAGGAGCAAAATTAGATGCAAATTGTGTCTTTGGCATCAGGTAACGGTTAACCACTGCCCTCTGATTTGTTCTAAATATATTTCTCTACCTTTAAGCTGTACTTATATACCTTCAGATATTTATTGGTTGACTGAAGTTCATCGTAACATGAAGAAGAGAAATCAAGATATGTTCGCTATTGGGTCAAGTAACTCCCACTTTCATGATGTTTTTAATTATTAAATCAGTGGGTATTTCAAAGACAACTTTAGTGTGTATAATAACGAAAATATACCATTAAATACTCGTTAAATAAAGTAACCACCGAAAAATTAACAAAAATAGTTATAGTAAATATAGTTGAAGCACAGCATGCGGATGAGTCGATGCTTGTCGTTTTTATAAAGATATAGCATAGAAAATTCTACAGAAATTCTGAAAAGGATTAAAATCTAAACATTCTCTTAAGAATACCGGAAATTCTTTCATTTTCTGATGTTATGTGTTTCTGCAAAAGGCAGTCATTAATCGCGGAGCAGTGACACTAGATTTTCACGATATGCATCTGCCTAGATAAAGCACAGTATATAATTGAAGTTTTTGAGACCACTTAAAATAATTCACATTTTATATAAATATAATGGTATTTTACGTGAATATCTCATTACAAGGAAATAGTCTTTCAAAGGAAAAGGATACCAGTTTGATATTGTATTGCCAGTTTGTCAGCACTGTTATCACTATTGGTTTCACAGATGATGATTGAGAATTACTTGTTAACATTCATCAAACTCCTTTGTGCTAAAAAATTAATTGTATTGCATCATTTAGGACAGTAATGATAATAATGCATATGGTTCACTTCATACGAAGTAATACATGGTGAGGAGAAAGATAACTAAGCTAGAGCAAGCTTTGCTAAATTATTTTTCTCCTCAGCTAGGATGGAGTTCCACGGAGTGACGGCTTGGTCGATTGATTTTAAAATAATACAATTTCCAATGTGTGATATTAAAGAACCCAGAGAGAAACCTTACATAGGAATTGCCATAACATGGATAACAAGTAGACGTTTCAAAGTGCATAAAAAGTATTTTGGTTTATGAGCAAAGAAACACAACAGAGAAAAACTTAATGGATTAAAACGTTAATACTAAAGTAACATAACGTTATAACTATAGACATTCTACATTAATTTCCGCATGCCATTTTGCAGTCGCCTTTCGTTCCTGGCTGGTAAACTTTTAAATCCCACCGTAGTATTTATAATGAGCAACATCAGAGAAGGATGTATGAAAAATAATGCTGAAGGCTGACAAATTTGTAAGATTGAGAAATCGATTTAGTTAAATTTAAAAAGATTTATGCAACTACCCAGGCGCTTTTTTGAAGGAACACCGTCCCATAAACATACTTTCTATGGTTTATAGTATTTCTTGAGCTTGCACGAGTTTCTTATGTCCTAAAACTTCATATAAAGCGTATGGAACAAGGTATGTAACATTTTTGGGCATTTGGAAAGATTTATCGCGTTAATATTTATGTTGGCTCATCATGTTATGCAATCTGATGGGCATTAAAGTTTTCATGAAGGTCAATATTGTGGAAAACCCATATTTTGGATCATATTTCAGCGAACTTTGAGCACAGTGGTAAAAATCGTTCATGATCCTAAACAGCGATGTATAATTTCGGATGCAACAGTATTATAATGCATCTACAAATTATGGACAGCTACAGCAATATCATAATGAATCCTCTGATTCGGTAGTTTCTAAGTAATATGATGATTGGTAAGACAAACGGTACTGACCCCACCCATTTTACATCAATGGAAGTATCTCCAGCAAGTATGCGTGGGTATCGGCTTTCGCAAGGTAGGGCTGTATTGATTTTTAGCTTCATCATGGAAACGTTCCGGGCTTCGGAATGGCCCTCCCGCAGAAACGTCACGCAATTCCAAGGACGCAAACCCGGAGGGGGACACAGAAGTGAAATAATTGCTATAATCTGCGAGGTACGATTTGTCTAACAAGACATTTTCATATACACTCCAGGTGTTCTGGCCTAACATTGTGGAACGCCATCTAAAAGTAATTCCAAACGTACTTCGTATTTTCCACAAATTTATTTAAACATGACGGTTTCGACCAAGACGGTCGAAACCGGTCGTGCTTAAAAAAAATTAGGGACAATACGTTATTTTTAAGAATTTCAATGCTAAATTTAATGCACACATATTGTTTAGTATCTTTATAAAATTCACCTTTGCTACGGAGGTGCTGGAAAGATTTGCCAAAATGGCTTCCTAGAAGAAAATCATAACCTTGAGTTAAATTTACTCTTCCATTCTAAACTAAGATGGTTATTATTACGAAGAACTCTAAGTTCATGCTTTTTATGATTAGTCGAAGGAAGAAAAGGAATGACAAACGCAATTGTGTTTATTTGTAAAAATATCGTGAAAAACTCAGGAGGTAAATTCTACCGTTTTTGTTTGCAAGCATGTTTCCTATATTTGTCCTATTAATAGAAATTGTTTCAACAATTTGTTATTTCTTTAACTGACACATGCGCTCCAAATCGCATCCGTTTTCATAATAGGAACGATCACAGATACTAACCCTTAACACACCCCTACCCTTTCCCCGAAAAAGTCCGGTCAGCCGGAACTCGAACCCAAAACCTCAGAGCTTGGAGACTACCACCCTCACCATTCCGCCACTGAGGTTAATTGGGCAGTGTTTGCTTTTTTGAGTTAAAAAACAGCCGATATTGCCATCGACATGATGGGTAAGGTGAGAAATGCACGGCATACTGTTAAATAAAAGTATTTTATTTCGGTAAGTATTTCTACATAAACGACACCCGTCCCTCAAAAACGAACATGGCCGTTCACTAATTTATTAAAAATGGAATTTAATAAAGTTACTAAAGTGAAAATAAATGGTAATTTTAGAGAAGTGTGTCTGACGCGTCTAAAAGGGCTCATTTTCGTTTCCCTCTAATAATTGAAAGTTCATTAACTTCATATTGTTTGAGCAGAGAGCCTATCGCAACGGGTAACCCCCACCGCTTGAAACTACCCCTCTCCTTCCTAAAAGATTCATGGGGTTCGCGCACACGCTTGTTGATTCAAGAATCAATGCCAGTGATAACCCAGGTGTGATAGCTTACCAAAGACTCTTCATTAATAAATAAAATACCAAAACAAAAGCCATTGGAATAGGTGAAGGAATGGAGTAATTTTAACTCTGAGGAGATTTAGCTATAATGTGGTTTAAGGAACGATGTTTTGTGGATATAGATGGCAGCACTGATGATCCTGGGGAAACTGCACATGCGCTTGAAAGGAGACGTCATGCAGACGGATTACCTACGGAGAAGAGGACGTTCATATCGATTGCCCTTTAGATTTCCATGGAACAGCCCAGACCTGCGCTTTGAGGACAACGCCCATCTCCATTTCTAAAGGTAATTGTAGATAAAGGCATATTTCAATTCTCCTCAATTGGAAACATTCAGCACCTTTCAACTGATTCTACCGCTCTCCAAGCGGACCAAGCTCTGATAAAACTTGCTGACCTGTTTCGCATGATGCTGTAACGTTATTGCTGCCTAGTTCACGGATATTTTGAATCTGAAAGTCGAAACTCACGGTGGAAACAATGTAGATAAGGAAGATTTCCCCAAAGTGAAAGACTGACATATTCAGCTATTTTTCTCCATGAATATCCCGCGCGCTTTGTTTCAAATTACGATCTTATATACTTCTATGCTCTTAAATAGATAAATATTTCCCAATCTATTAGCATAATAATCGGCGTGAGATTTTTTTTATTCGTTTGAAAAATTATCACTGTGTGAAATTAAGTGCTGTTGAATTACAGATACAATGTTTTCCTTTATGTACGCTATTCATCTCTTCCAATAAAAGTTGTGGTTAGGAGTGAGATGAAGTGTACAGGGTAGTTTTTCAAGTATTAACTCACTTGCGCAGTGGTCGAGTATCATCTTTGATAGTCCACTTCCACTGGGGCATTCTTAAAACTGAGAATGGTTTTTGATGTGAGAGGCAGCAAATGCGGACCCTCCGCAACAATAATTCTATTGAAAAGTTTGTCTTTCAGTCACTAGTTTTGACGCACTGGTCCTATGGGTGGAATTCATCGATTTCCCATGACCGACTTTGGAATAGTCTGCACCGAGGAGTTTCATTTTGAGCAGTTATTTGCCTCCGATCTTGCAGAATAAGATGCAAAAATGGAGGGCGTAATATTAAAAAAAGGTCCACGTCTTATCTCTGTTACATTCTAAATAGCTCTCCCAGCTTTACCTTTGGAAGATATCAAAGTACATGTATATCTTCAGATACTGAATGAAAGACTGAAGTTCCGAAGGAGAGATGAGAAATCAACCACTCGTTCTCACTTATTGGGAAAGTTACATTGTTGGATGAGACTGACTATTGGTGTGTAACAGTTATCCCTTCGTTGGGTAGGGATATAGAGAATTAAGAAGAATCATGAAAAAATCATAAAGTTAAATCTGTAAATATTTATATAATTGTATTATTGGAAAATTAAATCAGTTAAGAACCAGAGCACGCTTTTATGGCATAAAAGAAAAGAATATAAGGATTCCGGAGTCATGCTTGGTCTTTGCCATGGGTCTTTGCATTTTAATATTCGATGAAGACATGAGAAAATATTAAAATGGAGATCAAGATGGAAATGTATAATAAATTCTTCAACTGATTTACATATGCAGAAAATCTCACAATTTTCTTGTATTAAATGTTCCTATGGAAAACGGCTCATTATAATGTTAAGTTAATTCCGTTCAGTTAAGCGGGATACTGAATCTACAATGATATATTTCTTAACATTTATAAATTGATCTTGGTGAATCACAGCATGTGAATGAAGTACCGGGTACGCTTGAAATGTGTCCAGCTGAAAACACGATGAAAAAGTAAGACTCGGCCAAAAGGTCAGCTTCGCTTGGCTTTACTGGGCCGGTTATGAAGCTCTTTTGCATTGTTAGTTCTATAGAATCTTAACTGATATTGACATTTAGTTGTTGAGATTCTGCTAACCTCAATGCGATGAATAATTGCATTGCAGTTTTCAGAAACTTTAGTACGATTTTCTATGTAAGAGAATTGTATTGTTTCAAGCAATACTATGATCTGGAGAAACGCTTACTTCTATTATAGCTTATAATCTGATTCTTGTACAGAATTAATTTTTATAGTTACTGTCGCATTCGGAATCACGATTAAAATACCGAATAAACCTGTAAGCAATACTATCAATTCCTTCTGGCACGACTTTGTGGTAAGTCTCTATCACGTAAAACAATGAAATTATAATCATTGCATTGTTTTAAGTATAAAGTTTTATTATTTTAAGAAAGAAACACATTCAATGGAATGAAATAATCAAAGACAAAATAGAAAAATTAAGGGAAATATTAATATAATATTGTTGAATTCCCTAAGAGTGCACATGTAAAATGTAATGGAACAATATCAATAACTATTTAATACTGTATTATGAAATAATAATAATAATAATAAAGGACTTTATTCAGGGCGAGATTGAGACTAACAAGTCTCTTCTTACATCTAACCCTTCGTCATATAAGACAAGAAAAGAGAGAGATAGTTTGCAAAAGTACTATGAAGAAAATTACTTTGCGGATTAAAAAACCTAAGCTCTCCCACCACTTTGGTAAAAAAGAGAAAAACGTACTGTTTAATTTCCCGTTGTAAATTTTTTGATATCTATTTCTCATCTCGGCTGTACTTAGGCAACGTTCAAGAAAAATGATAGAGGGATGGTTAGTTTCATTTGAGTTCTCTAAATCTATAACATAAGAGATGACAGGGCCCTTCACCAACCGGCTCAAAGACGCTAATTGCATCATCACAGAAAGAGACATTGATCTTTCTAAATATTATGGTACTCAAGTAAATGTATTGACCTATCGATTGTGTTCAATAGTCCTACTAACAAAACTGATCTCTTTTTTGAAGAGATGTCATGGTCTTGCAAGTTTCTTGACACCAGGAATGACCTCATTAACGTAGGGTAAGTACAAAAATATTCCAGTGCACTCAAAGATCTATTGTCAATATAGTTGTTTTAGCAGCACCAATCCCATGATTTATCTCTTTGTAAGAGAACTGAAATGGTTCTGAGTAGTTCAAATCAAATTTTCAGCAAAATGTTACGTGAAAAACATCGAGTATAAATTAATAGAAAATAGCTACTGTGGTGTTAAAAAAACTTATGTATGCAAGCTTAAAAGTCCAAATAAGGATGGAACACATTGCTCCGTCTTTATTTGAGAAATCTATAGTTTGCAAAGGGAAAAAGAGGGAAGTGGTGATAATATAACTGGATGTACTGGAAAATCTTTCAGTTCAATGCAAGGGTCTGGCATTCACAATCATTTCGATGTTTATTAATAATTTTTCATTAAGAACTTTCTTGCTTGAAATTATGAATACTATCTGCATGAAAATAGAATGTATACCATTAGTTAATCAGCATGGGATACAGTCTCCCAAAAACTCTTCATTAAGGATATTGGAAACAAAGAAAAGATAACTAATTTCATTCTCAAGCGCATCCTTGTTAGGGGCAAAGAAAATTAGCACAATTACGGCTTTTTGCATCCCCTAAATGCTTGCAATTTTCTACCTATTAAGAAAAGTAGCAATTACTGACACGTTTGTCACGATTATTGTAGTTAGCTTATCTTCACTTTTGGGTAACTTTCCCGGTATTTGTTGGAGACACCTGCACCGAAATGGTGCCTCTGGAATCCAGGGCGTTATCACGGGGGATTCAGAAATCAATACAATTCTGCTCTGTGAATCTAGAGTAGTTATGCAGAGCAGCGAAAAAATTCCCATAGATATAAAAAGGGTGAGGTGAGTGCAAGTTTATGGGAAAACTAAAATAATGGTAATCAATGAGTAACAAAATCCATCAATTTGGACTGATTGCGGTAAATCAACATCCCTTGAACACTATGGGTGCAAATTTTCTTCTTAGCGAAAAGCGTAGTTCCTGGATAAAGTTTCTCGTTGATCTACTAAATAGGTGGCAGCACTGCTATTCCTGAGAAGATTCTGCACATGCGTTCGGCACCCCTCCGCGAGAAGACGTCGATAAACCAGCTCGGGAATGGGAGGACGTCACAGCCGTGTAGTCTTCAGGTAGCCCGCGAGCCACGCCGACCAATGGTTTGGAGAGAACCCTCAACTGCACCTAGACGTCCTATCCTCAGTTGCACTTAGACGTACTATCATCAGCTGCTCCTAGACGTCATATTCTAAGCTGCACCAGGTAGTGAATATAAATATTTAGTCTTCTATCCTCCTGTTGGCTTATGGAACCTACGATTTCCAACTTAACGCTCTTTTCTAAACGACTTGCTACCACATCCCGACCCTTCAATAATTCTCCAATTTCCTTTTCTTCAAGTTTATCTTTTCATTGCCTCGTGATTTCAATCACTTCCTTCAGAAATATTAAACATGTGGATTATACGGAGTCCGTTTTAGTTTAATCTATCACAAAGTATTTATTCCACCTACCTCCACTGCCGGTTCGATTAAAACCCTTTTTTCCCACCTTTTCCAGCGTATTCCAGCACCGTTCCCATTTAATTGTGTTCTTCTATGTATCTAGCTTAATTTTTTCACTACACACCGCACCCACACACAGCTCCAATCTTATGATGATCTCCTTTCTTAGGATTCATGTTTCACCCTCTATAGAGCATACCATAATAAAGGTTTTATCTTTTTTGTCTCAGTCTCGTTAATTGTTTCGCTTCATGCAATCTCCCTTGACAACTGCCTCACTTTGCTTAACCTCCTGTGCTCTTGCTCGAAAAGTGGCTACTAATATAATATACCTCTTAATATACCTACTTTTATAGTGAGGGGATCGGTATACCTCATTATGGCTCGTAGGGTATAGATTTAGATAGACCCCATCTATCTTGATTGTCACCACGCCTTTCCTTCCAATGTTCAGTATCAATAATCTTCCGACCGCTATCAGAAGTTTAAGTCTATTCCTAAATCTTGTGTCGATGAATGCATGTACTATTTAGTTTAAGAAGAAACAGGGAGGTTAAGAGTCAAAATCGCGTCGATATATTCCACTTCTGTTTCTCTTTGTGTTTTTGGTTGGGTTCTAACGTTATTTACTTTCCTTTTTAGTTTACGATTTAATACTGTAAACTTCCTCTCAAATTGCTCGTCGCCCTTATGTCTGATCGAAGTATCTTTATCTACCAGCTTTCACGCCTTTTACGCATTTTTTTCCAAGCTTCTCTTCCCTCTTCCTCCTCACAGATGTAGCAAAATAGCTCGAGACACAGCCGTGTTATCTCTCCACTTAATTATGCCCATTCTTATACCCTATTATTTGTTCAAACTCGCATGTCTTGATTTAAGAGTGCTTTGTCGTTATCCTTTATATTTCACAATATAATTAAGATTTTGACCCAAATTTTGCATGCATCCATGGAATTTGGAAATCTCTGAGTTTGTCAAAGCATACAATGTAGAAATTCTATCATTAATCTAAAGGATTATCATTTTGACTCCATCAGCGTCCTTCCTCACGTGAATCCTTGTCGAGAGCCGATTTTAACATCCTTTGGAGGAAGAAAATGAATGATTAGCTTAGAATATTTTATGCCCTTTGCAACCATAATTATATATCCCTAAATGTATATTCTTTCTAAGTAATATTTCAAGACTCAAATTTGAAGAGGATAACTTTTTAGAAGATATCATTAGCGGATATATTCTTCCGAGTGCAACCGGAAACGATGGGTTTAAAGAAACATCCTTAAAGATATATGAAATAGTTAATTCTTTTCGTACTGCAATATTCGTTGGAACCTTTTATTTTCTACAGTTTAATCAGTTTGACTACCGCAACTCGTATATACTGGCACCGTTTCCCCTCTTGGCTTGCCCCTGAAAATCACTAATACCCACTCACGATAGCGAATTCACAGATCAATAAATCTAGGGATCGCGCAAGCGTGGATACCCCTTTCCTTCGAGATCGGCACGTGATTGTCGTGAATCGTGGATGCGCATGCTCGCTTGTAAACTCACGGATCAATAAATCTAGGGACAAAACAAGCTATTAAAAGTAACGAAGATCATCATTCTCCATCAGCTAGGAGATCGGAAGAATTCTTGGAGATATTTTCGATTCTCAACTCTAACCTTGTGATGGAGATGCCTATTACGTTGACAGAATAGAGAATGAGATTGTTTACGACTCATTTCCTTCATTAAGGAAACATGTTACCCTCGGAAAACAAGGATATAAATTTGAGCTATCTCTTAACTACAGGAAGTTTTTTAAGGTTTCCTGCCGGTTTGCTCCTTCGATGTCAGTCTACGTTTAGGCTCCTCTCCTAGGCGCCATCTTCAGGACGAGCTTCCTACACATCAAACGCAGGGAAAATACGAGATCTTTCCTATCTCTTAACTGTTTCTCTCAACTGAATTTTCTTTTCCATGTTTCATTTCATTTTCATGTTACTCTATTCATATCTTTTTACTTTGAACTCCAAGATTAAGTAATTGCGTTATATTTTTCAGAATCTACATCAGCTCAGCTGAACCACCTGAGGGGACTTTTGTACGCAAATTTGCCACCAGAAATCTAGGAGATGCCATAGAAAATGCCGGGAAAGGAGAGAACATTCCGAGCAGCCAGGAAACCAGCCTCCTTTGGATTGAAGACACCACTTTCCACTGCGGCAATTTCAACGGAAATATAAGATGTTATTCACCTGTATTTATCCAGATGCTCAGAAGATTTATCTCTAATGGAATACATTAATAGTGACCAACATCAATAGTGAAGTGGGTAGGACATAATAAGCTGAGTGCGTGTTGAGATTACCAGTGGCAGAGACGGGCGGTGCTACGAAGTTGTCTCTTTTTAAAGTGAATTGGATGTGGAAATGAATGTTCTTATGTGATTTCCTTCTGCATGATGCACCTCAAGGTCAAATAGAGCAACTCCGGGGAGAGAGTTTTAGTTCAACGCCACACAGTCTGGTATTTCACATCTGGAGCTCCAATCTAGGTTAAAATGTTTCGGCTGATGGTGTAGTATAAAACATGCTTGGCTGTTGGATAAATGCGTGGAAAAAGGTTTGCAAGTTTGATATGCGGGTGATTTCGCAAGTCTAAGATGCTGCATTAAGTGAAGAGCCGAGTGGTGAGTTAAAAAGAGTGAATCTCAGTGATACTAAGTGGAGATGAAAACTGAGAAAAAGCGACGTGGATGAGGGGAACGAGGTGTTGGAGAGGAGGGGCGTCTCTAGGTAAAAGTATGATATGGATACGATGGAAGGATGTGCGGATTTGGAGCAAAAGATATACGCAAGAATAGGAAAGTATGAAAGAGTATTAAGAATCCAAAAGCATGAAATTCAGGGTAAACATAAAATTATAATTTCCTTGTTTTTATGTTTCTTTATCCCTTATTATGCTCTCGAAATATTTTTAACAGATCACTTGATATTTTTCTATAAACGAAAGGGCAAAAGAGGCGATATAAAAGCTTACTGCAGGTACCTGGATACATCAAAACTATGTAAGGACAGAAATTGGAACTCGGGTAATAATTAATCAGAGTAAAATTTATCTTCCTAAGTGATATTTGGCGGAAATATGCCCTCACGTTAAAAATTAAGGGTTGTAATGTATACTATTCTACATGGTGTTTATTCAGTACTGTCGGGTTTAGATGCATTCTTGTCGTCGTCAGGTGGCCCAGAAAATAAAATTGGTCGTAGTTTCTGAGCGATTGACATAAGTTTCGACGTGAATACGTCAAGACCCGGCCGTGCTGAATAAGCATATTGTGGAATAGTACAAATTTCAGCCTTCAATTTTAATTGCGAATGAAATAGAGGTTCAAAAATGCTCATATAGCCGAGTGTATGAGTAAAATTCACAGACATTGGCAATGTTTTGTGGAAATACTTCATATTTGAAGGAAAAGAGACTTTGTAATTCTTCATTGCTACTAAAAGTGGCTTTCAACATAACCTAATTGACGAAATTTTAGTTCGCAAACAAAGGAAAATAGCCTTAAACGGTATCTATAAAGAAATAAATTGTAAAGATGTTAAGCCAAAGTGAAACAAAGAAAGTAAGCCAAAGGTGAAATTAACTTTTTAAATAACCATTCTGATAAAGTCGGTAACCTTTTGACCAAAAGAAAAATGAGACCCTCATTTAAATCACGGTTTAATTTGCATAAAATATTTTGCAATGGTAAAGACACATGTCATCCCATGAAGAAATCCGGAATTTGCAGGATATACTGGAAAGATCGTGACGGGGTATATTTTGGGCAGACTCGGCGCAGTTTCGCCATTACAGTTAAAGAACATAAAGGATTTTTTGTGAACCAGTTCACCCATTCTCATTTTGCTAAACGCTTGCTGGAATTATTATTTGGATTTTGTACCGGATATTTTGCACTTCACCAACAGAAGCCAGAGGCTCAATTTCTTGGAACAATTTGAGATCCTTTACCATATTAATTCAGAGAAATGCACATTACTTAACGGGCACCTTTTCCTTTCCCTCTCCTCATTGCTTCAATGCATCCAACCACCCACTGACAATGTTCCTTAACCTACACTTCCGCTCCCCAACCCCTTATCTTAACTTTTCCTTTTTGCTCATATTTCTCTCCCACGTCCTTTCCCTAAACGCCGATCGTTCCGCCAGTCATCCCTTGGTTTAAATACGCTCACGGTTTTCGTTATGTTACCTGATGATGGCGATCATTCGCTAAAACCGGGCCGTGTCTACAATAAAATCCTGTGGAAAAAGTGCAAAGTCTCTTTACTTCAAACGTGTGTATGAGGTCTGAACTTTTACTATGAGCAATTATTTATTTAAATAGGCAAACATCTAGAGAATTCATTCAACAATAATGCACCATAGTTGGTTGATTAAAAACTCTGTCATAGCCGTACAGCGTAAGTGTTAACATGCGTTGAGAACAACGGGTTGGCCAGGATTACGAGCCGTCTTAGAAAGTTAATCCTTAGAAGGTAGGTTGTCCAAAACCTCCCCTTCGTTTCTAGACCCTGGTCTCAACGCATGTTAGGATTTCCGTCACACGGCTTTAAGAACGTTTTTAAACCACCAGCGATGGTGCGTTACTGTTGAATGAACGTTTATAGGAGTTTGCCTATTTAGACAATAGGTAAAACTAGGATTTGGGCAGAGAGCGAGTGAGGTTATTGAATGTTTATTTTGCGGATGCATGCATAAGTGAGAAAACACTTTAAGTGCCTGAACTATGCTCGTATTAATATTTCCGCGGAATGGTTTTTGCCAACTTAAGTGACGAAGGACGTTATCATTGCGCCTTTGTTGCATGGGAATGCACTTCAGGTAAACACGGTACCAGTCTGATCAGATTTAACGCCATTCCGTTTTATTACAAGAAGAAGATTTTAAAACTCAATGGTGTTAATAGTAGTTAATTTCCAAATAATTTCGCTAAAATTATAGCTCAATGAAAGGAGAAAATTCTTCAGAACTTGAATGTGTATGCCAAGGTCGCGTCTGGTGGTGAAGGAAAACGTATGGTGACTAATCATGTTTCTCTTTCAACTAAAATTTGAAGAAAACTTGCTTCTTGATGGACTTAAAGTACAAATAGAGTTACTATATTATGTGTTGTGTTAGCACTAAGCGTTGCAATGCATTTGATTTACGTTTGATGGTATCTCAAAAGAAATTAATTTGCCATAAGGAAGTCTTTATCACATAAATTTTATCGCCATTGATTTTCTTTTCGAAAGAATTTTATTAATAACAAGGACGCATTACTCCAATCTCATGTTTGGAGGGTGAAACTTTATATGCATCTAATCTGATTCATTACACCTAAAAGCTTATGTATGCATGAATATTTGTGTATTTCTGTAGCTCGTCGAGTTGAGTTGGCGTTCGTGGCTATCGATATCTCTGCCCCTATAAAAGGTGAGTGAAGGGTGGTCTATTTACTGTGCTGAAATTGTAATGAACGTATCGATCGTGAAAATTGGCTTTCGGATTTGCGACGGGGAATAGCCTGGCTTGTCGAGCGGGCTAAGCCTAGGAACTCCTTTTTTACGTCTGACTACACTCATAGTTCAAATAATGAAGTCAGCAGAAAACGGCCATAATAAGTTAAACGAATTTGTTGCCAATTTGGAGGAGATATTAAGTTCATTGAAGCTACTTTCTCATTGGCTTTGAGGTTATTTATTTTTTACAGAATTACTATTAATCATGCGTACAAAGGAGGATTTCACCTTTGTAATTTGGAAAATGTATTTGAGCAGTTGATTTTTGATACAATTATTCTTATGTACATCCGCATCATTTTTAAATTCTATTTTTAAGTATGTGCACGAATTATTCCATGGGTTCCAAAATAATGGATTCTGTGGTCATCAATTTGTTTTACAAAAAGGTTTGGATGATTTGAAGTGAAATAGAATTTAGACAGGAAATGATAACCAACATACTTTGGTTATACGCTACTTGCTTGCTTCTTTTTTGATGAAAAAATTTAAAAGCAAATTATTCTATCAAGGAAAAAAAATTGATTAAAACTAGATACCCAATATGTTCGAAAATAAAGGATATTTATCGTTGTGCAGTTTCACTTCCCCACCCTTAAGTAATGTTGAATAAAACTAACTTCCTCTTGTTGTTTATGATTCGATAAACCTATCCATGAGTAAGGGAGGGTGAGGAGTACATGCTAGAGAGCATTAGCTTACTTACCCTCTCCCCTCTGATTACTTCCTTATCTTCATATCTATCCTAGACGAGAACAAGTTGACGATCTTTTATTTAAAACCCTAAGAATAGGGTAAAGAAAAATGTTAATATATTCAAAATTATAGGAAAATCAATTGATGTTTCCGTAAGATATGAAGAGTTAAAAGACGCTAATCAGAGGGAAACTGGGGAAAAAGGGGGGTTTCAAGATGATGGAATATGGTTGAGTAAAGTGTACAGCTGAACTGAGAAATGTTTGGGCCTTGAGGTAGGAAAGAGCAGGAAGAGACAGGCTGAGGGTAAATTTGTGGAAGGGGTACGCCAGCGGATCTGGTTCTCAACCTGACCTTTCCTACCTAACACACATAACCTTCCCAGGACTAATATCCCGCTAACCTACCCCAAAACCAACCAGTATCATGCTTCAACTGTACACTTTGCCTTCTCAACCCACCATCTCCTTATCTGCAACAAGCCACCTCTATCTTAACTGATTCCAAGTAGGGAAGTTGCTCTCAATAATATTATCTTAAACCTTTGAGATGGCTTTTTCGCCAATTGTTTTAAAAATTTGATAGTCATTCATTAAAATAATTTCAGTATCATTTTGAGGTTATGACGCCATTTCAGGTTAAGGAGAGACAAAAAATAACTTCAAGAACATAATTATATTGTTTTCCTTCTTTAGAAATTAGAAAGATGGGCTGTATAAAAAGATATTTAGCAAATGATAATTAGGCTCCATCAAAATATACATAGCTTTTTTATACCTGGAAATAATAAGAAGCAAATTAACACAATATGCACATAAGGAGGTATAAATGATAATTTAATTTTCATTCTGGGTTTAGGAACAAAATTTGCTTCTTTTACAAATAAACCATTAGTTCTAAGTTTATATGTAGGAATGTTATAATGAAAGATAAAGGCGATAGGCCAAAGAAGGTAGAATGTTGTATGTATAACTTTAGGTTCTCTGACGAAGGCAAAACCTAAATAACTTTAACCAATGTTTGTTTTTGTCTACTCATTTCAAAGACACCCTCCAGAAATCACGATATTATAGTGGCATTTTCTGGTGTTTCATTATCAGAAGATGGCACCATCAACACCCTAGATTAAAGTCAGTAGAATATTAAGACAAAAGATCAAAAACCAACTAACGATATTAAGGGAATATAAAAAGAGCACTCGACTATATCATTAGCTAATATTTGACCATAAAAAATCGATGGTTAGACAAGGTCAAGGTAGAGGTGGTTTGAGACAGGTGGGGGAGAGGTGAATCGTTGTAATAGACTAGTGGGTGGCATTGGAGTAGGGTAAGTCGAAAACTAGTGGTAAAAGTGTGGAAAGGGCAGGAATGGGTGTGGAGGGGAAAGGGATCGTGTGGGAGAATTTGGGAACGGGTGTATATAGGGAGGAGAGGCCTGGAAAAAGGAAAAAAGGGTAAGATGGGTGTAAATAATCGGTAAAGGGGGTGGGGAAAGGAAGGTAAGGTATAGGGAGGGTAGTACAGGGTAGGAGGCGGTGTGGAAGGGAAGGTGGGGGGAAGGGGTAGCAGAGGGTTGAGAGGGTAAGAAAGGGGTGGGAGAGGTGAAGGAGAAGGGAAGGTTGGGAGGGTAGGGAGGGATGGGGGAAGGTTGGGAAGGGGGAGGGTAGGGAAGGGGGGATTGGGAAGGGTAGGGAAGTGGGGATTGGGAAGGGTAGGGAAAGGGGGTTGGGAAGGGTGAGAAAGGAGGGAGGGTAGGGAAG
>KZ308903.1:255977-266422 GCA_000376725.2 Ladona fulva | reverse complement strand
ATGGGAGAGGGTCGGAAAGGGGGTGGGGAAGGCTGGGAAAGTGGGGAGGGTAGGGAAGGGGGAATTGGGAGGGGATGGAATGGGAGGGAGGGAGAGGGTGGGGAACTATGGGAATGGTCGGAACTGGGGGTAGGGAATGGTAAGAAAAGGGGGACATTAGGGAAAGGGGAATTGGGAAGGGTGGTTAAGGGGGATGGTGGGAGGGAAGGGGGGTTGGCCATGGCAGGGCGATTGGGAAATGAAGAAAAAGGGGAGGGAGTGTGTAGGAGTTGATGGAGGATGTAGGAGGGGATGGAGGATTTTGGAAGGGTAGGGACAGTGGGAATTGGAGGAAAGTGGGAGGGATGGTCGGTAGGGGGTAGGATGGGAGAGGGTAGGGAAAGGTAGGTCATATTTGGGAAGGTGGGAATTGGTAGGGTAGAGGAGGGAAGGTGTTATAGGGGAGGGAGGGTTGAGATAGGGTGGGATGGGTGAGAGAGGATGTGGAATGGTCAAAAGGAAGGGGGGTTGGTAATGGTAGGGAAAGTTGAGAGAGAAGTGGAGGAAAGAGGAGAGAGGGTGGATGAGGGTTGGAAGTGGTGGGAAAGGGTTTGTGAGGTTTGGAGGGTAGGAATTTGCTTGAGCGGAAACGTAGGGGGTTAGACGGGAGGGAGGGTTAGGAAAGGGTGGGGAAGGATGTCCGATGGTGGAAACGGGGGGGTGGGAAAGGGGAGTTACGGAATGGGGGTCGGGAAGGGTGGGGGCGTGTGGGGAATATTGGGAAACGGGGACGTTGTAAATGGTAGGGTAGGAAATGGAGGAAAAGGGGAGAGAGGGTGTTAAAGAGGATTGAGGGGACAGGTTGGGGAATGGTGGGAAATGGAAAATGGTTGGGAATGGCAGGGAAAGTTCGAATTGAAGGAGAAGGGGAGGGAGGGTGGAAGAGTTTAGGGAAGTGTGAGAGAGGGTAGGAGAGGTTGGGGTAGGGTAGGTGAGGTTTGGGAGGGTGGGAATTCATTGGAAAGGGGGGAGGGTAGCAGAAGTTAGGGAAGGTAGGGAGAGGATGGGAGTGGGTGGGAAAGGGGAGGAGGGTTAGGATAGTGGAAATTGATGGAAAAGGGGAGAGTGGGTAGGAGAGACTGGGGAAGGGTATAATAATAATAATAATAATAATAAAACGTCTTTATTGGTCGAAATTGGTACTAAAGAGTCCCATCTTCCATACCCTCTCATATCCTTAGGGTGTGAGAGGGTTGGATGTGTGCAAATTGGCTGAAAAGTGGTTGGAGGATATTAGAGGGTGTGGAAGAGAGGTAAAGGTTTGGTGGGAGGGGGAAGGAGGGTAGGAGAGGCTGGGGAAATTTGGAAAAGGGTGGGAGTGTGAGAAATGTGGGAGTGTGGGAAATGTGGGAATGGAAAGTGGGGATCGGTAGGTTAGAGACGTTGGGAGAGGAGAGGGAGGGTTGGGTAGGGTATGGAAAGTGGGAATTGGTGGGAAAAGGGAGAGAGTTTGAGGAAGGATTTGAGAGAATTTAATGGGTGGGAAAGTGGAGGAAGGAAGGAATTGTTGGGTATGAGAAGGGAGATTGGGAAAGGGGAAGGAGAGTGGTAATCGCTGGAAATGGAAAGGTAGTTCCGTAAAGGGTGTGGAATGGTGAGAAAGGGTTGGATGGGTGGGATAGTGTGTGAAAAATAGGGAGATTTTTCGATGGGTTTCAGGGGATCGGGAGAGGGTGTAGAAGGGTGGAAAAGAGATTAGGGGTGTGGGAAGGGTTTGGGAGGAGAGGGAGGTCGATGAAGCATGGAAAAGTGTGGAGGTGGGATAGGTTTTTGAAGTGTAGGATAGGGTGGAGTAGGTGGGGGTAAGGGCCGGGGAAGATGGGTAATGGTGAGGTAGGGAATTATAGGATGAAATATAATGGGTGGGGAATTTCGAGGGAATGCGAGAAGTATGGGCAAGTCTTGAGAATGTGAGTAGGGAGATGTGGGGCTAGTTATTTTTTGAATGTTTCCACTCTTTTTTTGTACCAACCAGTCCCTCTCTTCCACTTCACCATTTCAGGCCATCCTTCGGACGATGAATAGCGTAGGGTATGGGCAGATGGAAGTGGATGTTTCCAGGTTAGGGTTTGTGGAGTGTGGGGATAGGTTAAGAATGGGTTAATGTGAGAAGGAATTGACAACCCCTTCCAATATTTTCCTTTCACCTACCTGTCCTTAGAAATTGGTGCCACTTTCATCCTTCATCTATAGAGGTTTCGATTTTCAGTAGATCGACACCGTCTTCTTGAACGACAGTAACGACTTAAAAAGGTGTGTATTTGTTGCAGAACCTCTTATCTGCCATCTTAACGTTGTTGAAATATGTAATAACTAATAAACATCTCACAATAAAATGAATAGCAAAACATCTCATGAATTTTATTTATGGAAGAATGTTTTCGCCAGATACCATTAGTTGTGATTTTATTAGCGAATTGTTAAATATCTTCAATAATTATTAATTAAAAGGTTAACTAAGAATAGTTATATTCCCTCTCGATGCCATATCGTCCTCAGGCAAGGTTGTCCTGCGATGATCTATTTTGCAACCAAGTTGGGTGTCTCCAATATGTCCCATCTCCCAGTTGATATTAAGTTAGAGTGGGAAGTGGGTGGAAATAATGGAAGATCAAAGAGTGTTGCTGGAACAAGAGAGCTTGAGAGTGAATCTGCAGGAGGTAGGGGTGGTTGAGTGTGAGAATAGGTGAGTATTTCTCACGACAACCATCTCTGTTCCAACCATCTCCTACCCTCACCTGATCCATCCTCTCCTTTTCTAACGAGTATCATCCCTCAATTTGAAGACTACAAATAGATTGCGACGCTACCGAAAAGTTTTTTATTCGAGAATTAAGAAAATGTACATTAAAGACGATAAGTTTCATAAAAAAATTGTGGACAAATTAACGATTGCTACTGAAATGCTTCAGGACGCTGGAGGGAAATATCTAGAAGATAAATATTTAAACAAAGACTTAATTTACTTAATAATTTCGAAAAAGGTACATTCTTAGATGATGGAGCTGATGTTATGGGTCCTGTTAAATAAGCCTTCCTGATTCTGAGAAAAAAGTTAGAGAAATAGATGCTAGTACAAGTCGTTTAAAAACTCATTTTTTCCACCAAGGATATGGAAAAGTAATCAACGGAGGAACTGGATTTCACGGCGTGTACCCACTTCCACACGCTGAAAGGTGGCTTGAAGGATAAATATGCAAACGCAGATAGATGTAGAATGTTCGCTCTCTTCAGTGACAATAGTCATTGAAGAGAGCATACATTTAATAGAGATTGCTGCTGTCACTGTCTTTAAAGATCGACAAATAACTTTATTTCAAGTACTTTAGAGAGCGATGATATTTCAACTTAATTAGGACCCACCTGGAATATACTTCAAGTATACGGGATCTGGCGGATGAAGCATGTGTCCGCATTCTTTGAAAAAGAGCAGCAAAAGGTGTTACGTTTTGGAAAAACGTTACGAAAGAAAAGCTTGCATTAAGAAAGTGCACTCTTAGACACAGGTAGGTAATTCTTGAAGGAAATTATATAAGAATCTAGGCTGAGGTTTCTTGATGAATTACGTAGACAGAAGACGTAATCAATATTATACCTATTTGAATCCTACAGTGAGCAAAAATAAGAGAAGTAAATGCTGAGATATGTCGTTTTGAGGACTCATTTTTTCCGCGAACGAAGCACAGTAAGAAGAAGCAGCTCGAATGCATGCTGTTCCCCCATGTCGAAAAGATGACTATGTGAAATTCATTTAGATTTTTAGATGAATTTGTGTCAGCATGGGGGGATTATGTGTATTTCTCATGATAGCATGTCATCTAGATACCACCATCGGAAATCCTTACCGGCCTTGTTATGAATAATGCATGGACATGATTCTCGAGCTACATTGACAAGCGTAGCGATGAATACCACCAATACACTCAACATAATGGTCTTATTCATGGAAAGTCATAGAAGTTGCAAAGAAACACTTTTACGCCTTCAAAATCACCCCTTCATTTAAATTTCATACACTATGATAGTGTACGAATCATTTGGCCAATTCTGTCAGTACAGGTGAAAAGACTAGGCTTCAGAATGGCGATTTAAAAGGCATTGTGCCATTCAGTGGCAATTGAGAAGAGGGCGGAGTCTGTTCAAAAGAGGATAGCAAAAAACAGCTTTCAGCACGTCTTCCATAAACGTCGCGCGTCGGGTCAAGTGCATAGAAGTCGATTGGGACTTATTTGAGAAGAACCACGTTATATTGGACCATACCTTAGTACTTCATAAGAAAAAAATAATTTCCAGCCTTCATAGTTTTATACCAAGCAAATTTTATTTACATGCATTTGAAGCCGAAGGGCATTTCGTGTACATGGGTCCGATTGGTAACAGCTCTAATCCATTAGAAGTCGAGAGAAGCTCCAAAAAGCCGTTGTTTGTGAGCTAACCGTTGAAAATTTCCAACCAGTAGGAGATAGGGCTCTCTGTGGTTGATCTTTGCAAGAATTGTTCTTCAGAATAACTTATTCTTCTTTCCCGAAGATGGCAGCATACTTGTCGAAATACGTATTGAGAACAATACTTGCAAAGCGCGACCATGGAGAACCCTAACCCATGCTGGTTGGAATTTTTCAACGGTTAGTCTGCTCGCAAACAAACGGCTTTTTGGAGCTTCGTACCTTAATGTCTTATCACAGCCGTGCTACTCTTTCTTAAAAATAGCTTTAATCATTGAAGGAAGTTACTTTAAAATACAAATTATGGTAGAAAATCCCCAAATTTTGATCAAACGCAACACAGGAGTTGAAAATAACGCGACAGTCAACACAGCGATAGTGCAAACGAAGTTCAAAGTAATAAATGTATATCAATATTAAATTTTCAAAAGTTTACTATCCAAGAATAAGTATTTTAGCTCTCTAAACCACCACTGTTGCACATTAACTGTTTCTCATGATCTAAGATTTCACTGTACTACTTTCCTTCATTCCTTTCGATGCTGCTTCAGGAAACCATTTGCATTTTAGTGTTTGTCCCAACACTATCTCTCGTCTCTTTACCAACATTTTCTATGGATTCACTTCACTCTTGCATTATTGGCGAATTTTATAGTTTAAAATATAATTTAAAATAGATTTTGCATTAAAACTGGTCAACTACTTTATGAGTTCGTAATCTACCGTTCACGATGCCGTTTGACGATAGCTTATTTATTTGAGAGATTAAGAAAATTTAATTGATTGATTCCCGAAAATTTTTACAAATATATCAAGTTGGTAATGCTTTCTACTGGTAAAACTTTATATTCTTTTAGTACGTATTAAAAGAAATAACCGCAAAAGAATTTGAATACATGGTAGTAGATCGTAAGACTTTCAAGTAAACTTGGAAAACATCCAATCATTATTTTCAGCAAACGAAAGCTACACTATTACAAGGATTCTATTTTCCCGTTACCTGATACAGTCATTATCAGTGAAATAACCGGATTCAGAAGTTGGCAGCTGACTTCTTTTGACTACAACTTACATGTTTAGCTTTGCAAGCTGGCTCACTAGAAAAAAAAGTAATTTGTGCTCTATTCGCAATATATTTTAAATATTTTTAATGAAACCATTAGTAGTAAATGTGATTTGCAATGGACTGAGAGTTGTGAATAATACCGTACTTAACGCGTTAATAAAAATATAATACAGTGCTCGATACTTTAACGGGTATTTTCTTCAAAACCGGGTTTTTAGGGTGGTAGTTTCGGGTGAACACAACCAAACAGGTTTGGTAAGCGTTTCAGGCCAGAGAAATAAAAAGAATGCTAGGTATTACCCTCTCTCTGGAGGAGTAATACCTTAACAAACAACGACCACTGGTGATTTAATGCCACATTACATCAATTCAATGAATGTACAGCTAATTTTGAAAAGTAAAAATGATTAAAAAATCATTGAAGATGTAAACGTAAAATAGATATAGCAGAATATCACACACAATTTACAACATTTTAGTCATATTTTGAATTTGAATAGAAATCTTCTTTCTATGAAAGGGATCTGAACCTCTTTACAAAAAAAATTCAAAGCACTTGGTAGTTTCCAGCATATATTAATATGCTCACTGGTTTCGGCACCCAGGACCAATGTTCAATGGAGCAAGGAACATACTGGAGATTTTCTCCTTTCATATTCCATTCCTTTCATTTTGATGGGAGGTTTAGGGGAGAAGGTTCAGCCAATTTAACGTTATTTGTGTGATTTGATGAAGCAGATTCTATTGCCACAACCACCAAAACATCTAAATTCTTCCATTTGATGATATTCCTGAGAATGACCCTGTGTGTCAAACGAGTGAGCAGTATCAAATATTTTGGAAATTACTGAATGTTTTTTAATATCTGTTCAGCCACACCACATGGATTATATCCATCAAAAACTTTCTCTTCTTATGGCCCCCCTAATGGATATCAAAAGAAGGCCAATCCTATATTTTACATGTATTTTATATAAAACGCGTGTTATGGTAAAATTTCTGAGCGTTATACGCGAGAAAATTGAGCTTCAGTTTAGTGTATCCTCCATCTTTTAAATTTCAGTTTGGTCGTCATAGAAGTCCATGTTAATATCATTATAAAATGTTCTTCGACTTTTTTGGTCATTTGGCATGTTTGACCCCACCGGGAATCGAACCCGCGACCTCTTTTATCAAGGTCGATCGCGTTGCCAACTTGGTCATTCGGAAGACCCTGCAATGGAAGCAAACAGATACACGTATATATTAATTAAGCTACTCCCCTTCGGATTGAACAAGTTTTATATATTTTGTTCTCTGAGTTTCTTAGTTAATTAATGATTAAAAAATTGCCAAATTACTTTCCGGCATATATGCTCTCGATTGTGAATTTTTTACATAACGTATTCTGACACGTAGCAGTCGTAGAAAAGAGAGGGAGTGGTATAAAATAAAGGAGTATGAAAGATGACTGGCTAATAATCATGAATGGAATGATAGAGGGGAAGGAGAGATAGGTTGGTGGACATAAGGAAAGCGTAAAGAAGGAGAGAAGGGCAAAAGGTATTTGCGGAGAATGAACATAACTTTTCGAAACATTGGACTCTCTCAAGAAAAACGAACCACAGAAATCGGGAAAGTCGTCCATGTGTGGCAGAAGTGCTTAAATGCGTTCCATACTCAGAAGGGTAGAGACGATAAAAAGTTTAGAGATTCCGCACTGCTGGAAAAACAACATTTACCCACATACAGAAGGAAAAATCAAAACAAAAAAAATATGGAATATGTGTCTGCGGGAGTGTTGGGTAAAGTCTCCAAACTAATGCTAATTTTGTTAGTGTTGTGGTACGAATGTTAATTTTATTATGATTGTTCAATGTAATACAGGGACATCTATATTTGAAAATCTTAGTATCTATGATGAATGGAATTTAGAGATACTGTGTGATTCCATCACAGGTATGTTAGGATCAAGTGTATCCTCTTCGAAAATTAACAGTTATCTAAATAAATTAGAAGAGATTACGCATAAATATGTGCAAAGGTTCACGATATATCAAACTAGAGTATATATTAGAAATATCCCGTAAATTACTCGTAATCCTTCTCTGAAGTATGCTACGCCCCTTTTAGACGCACGAGAATAAATTGAAATTCAATACCGAAGAACAATCAATTGACCTCATTCAAAATAAAAATAGATTCGATGAGATGTTTGATGACAGAGTTAGGGCTACAACGAAGAACATTGTACAACCAGAAATCACCTTCAGCAATGATTTAGAATCTGAACGGCACGTTGAAAACATGAATTGTTGAAGAATGATACACCCCATGATCAGGAGCCTTCTAAGGTTCATTAGTGCAATCAAATGAAAGAGTGCAAACGTTTGATATACATATAGTCCAGTCAATTTAGACACAAAAAGGGCTCGACCTTGCAAAAGGTCATGTAGTTCTAATTTTTTAATATATATGTTTTTAGGACCTTTGTGGATAGTAGGAAACCAATTTTGCAAGATCGAAAGATATGTGCGAGCTGCGCTATTCCAGAAAAACAACTTTTTTTGCACTTTTTTTCGATGTTTGCTCAATATCTCCTAAAGTATGCATCCTACAGAAAAAGTTAATCAATTGTGTATTAATGTAAATACATTTTCCTACATTTTAAGCCAAGATTTAACTCCATACGCCCAGAGCTTTCCGAGGTATGACCCGTCAAATATTGGCCATTTTTTTACAAAAAATGAAAAATTTTCATTTTAGTCATGTATCTTGCCAAATATCGGGAAAAATACTCATTCCACAAGGAAATTTATGAGAAATAAATTTGTAGTAAATTTATTAAGCTTTTGCTACATCCTATGCTGCACAACCAACCTGTAAATGAAGACTAAATAAAACAGGATTCAGACACAATAGGAATATTCTGAGGAAACTTTGGAGATTCCCTGAGTCGTTGTATATGTGGAGGGCCAGTATACTTTGCCCCAGGGCCCGTCTCGTCCCACGTCGGCTCTGCTGGAATCATCCTCAGAAATATCCACAGAAAAACTTAACACCATGCACAGTCTCTGTCTCGAATCTCCGATTCAAAGAAAGGATGTTTTTGCACTCATACAGACAGTTGTTCCTGCAATAAACTGTTGATGGAAAACACAAAGACCCTTTTCTGCCTACATCGCACTATTGAATGACGAACCATAGCATGTCGATGGCAAGGATTAATTCTTTCGCCCGAAAGAGAGGCAATGCTGTCGAGAATAAGAGAGAGAGATATAATCCGTCTGATTTTGACTGCCTTTACGGAGCGTCGAGGAGTGTTCTGCTAATATTTTTGAGGGGGATACTTCGTTTTGAGAAAAAAAAGCAAAAGATGCTTTCAGTCCATCGAGCAGTCGGATCGTAGGCATTTTTTCACTGGGTCAGCAGGATAAATATGATAAACCGCTTTAGCTTGAGCGTAAGAATACGATGATAGTATCTGGTCAGGGTAAGCAACAAGGCTTTATATTGGTTGCATCGGCGCTAAAAATCGCAGCAAAATTTGAGGAAATGATCGAATCTCTCAAACTCATATTTTTAATTGCAAATTACGTAAGGTAGACGAAAGATAAAATAAGAAGATATAACTAATCCTTCAGTGACACAAATCTAAATTTTGAAGTGATTCGGATTTTTATGATAGCTGGATATAAGTTCTTACCTTATATATGAAAGCCGAATATAAATTCTTACCTCTCAGCACCTGAGAATGTCCTTGTCCATTTAAATCTCTTCTAAACGGAGAGTGATTTAAATCTCCTTCGTCCTTGAAGGAATGGTAATCAAAGTAACAACAATAACATGCAACATTTACTAATACCTTATTTGCTTTGTATATCTTTGATGTTTGTTGTGCTCAAATTTGTATTTGTTTTTTTTTTTCCAAAAATCCACTACAGCAAAATTAAGTTAAAAATCTGAGCCATTTTTAAAGGACAATTTTCGTGTACGAGCGAGCGTTGTTTTGAATTTAGATGAATGTTGAGATGGGAATCTCCAAGGTTTCCTCAGAATATTCCTATTGTGTCTGAATCCTGTTTTATTTAGTCTTCATTTACAGGTTGGTTGTGCAGCATAGGATGTAGCAAAAGCTTAATAAATTTACTACAAATTTATTTCTCATAAGTTTCCTTGCGGAGTGAGTATTTTTCCCGATATTTGGCAAGATACACGACTAAAATGAAAATGTATCATTTTTTGTAAAAAAATGGCCAATATTTGACGGGTCATACCTCGGAAAGCTCTGGGCGTATGGAGTTAAATCTTGGCTTAAAATGTAGGAAAATGTATTTACATTAATACACAATTGATTAACTTTTTCTGTAGGATGCATACTTTAGGAGATATTGAGCAAACATCGAAAAAAAGTGCAAAAAAAGTTGTTTTTCTGGAATAGCGCAGCTCGCACATATCTTTCGATCTTGCAAAATTGGTTTCCTACTATCCACATAGGTCCTAAAAACATATATATTAAAAAATTAGAACTACATGACCTTTTGCAAGGTCGAGCCCTTTTTGTGTCTAAATTGACTGGACTATATGTATATCAAACGTTTGCACTCTTTCATTTGATTGCACTAATGAACCTTAGAAGGCTCCTGATCATGGGGTGTATCATTCTTCAACAATTCATGTTTTCAACGTGCCATTCAGATTCTAAATCATTGCCGAAGGTCATTAAAAATTAGAACTACATTACCATTTGCTAGATCGGATCGATAAATTGACTGGAGTAATAGTTTAGAGAACTATGGGGACAGAGATTTGGATGCGCATTGAAGGTCCTAAGAAGTATAGATGGAGCATATCATAACTTAGGTTTTCTTTTAATAAATGGAATAAAACATACGAATCAAGCAAATAATATAAAA
>KZ308903.1:183331-229706 GCA_000376725.2 Ladona fulva | reverse complement strand
GATCTTTTGAATTTGAGCATTATTAATTCTTAGATAAAAATAATGTGCTGATTATTCTCTCCTAGATCTCTAAACTATAGATAATGGTTTGTTTCGCATAGTTTTTCCGGGTGCTTATCAATGCATTGTCGTAACTTTCTCAGTCTGTTATAGCCCGTCAGTAATGGTGGAACCTTCTCTTAAGAATTTTTTTGTGCTTTAAAAGTGTAATATTAGCACTACAATCATTGATCTAGAATTTGGAAACAAATATTAGTCTTGCATTTTGATTTCGTTTCATTTCTCTTTCCGTTGATCTTATTTATGTTTCAACAGAGCATTATCAACTACTTATAGCAATTTATAAATTCTTTTTCTCAATTCTTTAACTATACATTCTTGTATCACTCCATCTTTGCATTGTATGTAATAGTCCAATTACTGACTTCAAGTCATACGTCTTAATTTTATTGAGATGAAACTTTTGAATCATTTCAGAAATTCTATTTCAACAGTCTGCTCTCAAAAAATTCTCTAAACTTCCACATCATCCAGATTGAGTCAAGGTAGAGCTAGTGTTTACCAAATTTTATTCCAGCAGTTCCATTTTCATTATTATTCATGAATGAATCGCGTTCTTCATACAAATAAAGGCACATCTGTATTAGCCTCGTAATCATAACTACTGTAATCACTTCTATCATCTCATTTGATAATGAGAGGAAAGAAGTCAAGTTAAATTATATCAGTATATCTTCCGTTGGTATCATATCCTTGATGTATTAAACGTCAGCTTATCGACGAGTTTCCGTAGATTTTTAAGGATTTAATCCATTCTAAAGGCAAAGAGGTAAGTCAGGTTTTTTAATGATGTTAGGGTGAGGAAGATGTCGTAACATGTATTTCATCTTGTCTTAACATATATTACTTGTCTTATTATACATTGGAAATATTTGTCAAAATGTCAAATACGTACCTTGATGCAGACGAAAGCTAAGTGAATGTCATGCATGTGATCATTCTTACTTTTTAATACTTCAATAAATGTCCGTATCCAAATTCAAGACTCGTTTGCTCTCCTTTCTTATATTAGACTCTCCGAAGAGTTAATTATTTTTGGTGAAAGTTCTCTTGCTTATTCTCGCTCAAACATTATCCCTATGAGTACAGCTGTGGGAATAACTAACGAACCCCGTTCCATAACTTCCGCACAAATCGAATTCACATTCCATTATAATCGCGCTATATGAACTTTAAGTTAAGAAATTATAAGAATTGAAAATGAAACGTATAACCAAAAAAGTTTAAACAATCCTTAAATAATTATTTCATGAATTGACAATTTATAGCTTTGGTAAGGTTTTAAAGTGCATTATCCAATGAAAGACAAACTTTCGAGAGAATACGTGCGATGATAATAACAATAAAGTATTTAACTAATGCTTCTATCATCTCATTCCTTCCTCTATGTATGTGTGTGCACATATAGTTAACTGATAATGAATGAGAAATTCAAAACATCAGGTTTCAATACAGTAAAAAATGATTAATTAACAATTAAAAACCTTTCGTATTTTCTTTCGAACAGGGATTCTTTGAAATTGTAACTTTTTAAGTCAGAACATCACCGTGATTGTTATTGCATCGTTGCAAGTAAATAGAAGTGAATGAACTGTTTATTTCTCATGTCTTAATCTTCAGGTCGTTTTCAATTCAATATTAAGGGAAATGTCTAAGACTTTGTAGAATTCAATTGTGAATAGACATGGATCACATCTTGATTCCCTCTCGTTAACTTCGAAACGCCAGTTTCGTTATATATAAATATTGTTAAACACACTAACATAATCCAATTCTATAATATATGCCATTTAGATTCATTAACATTCATCTAGCTATACACTATTTGAAAAGAGAGTTAGGCAATTTTACACGGGCTTGGGACGTATTTAGACGTCCGAATAAGCGAATATCTGAACATTATTACCTTATTTCCAACAGAAGTTACCATTTATATATGTTCTTGAGTTTCTTTGGTGAAGACAACACTTATTAAATTTCATTCCACACGATAGAATCTTCTTACAGAATATAAGTGAAGGAGAAGTCGCTGAAATATATGTATACTCGGCCACTAATGCGGTGAATGCTTGCTACGCGAGGATGGTGTACCCGCTATAATTCCTCTTTAATGTAATTTACGTTGTCTGGATAAATACTAAACAAACAAATAACGTCCAGTTTCTTATCAGACCCATCGATGTACGCATGTTTCACGAATTAACAATCGGCTAGAGAAAATACGGCCATACTTATTTTCATTTAAGGTTAAACACCTTCTGCCACTATCAATACTTTCCATCAAGATGAGTCTAATTTACACTAAGAAGAAGAATAATGAATAAATATACACTTATCATAAATAGTGAAGAGATAAAAGTGAAGGTATATCATAGAAGAAATAACTAAAAAATTGTGAGAAACGTGTCAATTTGCAACATCCAAAATTAATGATGAGGAAATAAGAATTAGTAACAAAAAATAGGATACTATTCCTATGAAATTCTATCTGTCGCATATACGGCATTTGCTCGTCCTATTTATTGAAAAAGGTCGGAATGTTAGGTTCACACCATGACGAAAATAACGAGTTAAGTACATTTACCCAGAATTCTTGAGGTACGACCGGTTTGACAAGTTTTCCGTGGAAAGTTACTTATTCCGCTATTTTCGTAATGCATGTCCACGAATTCACGCCTTCTAACATTGATATTCGTCAACCATCCAATACACGAATGCTAGAGGTAATAGGATTACCTTTCTCGATTACATATGTCTACTCGATCGTTTGATTACGGGGGCAAAACGCCAAGTCGGATGAACGTTTCAAATCCCAATCAATTTTAACCCTTGATTTCAAATGAGCGGAAACCCAATACTGCATCAAGCCTTTATACAAAGTTTTGACATACCGGAATTCTGAGGAGAGGGTATTAGAATTTAGGAGCAGCAGCAACCCTCTCTGCATACTATTGTCTCATTAAGTTCCATTCAGGTTCCTGAGGGGCATTTGTTGTTCGAAAATGACATTGTTTGTTTTTACCATTTAATTGCCATTGTATCAAGATGGAAAACTCTTCGGTCAAAATATTTTACATTACGACTTTACATGATTTTTCGTGAAAACTTACTTCTGCTTCACGATGTCAATTACAATGGAGACAAAACAAGCTCATTGAGTTATCATCATTATTAAGAGCATTTAAGGAGAATCAATCATGCAAAGAAATATTATATTGAATTCTCTTATACATTGTCATTAATAGGTCACCAATCTCTATCTGAAGCAATATCAGCAAGACAATTTTCCCAACCACTTAGCATGAAAAGAGATTAGCATTAGGACAACAACATTTGGAAGAACCCTAGTTACTAAGCCTTGCTAACTTGCCACTCACGTTGGTATTACTAAGTTCCTTTGCGATGATTTTTCTGTGCTAACCATGAAGCCAGAGCTTAGTTTGCGTCGATAATCTGAATATGTGACGTAATATGATCCTCGGTAAAGTTCATCCGGAGACGGACAGAACACCATGTCAAAAATCTGAACATGTGACGTAATATGATCGAAAGTCAAGTCCGGAGATTTAGTGACTGATAGAACATCCGCTGTGTCAAAAATCTGAATATGTGACATTATATTATTTTAGATAATAGACTCCAGAAAATAACCCAGAGACACGCTTTGCGACAACCTTGATTCCATGATGACATGACATTGACATCTATGTCATTACCACAGTATATTTTACATCAATTAGTATTCAAAAATGTGTTTACGCGCCATTGTACATTTGATTCCCTCGTTAAGACTCATCGAGTAATATCTTTGTGAAAAGCTCGGTAAAAATGCGCTCTTGTATATGGCATTCCACCAGCCCCCCTATGAACGTCGTGTACACCAAAGGAATAATCATACTTAAGGATTACATCCTAACCTAGTCATTTGATGGATTTTGGAGCTAAAAGTGCTTTATGAAACAATAAAGAACAAATTCAACAGAACCCCTTTCATTTATACCAGCCCAACGCATCCATAGCTGAACAGAAGGTGCTCTACGCAATATCAAATGAATTAAAATAATGTAACTAACACAAATATCTTAATATAATATATAAGTAGAAGGACTAAACTTGAGGGTTGTTATAAAGTAAATAGTGAGGGTTGAGACGTTTCAACGTCTCCTGTCTTAGGTAAAATTCCAGCTCCGCGTATGTTCTGCAAGAATGCCTAATTTTATAATGCCTGTCACTGTATTGTACTTAAGCTCACTGCCTGAATTACCAGGGATGTTTTGTGAAGGAGTATGAAGACCTTGGTCGAGATGTTGTTATATTTAAAGGCGCTGGGAACTCGCCTATCACCCTCTCCCGTTAGCTACATAAGGCATTACTGCACCTTATGCATTGCCCAGGGATCACGACGAGGACGTGGAAGTAGGGTTTGCTGGTGTTGCTTCAAAGAGGTTGGGGGCATTTTCCAAAAACTTACGTGAGATCTCCAGCAATCCATCCCACCTCTGAGTCGCAATACCAACAATTTGATCCCCTAGAAAGCAAATTTTAGGGCTGCCAGTTTTTCTATTTTGAGCATACGGGACTAAAAAATATCAAATTATATAGTTAAATATTGAATTATGCATCTTACTTTCAAAAGTGAACATTCGAACGAAGTAGTAAAATCGTCCTTAGTGTATTACTTTTAGCATATCCCATAGTTAAGGGCTGCAAAGAGAAAAATGTGAAAAGAATAATAGGATATGAATCTATAATAGGAAATTAATCTACTGTCTGCGGGAGGTTTTTGTAGGGTTTTTCCTCCCGTCTTGGGCGAATTCCAGACAGTTTTCAAATCAACATGTTATACTTCCCTCCAGCGTTGCTACCTGGCCAAAAGGCCGAATTGCGATGCAAATTTTAATATAATAATAATAATATAAAAGTACCAAGAGGTTAGAATAGGGATGAGGAATTAAATACACAGTAAAGCTACGCTGACGCAAAGACGTAACGTAACTTTTTCCTAATGCATAATTACTTAAATTATTACTTATTTAGTTAACGAGACAAGGCAGTAGTGTAAAGGAGAGCACAGTATAGTACAAAACAACTGACAACCCTCAATTAGAGGTTCTAATGAAAGAACTTCCCTAGATAACGACCCGAGTAAAGAAAAGGAAGCATCTGGCATCCTAAGGTGGTCCTCATTAAAAGATGAAAAAGTTTAATCAAACGAAACGTAATATAAAATAAGGAAAAGCTTGCAAGTTTAATGATACAATCTACTCATTACTGAGCTTAGAATACCTTTACAAACTTTAAAAATATATATATTGAATCCGCCAATCTAGTCTCACTTTTGTTGATGTCCGTGGTCATGTGAAATCTACTGAAATTTGATTGATGCAGAGAAACGGCGCTCATGTTGGGGTTTCTTCCCAGCTGAACGCGTCGAAAAATTTCATTCACCGTGTTGTAGTTCTGATTTTACGTTGACTTGTTCCGCTAATAGTACTCTGGTTCAGCATAAAAAAGCAATGGCAAGCTACTACACCCCTCATCTCGCCTAAGATGCGTCATTTCCCCGGTAAATCTTTTGGCAGCAGTTCCGGTTCGAACAAATGGATATATACCAAGGAGGAACCATCGTTCCATTACTTTATGCAGCCAAAGTTCATCGTGCGCTCCCAACGACGGAGTCTACCTGCAAGTATCCATTTACAAATCAACTTCCGAAAACAGATCTTGGCTTTTTGGATGCTATTTTACATTTTCAGGAATGGAATAAAGTGCAAATATTTTAGCCGGGCATCTTAAAGCAGACTGACTATTCAATAATATACCTCGTTTCATTACGTTTTCATGTTCTAATATCAAAGTGGACGTGCAGACACCGGAATATAGGCACTCTACCGCTCTTCTTACAAATGCATGTATCACGACGGGTTCAATTAGACGCTACGTTAGTTTTACTATTTAAAGAAAATTAGATATTTTCTGTTAGAAAATAGAAGAAGAATTAAATATCGAGCGGTTCTTTCAAAATCACTGTCATTACAGCAATTCTATTACTGCATTCATAGTGGAATGGAAAGTGTAAAAAATATATATAACATATAAAAAAATAGAAAGTGTAACGGATAAATGTGACTGGATACAATTAAAGTGTAATGAATGGCATAAAATAAACCAATAATAAAATAGGTAGACATTGTATTGCTTAACCTTAAATGTCCACCCCCCTCAGACAAATTTAATCAATAAGATATCAAAAATTTCATAAGTCTAATAAAAGCACAAGCTATTAAATGAAAATTTAAAATTGTTTATGAATACCATACACACCTCCTCCAGCTAACATTTATCAGTAATTTTGAAATGTTACATTTATTAAAACAATATGCATGAAATTAATGGAAAAAGAGAATATATTTTCTTTTCATATATCTATACATTAATACTTAATTTTTGGACAACTGAAGCCAGAAAAATCCCCATACAAACTCGCACGAATGTCCATCACTATACATCGGACAATTTTCATTTAAAATCCACAGCTATTAGAGAAGCAAAAACATAAGAAAATCGATTATCCCGTATTTGACAATAAAGATTGCGGGTGGCAGACATATATAGTAATTCCTGACACCTGAGGTATAGGTAAATCTGCTTAGTTGATTTTATTTTCGCTACTTTAAAATAATGCTATTTGTTGATAAATCCTCTTTTGGCGAGGAATTTTGGGTACTAGAAAGCGCAGAGGGAACCGAATTAATCCCTATTACCAGAGCCCATGCGGAATTTTATTCATTTGGCTGACCTTACCAACAATAATGTCTTGTTCCTCTTGCGAGACATGTAATCAAGAGCGATGAGATTATATTAATTATTTCAAACATAGAATAATTCTTTTCGAACGTAAGTCGGTAAATATAACAGTTGGACTCCTGATTTCTCTAACATTTGTTTTCAATATAGTCCATAACGATGTAGAATCCATCGTCCTACGATTTTTGGCAAAATATCAGCGTATGCGTTTTTAAAGAGAAGCAACCAACTATTTATGAATTCTAGCACTGATGCTTGAATTCTTATTGTTGCCAGCATCTTCCATCGTCGCGAAATCAGCCTCTATCTCTACCGGGAGGAAGAGCTTACCACACTGTGATGCACTCTGTGCACTGTATTGACACTGAAGTTGTTTTCTTAGCAATAGGTTACGGGGTCTTGAGAGACGTAGCCGTAAGTTAACTCTTCCCTTGAGTGACAACGAGCCATTCACCATGGCAATCTTTGTCGTTTCGTTAGAGGATTCAACAGCCTCAGGAACTTCTGTCCCCCGCAGGCTTTTGGGGAGAACCCCCGGCGTGCTCTATCCGGGCCCGCCTCAGAGGACGGGCCCCGGCGTGGCACAGCTCAGGGTTAAGGCTCCCTCATCCTTGCGCATCAGAAGATGGTTGATGGCGTTCAATGGCGTGCTCTGACCACTCGTACACCTTCCAGCGGGATGTGGTGCGGCACAGCTCATTGACGCATTTGGGTCTCTCCGCGTGCTCAGACCACTCGTACGCCTTCCGGCGGGATGTGGTGCGGCACAGCAGGAGTAGAGAATCCCTCTAGTTGGAAACAAGCTGATGCCGCTTTGCGTTCGACTCTTGCCAAGCTCAAGGGAGTTAATATATGGCCATCCATCTCTCCTGACACACATTCATTTAAAAAATTATTTCTTTGAGACTCTATCCCGACAACGTCTTCAAAGAGTCGATTTATAGGGCACTTATGGATGTGAAACTTATTACGTACGCATTACTTTGGTTGCCACTCTTTTCTATTCTGGCTTTAGAAAGGGGACTGGAATCACGAAAGCACTTAAGTCTGGACGCCAGATTTATTTCTGTCTTATGTGACGTCTTGAGGATTATGTAGGTAACGTTACTTCAGAAGAAGGGAAGTTTTGTACCCTTCTTACAAGTGACGTTGTTAGATGTCAACTCTAAATGACCATCTAGATATGAAATTTGTCAATGAAAATCTGATTGCTCCTTTTTGAGATCTTACCGGAATAAGCGGTGAGGTTAAAAAGTATTAACTTCCGTAACTAAATTGATATCATCTTTACGCAAACTCGCGCATAAGTAGACTTTTATTTGGGATCTAAATAGCAGCTACTAATTTTACTTTGCAATAATTATTGAGTCTATTTTATGTTGATTGAAGTTTTAATATCTACTTATTGACCTGAATTTCTCACTGAGGAACCAGTCATTAAAACAGTATGGTCTTTCATGATAATCAGTTTTCCGCAATTCTTCCGTCGTTAGAAATATATAAACGACGGGGCTCGTGTTATCTGACTTGAAATAATGTCCTCTTGCGAGCTTAGCAAGTCCTATTGTCTGATCGCGTTAAAGTCAAACTTTTTTATACCAGTGAATGGGACCTTCACTACGTGCCCTACCTCATCCCCATGGAGTGAGTCTCCAGCACGCATTATATAGTTACTTCCTCCCAATGCGTGTACATTGATAACGGTTTGGTGGACAATTAAAGTGTAAGCAAAACAGCAAAAAGGAATAGCGAAATCTGTGTCGGCAGAAAAAGTTCTGCGATGAATTCCATTAGTTTTCTGTGATTCCTTACCGCTCTTCTCTTAGATTGTCCTTTTAAAATCAGAGGCCTCGTCCCATGAGCCATGACCTGCGCGCAACAGTAATTGCCTGATGGAGGATGGATCTGGTGAACCTGACTAAAATATATGGCCGTTTTGAATGGACTCAACACACCTGAGTACATGCTCCGGAATGAATTTTTATGGCTGGCGGAAGTTTGCCGAAGTCACGAATAAATTAAGCAAATAAAAGAAAGACACGAAGAAGATCGAAGGACTGTTGTAATTTGGGGACCCGGGAGCACGAGTAGGTTCAGTCTACCGTGATTCAGTATGGTAGGTTAGTGGTCAGAATATCAGCCAGGAAAGTGGGAGTTCTGAGTTCCCAGTCATGACTTAATCTTTCACTTGCCTATCCATAGCTTCAACCTGATAGTAAAATTTAACTATAGCTGATATAATGTTACAATAAAAATGAAAATATCAAAACGAATTCAAAAAACCCAAAGAAAGTTATTATAATAAAAAATAAAATTGAAAATATAACTTTNTAATATCGAAAATATAAAGAATAATAATCGCCTACAGAAGGACCGTTTTTCTACCTCTAGAAAGAGCAAAGGTTGCGCTTAACAAGAAGTATTTAAAGATAATAAAGATAAGATGTAAAGAGAGTATGATTTCCCTGGAGTCTTCTTAGCGAGGTGAAAGAAGAGGAAGAATAGATATCTTGTAAAACAGAACTAAATGAATAAGGCAGTCTATTTAGATTCATCTTTTTTAATCCCTATAATTGATTCCCCCAGGGTATAAATCTATGTTTTCCCAAACATCGCGCTGAAAAAGTAACTTATTTTTAGAAATTAATAAGGGCACTCTATCGTTCAATAGTTCTAAACTGACATAGTAATCCTCCATTGACTGTTATGCAGTTTTCTGGAGCCATCGTGACTCAATTCGTTCATAGATTACCTACTGTTTTCTCTCCATGCCATTCGAAATCTCTTACAAAATAATTTTCATTCCCATTGCGCCATTTTCCCTGTTGGAATTGCTCTGCCTAGTTGAGTTCATCATACCAGTCTTAAAAACATACCTCAATAACATTGCGTTTGATAACTGAAAATTAAAATAATTTACCATTTATGAAAAGGAAATCTCTTTTGCTTGTCTTTTTAAGGTTTATGTAAACAAATTTTTTACCCAGGGCAGCTTGAAAATTGCAAAGAAACGTTTCCATTTCTATTCTCCATTTATCCAGTGGAAATATGAGAGTTTTTCACTGGAATTAACTTCCTACATACATTTGATGATGGAGATCCAGAGTAAGGAAATGCTAAACTTCAAAACCAAGAATTGAAAAGGAAGCTCTAATGAGTGATTGGATATATACATGCATGCACCAAATTATTTCGATGTTTTGGTATGCGTTAGAATGTAGAATAATTACAGAAGTTTGTGAAACAAACAATTCATTGGCGGATGTAAAATGACTGATGTTCGAGGCGCTAAGGTTGGTTTGAGGCTCCTGCTATATATTATCCGACAAAATGAAATATATTCGTATCAATGTACGAAATGACACATACGTTATAAGTTTAGTCGCTACATTATGGCAAGAAACAAAAATAGTTACGGTAACGTATATGGCTTATTTTAGACAGTAAACAAATGAGATTACCGTCGCAGGAGAAAGAATTGGTATGGAAATAGAGTAATTAAGAGAATAATAATTAATGAGAATCAAGTGATAAATCACACAAATTAATACAAAAGTAATCAAGTAATCTTGTAAAAATCTGTACAAATCCACAATGATCAAATAAAACATAAATAGAAACTATAGAATGTTGTTAACTTAATTTGTGCATAAATTGAAAAGATATTTTAAATACCAGTATTTATTTAATTAAAATGAACCGCATACTTTAATAAACAAGTGAGCGCAATAGTATTGTCTTTGAATAGCAGTAAAGGAGAACAAAAGGATAATAATTCGTTTTGAAGCACAGAACCAAAAGCAAAATAATGAAATATCAAAAAAAACCAACTGAAATTCGAATGCGAGAAATTGATTTCACGACCTTTTTCCACTTGCATTACCAATGACTGTAATCAGTACAACTTGGATACGGCTCTCCTTTTTTAAATTAAAAATAGAATGATCATCAACTATACACTGATAATTTCAGCGTACCGCTCAATATTTCGACACCATATTGGCCATTACATAATTTATTTGATCCGATATGGCCCTCTTCCGACGAAAGGTTCCCCATCCCGCCTTGGTGGTGTTCTTCGCCCCTGCATTTGATATAACCGGTGAGGCACAAAACAAAAGCGACTCTACTTGCGACGCAGCAGTAGCGCGAGATCGTTCGCTTACCGCGTTCTCAGCAGCAACGTACGAATAACCAATTTCCCGATTCTAACAGAAAAGAATTTAACACCGAGTATATCAGTACATATTCAGGTGATGGTATTCGTCTAGCAATGCACTTTATAGTTAACTCCAGCGATATAAGTAGAAATATTAAATTAATTTTTCATTAATGAGCTATGAAAGTCATCCAATCAAGGCTTGATGGTCACATGGGTTCCGAGTTTTTATGTTTTTAGTTTCGCGAAATTTTCATCCCTAATTATTCTTTACTGTTTCCTCCGCATATATATTCAATACGCTGATTGGTTGCTATTGCTAACTCAACCCGCTCTGAAAATAATCCGTTACCCTTAATCGTACCGTATGGCTTTAGTACAAATTTTGCACTATATGCCTATTTACCCAATATCATTCAATATTAAATGATATAAGCATTAATGTTTGCCATTGAATTGCCATTGGCTTTTTAAAGTTCTTCTTAAACCACAAATGCCTTCTTCATAAGTTCAAGACTATGTTCTAAGTCATCTGCACCCTCTTTACCAAAGTTTTGTTTCTTATTCCTTTCCCGAACAGCCCCATAACTTTTCCCTCAATCCTTCAATTCATGACCCTTAGAACGACATTTGCTATTAACGTGACTGTACGATAGTCCCAAAATTCTGCAGCACTGCTATTTTTCCTTCATGGAATCAGATTCGTCTTAATAAAACTCGCTCGCAACTTTCTTTCATCGTAAAATTTTCTATAATGATCGTTCATTATTCCATATAACGTTGTGCTCCATCCATTTCAATTTCCAGCACACTGAGTTTAATATCGTCCTCTTCTACGTCTTGCTCACTTTCTATCATGAAGTAGGATGACTTTTCCTACTTTATACATTCAAAAACTTCGATAGGTAAATATGGCGCGCTTGTAATTTACGGGAGGTTTTTGGAGGGTTTTCCCTCCCGTCCTTGGGCGAATGCCAGGCAATCCAATTTTCAATTGCTATATTTCCCTCCACCTCTGCCACCTGGCCTGATGGCCAAATCGCAGAGTATCTTCAAATAAATAAATAAATAAACGTATACCTATAAAATATGCGACTTAGTTTAGATTTAATTAGGTACTTAGATTCTGAAAAGGCTTTGTAGACTAATCCACTAAGCCAGCGTAGAGAGAACGTTAGGCTGTACTACAGTCATTTATTGAAGTGATTCTATTGAAAAAATTGCTATACTGCAACTATACAACAGTTTACTCACCCATAATCTTCGCGGAAAAATGGAAGATTTTGGTACACACCCACTGCACTCGCGCAACCTGGCTCCCTGCTTCTTCTTTCTGTTCCTCCACATGAGAAATTCGGCTGAGGAAAAAATTAAGCTCAAACAAAGGGGTTATCTTTGAAATAAAGCCTATTTTGAAAATCTCTGAAAATCGTATTTTTGACGAGTTAAAAATTGCAAGTACGATGGGAAACGTATCTTGACGAAAGAAATAGTTGTTTAAGGAGAAGATGAACTTGTATTTTCTGTCCTATCACGGAGGGGATCAACCCACTTATTAGTATCGTTAAGAGTTGTTATTATAATATTGACGACAAACTGACCAACTAGAATGTCTTATATTTACTGGCTGAATAAATAAATTTAAAAGCGGCCCTTACCCAAGATTTTAAATAAATTTTCATCAACAATTATTACTAATTGATTCATTCAAGCTCTGTACGGATATCATACGTTAGTACTGGTTGGATATATATTCGTTTTTTCACTTCTCATCACTTATTCATAAACATTATTCGGTGAGTGATTATTGATGTGAGTTATGTAGCAACATACATTCTCGGATAAAGCACACTTAAATCTTTAATCAGATTTAGTGATGTACCTTTATAGGTACTTACTATTTGTAATTTGGATAGTGATGAAACATGTTAATATATGATCCCTAATACACAGACGTACGGATACTACGTGCAAACCTTTTGTCTGGCCATAACAATTGATCTTTCTTGCAGACTGCAGAAATACCTGTAGATTACTCTAGCTGGGAGAGAAACATCCACAAAACTTCATTATAGCCAATATTATATAGAGCAGATTTTAAATCGTTATCGGCATAGTATTACCAACTACAGAATAGTAGCGGAATTGAATGTCGTTAGAGTTACTTGTAACGAAACATGGTTTTCTATCCGATTAGGAATCTAAATTGGGGCTCAGAAAGGTGAAAATTATTCTTCAGTTCTGTAACTAATCAGTAAAATGAGGAGACTTTGAGAGAATTGGTTAATAATTTTCAAACGCTTCGGCCATGTTCTCGGGACCTCAGATATTATCGGCTACTATTGATGGATTTGAAACTTCAAAGGTGGTAGCTACAAGAAACATTTGTGCTGATTTTTAATAGAATTCATGTCGAAACAGATAGTTCTTAATATAGTCAGCACTTAATAATTTCTACAGCTCTGCCCTACTCCGTGTGTTAGGTTCTACGAAGTCACGTTGGGACATTTTACAACATAACTTATTCAAGATACACACCACTAATTTTAATATCTTCCAGAGGCGTAGCCAGGGGGTGGTTTTGGGGGTTCAACCCTCCATGAGAGCAGATCTAAAAATAAACGAAAGCATGCGGGAGGATGGCATCTCGCAATTATGCCTTGCAATCACTGCTGGAAATTCGCAGAGTATGTTTCTGTTAAAATTAATCCGTTTTTATTTTCGTTAGATTGTGGGCGGAAATGGTTCTGTTCCTGGGTTGTAGGCAATGCAGCGTTTACTCCATGGCTCTAAAACCCCCGGCGACAAATCCTGACCACGCCACTGATATGTTCCATTGAAATGGGATTGACTCTGATACATAAAAAACGATGAATTATTAATATTTATTTATCTAATGACCGCTATGATATCTTTCTTTGCTTAAGGAGGGAAATGTAAATAAAGAAACACGGAAAGCCGTGCGGCTGAGATGCCAAGGATAAACAGATCTCCCACTTTCCGGGCAGGGATTCTAACGAATGAACTACCATCACACGCCTCTTCCACACGGTTAAGGGAATGGATGGTGAGGAAGGCGAGTAGTCTGTTCTCGCCTTGCTATTTTACGCTCCGGTTTATCCTTGGGACTTCTGCCGCACGGCTTTCCGTGTTTGTTTAGTTACCATACATACCTTCGTCGGCTTCCTCGACGAAGATCGGTGGTGGTAGTTTATGCCACTGTGTGGAGGCCACTCCCCTTTCTCACTAAACATTTCCTTATCAGTGTGGAAGAGACGTGCCACGGTAGAACCGTAGCTAGAATACCTGCCCGGAAAGTGGGAGACCTGGGTTCGAGTCCCGGTCGTGTTGCTATTTCTAACACTTTCTATCCTTTGAGTTTCTTTTCTTGCTAAGAGAGCTGCTTTACAATCTTATTCTTAAATGGTTTTAAAGGGCAAAGAAAATTAACTTCGAAAAAGTATTCTTTCGAAATTCTCCGGCAATTGCTTGATAAAAATTACTTTTAGACAAAAGAGGAACCAGAATTGCTCTTCGATTCTTCACATTAAGATTATAAACTGAAAAGCATCTTTAAAGGATCTANTTTTCTTATCGGACGATATAAACCCAACGTTTCTTGAAAGTTTCATTTAAAAGAAAGGAATAAATGCTCTTCGAAGTTACTGTTGATTTTCGAACGAATGATATTAAATTTCGTTCCCAATCCTGATATTTTGGTCGACCTTCATTCTAGAAATTTTATTTACTTATGTTTTACGTCGGCGTTTTGCAAGGAAATGTCTCGAAATCTCTGAAAGACTACGCCGGCCCATGAACTTCCATAGCCGAAACTCTGCGCCTGTTTTCTAATTATCTAATTTTACAATTTAATACAACATTACATTACTGTAGCCATTATTAGCTAACTATTAATTATTAACCGATGAACATCGAATATTAGATAAAGACAATTTCGAGAAAATCATGCGAATCATACGATCCCGATTCCAAAAAGCTCCAAATTGCAGGAATTTGGAAACCCTAGACCGAACAAAACCTTAACCATACACGCCGTTAATTTTTAAGACTGTTCTTTCCTTAAATATACTTCATAACTACACTGTATAACTATTCCTTCGGTAACTTTCCATTTAAAGAAATTAAAAGTAGCCTTTGGAAATAAGGTATCACCGTATTTCCTCTTACATTTATCGCACCTTTGATTGCATTATCAGACCCTACTGACAAAGTTTACCTGTGTGTAAGCTTTTGAGTATATTTACTCTAGGAATCGTAGCATTATTGATTTTATAATCCTAGACCCCGTCTACAATCTTCCCGGAGATATCAATCATGAAATTTACATTGAAATACGCTTAAATATCTCCTACTAAAATTGTTTGCTAATTTTACATCCATATGTAACTTATTCTCATTCACACGGTAATGAATTTGACACTTTATTTACCCCTCCTTGCATTCTACGTGTTTTATCATACGGTGTAAATGAAAACGACTTTGAAATGGGACTAAAATCGAGATACTGAATAAGTATGATAAAATAGGGATATTTAATTTCTTCTCCTAGGCCTTATTCCCATTCTTTATGAAGTGCACTGGTGATTTTTTGATGGTTTTGGTAGTGATGATGGTGATAATGAATTTGGTTTTGGTTGTGGTTATTAAGACCGGATACTTTTAATGCCGAAAACTTTTATCGAAGAAAACAGGCATACACTCATCCATTCAAAAATTAGAAAAAAAACAACTATCCGAATATTCCGTAAGTGGTGGTAAATTTGAAATACAATAGCTTGGGAAATAATTTAAAAGACTGTATAGGTAAATTATAACTACACAACAAATAAGGAAAAGAAAACAAACATAGTAATTCTCTTATTTTATCCCCCGATCCAGAAAAGGATTTTTGTGTACATTTTGTCGTGGGACGTTGTATTTATAATTTTATTCTGAGGCAAACCAACTCTACTAAGCTACAATCTAGTTCCTTTAACAAAGGTCTTCTTGCAGTACTTTCGAATAGATTTTCTAGCCTTCTCCTTAGTTCCCTTAGAACCTTAGTTCAAATTCTTCCCCCCTCAACTCTTCGATAACTTTATTGCCTTCTCACATCCGCAAAATAACCTTTTCTGTTATTCACTGCATGTTATCTCATATACATATACATTTTCCAATATAATTTGCCCATTCTAGATTTTGCTAAAAATCATTCCTATGGATGTACAATATCAATAGTATGTTACCTACATTACACCTCATATAAATTTTATTTCGATCGAAGTTGATAGATTGGCCATAGGTAGCAGTACATTTTATTACAACCTTATATTGTAAAACGTTTCATTTCATATGATCCTCTTGCACCCTTATGGAATTTGCAATAACTCTAGTTTTTTTTATGGATAAGTCAGTTAGCCATAGATATCTAAAGTTAATTGTCTGTTACCCAGCAGGCATAATAAATCTGGAATGTCATGAGCGCAGATTACAGATAGCAAGAACCCTAGATTCGATTCTCTCAGGTGCTCTCGCAGTAGCCTTAACATCTCTTGATAAAATTTCACAAGGCTTCAACTTGTAACTGCTATAAAGATCTTCTCGTATGAATGGTTTTATCTACAACATCGAGTTCTTTCGGCAAGTCGATGATTACTGCATCTAACAGCTTCGAAATATCGTTAGTTTCCATCAAACCTTCTTTATGACCAGACGGTTGAGATTCGAAATTTAGCCCGTCCTTTGTATGCGTACCCTTTGTATGCGTAATTCCAGATAGAAATGTAGTCTCTTGCTTCGGGTAAAATGAGCTACCGAATGTTTTGAAGACATAAAACAAGTAACTCGTAAGACTAGTCAACGTGTGATTATCCAGACGTTTTCTATTTCTTCATTTACGAATGGATTCAACCTCGGCAGTTTTACCGTCATGTCTGATCTCATTTTTGTTGACGTAGTTGCTAACGTTCTGTACAAACAATGCAGAAGTTCAATTATGAGAATTTTTAGGTCTCTTCTTTAAAATGGCGATCAGTTACGAGCTGTTACAGACTATTTTAAGCGGAGGAAGTGTTAGGCTTCCAAAAACGCAATGATAGGTCGAATAGACAAACGGTGTTCCAACACAGGGACCCGTAGTTGATTAATTATTTTATTTGAAGAGAGAGTGGACTAAATTAATATTGATTTCGACGTAAGAACCTTGTCCTATATATGTAAACATATTTTGCTTCTCTAATGGACTAAATGAGCTTTAAAAGAAGAAGCGTAACCTTTCTTTCAAATCATACTCAAAGAAAATGCTTTTATACGCATCCTTGATAATTCGAATAATATTTACGGAAAATAAATGAAACTTTTATAGTATATTTGAGAAAAAAACATCGATAAACAAGCAAAGATTTTCTTATCGGACGATATAAACCCAACGTTTCTTGAAAGTTTCATTTAAAAGAAAGGAATAAATGCTCTTCGAAGTTACTGTTGATTTTCGAACGAATGATATTAAATTTCGTTCCCAATCCTGATATTTTGGTCGACCTTCATTCTAGAAATTTTATTTACTTATGTTTTACGTCGGCGTTTTGCAAGGAAATGTCTCGAAATCTCTGAAAGACTACGCCGGCCCATGAACTTCCATAGCCGAAACTCTGCGCCTGTTTTCTAATTATCTAATTTTACAATTTAATACAACATTACATTACTGTAGCCATTATTAGCTAACTATTAATTATTAACCGATGAACATCGAATATTAGATAAAGACAATTTCGAGAAAATCATGCGAATCATACGATCCCGATTCCAAAAAGCTCCAAATTGCAGGAATTTGGAAACCCTAGACCGAACAAAACCTTAACCATACACGCCGTTAATTTTTAAGACTGTTCTTTCCTTAAATATACTTCATAACTACACTGTATAACTATTCCTTCGGTAACTTTCCATTTAAAGAAATTAAAAGTAGCCTTTGGAAATAAGGTATCACCGTATTTCCTCTTACATTTATCGCACCTTTGATTGCATTATCAGACCCTACTGACAAAGTTTACCTGTGTGTAAGCTTTTGAGTATATTTACTCTAGGAATCGTAGCATTATTGATTTTATAATCCTAGACCCCGTCTACAATCTTCCCGGAGATATCAATCATGAAATTTACATTGAAATACGCTTAAATATCTCCTACTAAAATTGTTTGCTAATTTTACATCCATATGTAACTTATTCTCATTCACACGGTAATGAATTTGACACTTTATTTACCCCTCCTTGCATTCTACGTGTTTTATCATACGGTGTAAATGAAAACGACTTTGAAATGGGACTAAAATCGAGATACTGAATAAGTATGATAAAATAGGGATATTTAATTTCTTCTCCTAGGCCTTATTCCCATTCTTTATGAAGTGCACTGGTGATTTTTTGATGGTTTTGGTAGTGATGATGGTGATAATGAATTTGGTTTTGGTTGTGGTTATTAAGACCGGATACTTTTAATGCCGAAAACTTTTATCGAAGAAAACAGGCATACACTCATCCATTCAAAAATTAGAAAAAAAACAACTATCCGAATATTCCGTAAGTGGTGGTAAATTTGAAATACAATAGCTTGGGAAATAATTTAAAAGACTGTATAGGTAAATTATAACTACACAACAAATAAGGAAAAGAAGCAATTTAATGCGGAAGCTATTTACTTTTAGGATTGCCAAAACCTGGGCAAACCTACCTTGTAATATCTATGAGATGTAAAAAGAGAATTTCAGGAATTCAGATATGTACAGTAAATAGGCAATTAAACAGTGGATAACGTGAATATAAATAAAAAGACAATAAAACACTGAATTTCAGTCAGTCTAACGTAACAATTTGAAATCATACTGAACATATGAGGAAATGAAACTGGGATAACATTTCTATAAATGATACGATAATGCGGGTATTAACCCTGAAAAAGAGAGTCGCAAACCTGACAATATTAAAAGAAATAACCTTAAATTTGTGGAAATCACATATTGTATGAATATTAAGATATATCTGCTGTCACAATAATCGGATGAATGAAATGTTTCTACTTAAAGTTTGATACACTGTATAGAACGATGTATAATTCAATTACATTTATCTCACCATGTATCATGGCTTTGGGGATATGGATGCAATTAAAGTACGAGTGATATCGAATAATTGTATTCATTTCGGTCTTTCCCTACTTAATGCAATAGAAGGCGTAACTCAAAAGGCCCATATGTTGCAAAGACGTCGTTCCTATTATCATCGCATCATGGCTTAGAAAAGGAATCCAAAAGCCATATTCACTTCAATGGAAGGCTCAAGAGCCTTTACCAAAGACAAACTACTTCCTTACATTGCTTGGTGGTCCTCATTTCGGGATTTTTCTTAAGTCAGATTTGAACCTGGAGGCTCAAACCAGCCATCGGACAGATTAGCTTACACTTGAGAGATTTTTTAAAATATAGAAAATATCACAATATGGATTAAAGTAAATTAAATGGTAATTTAAAAATTAAAATATAGTTAAACGATAATTAAAAAAACTAAATGATGTAACCGCATGTAAGATCAAGAAAGACAGAGGAAATTGCAGAAAATACAAATGAAATATCTTGCGTCACGTTTAGGTGACGACTTGATGAGAGATCATCATATGATTGAAATGGAAAACTAACATGCTCGAAGCCTATGCAACGGGAAAAGTTTCGTTATTCTAAGTGGCAAATTTGTGATGGTATGAAGTGCCACTTTTTCCTTCCTTCCAGTTTCGTCCCGAAATAAAAATATTTTGAAAGCCTAAAAAATCAGTTTCTCATAAGCAGTACTAGAAAATGGTTTTTATAACGAGACGAAAATTAAGTACGGAAATATCACACATATCGAAAAAACGCCAAGGTAAAAAGATCGTACTATCTTCGGTTGATACGAGAGTCCTTTATTTCCTATATATTGAAGTCGAAAAACAAAAAGAGAAGATACTTACTCCCTCCACAGTGTTTGTGGAGGCGTCTTAAGACAATGTAACAAATCCGAAAAGGTTAAGGGAACAGGACGGCGATATATGGCCGGTCATTTGAATGACGATAAGAATCAAACTCCCGCTAGTTGACACACAGGAGCCGACTGAAATTCCGGCGAAACTGCAATCGCGTGAAACAACTCCGAGCGAACTCCAAAAAAGCCGTGAGTGGAAATGGAATAATTTAGAAGTAACGAAAAGATTTTACTGAAAATTTCACGAGGCGATATCAGAAAAAATGACGAAAACTAAAATATTGTCGGGATCTGGTGACCTTACAAACGTTTATAACGACTTGGTGAATGAATAGGAGTATAACACGCTAGCCAACTTCTATCGCTTCCCAAGAGTAACACTACTTCTCCAAAAATCAATTACAACATTTGTAAGAGGAAGAAACACATGATGCGGCTAAGATATAAGAGACTCGAAATTCTTCACTGCATACTTCGCTTTCGTTGTGCATTTGACTCGTTAAAATTCAACGAAATTCTAGCACGCAATTTATTATACGCAATGAAGCATCTTTAATTTAATCAGAAGACATCGACAAGTCTCGATTTTTTAATTTTATGAATCCTAATTTTCATGCATGGTCCAGAAAGTAAACCTGCGTTACCAATCCTTATGAATTGAAAATTATTTAAATACAAGACGAATTTTTTGATAATGTTACACGCTATAAACCTTACTCGAAGCTTCGGGATGTATGTAAAAACATTTATTTTCTTGAATTCATGATCTCTAGTACTTACATAAAGATTAGATATATGCAACTGATACAGGTAGTAGTGACTAATGTGGTAAATAGCTGGCTGCTGAGGCTCATTCTCGAAGGATCGAGATATCAAAGATACCACGAAAAATATTTCGTGGCATGGGTAAATTGTTTGTCATTTCATTCGCGAAGTCACTTTCGGTACGCGAGTCGTAGCTTTTCCACATCCATTCTGTCACTTACACACTATCACCCTCCACAACCGGTATTTATAAAACGATGATTATTTTTATAATCTCTTGATTTTACCTTATGTTTCATTTGCATTTCTTGCCTGAAGTTCTCTTTGGTAGCCCACACTTGACTTTTTGATAGAAATACTTGCAGCCTCTGCGAATATTCGTGAGAAGGTAAGATAGTGTTCATTTTTTTCAGGCCGCTCTTTTTAAGATGTTTTCTTTGATTTTGCTCCACAAAACCTTTTCACCTCTTGACGTTTTGGGTAATCACTTGTAGAGTTTGGTGTTTGCCTTCACAATTGCCATTGAGAGGATGCAGGGCTCCATTTTGGCCCTTAGCGCACCATGGGCTGGCTTATCCTAGGATTATTGAGTTATGATGCTCACGGTGCATATGCATTACATAGGAAGTATAACAAAAGGCTTTGGAGACAGAGTCAAACAGAATAAGTCCAACAAGTAACTTATCTGAAGGCCTATCAAGGGCGAGAACTATGAATTTCGCCTTAATTAAGTATTCCTTCCTCTTCTTAACGACAGGTGATAATATCCAAAAACATCTTATCGTAGTAATAGTAGTAGCAATTTTAAAAGTACTTCGACAGCTAAGGTCCTTCGGACGTGTGCCCCCATCGGGAATCGAACCCAGAACTGGGCTTTATCCACATTCCTATCCGGAAGCACAATGTCACATCCTTCATAATTTCTTTGCATCTCAGTAAATAGTGAATTTTCAGCTTTTTGATCATTATTTTGTTATCATTGCAACATTTGTCTGTTCTTCTATATTTCATTGTTCCTTTTTTCCTTGTTGTTTCACACCTCCTTTCTCGTGGGCGTTTTCCTGCATGATTTTCATTTTTCCCAAAATTCAGTTTTAAGTTTTTTAAACCCAAATAATATTTAATTTCTATCATTGACTTTTCTTTTACGAATCTCCCAAAAGCTATCTACAGTAAAACCCAGTTAAGACGTTTTTCGGGGGACCAAGCGAAAATCGCGTATTAAGCTGGATAACGTTATAACCGGGTCGTGTAATGCTGGTTGCCTTACATAATATTTTTGAAAAATGGTCTGCTTGTCGCACAAAGAGAACGTATTAATTACTTCCATAGTTACAATTTCCATTTCATCACAGGAAAAAGGAAAAGAATGGTACTTTTTCATTATAATTAAAGTTCATTTATTTGTTTCCCGATGGATTTCCGCAACACCTCGTCTGATACTGTGAATTTTATTATTCGATCGGTTTACAAACGAGCAAAATTTATGTACCTGATGTAACAAATGAGGTACGCACTGATTGATAGATAGATTGTTCTATTTCGCCATATCTTCTATCTCTTCTCAGGAAATAAGTCTTCGGAAACATGAGAGTCAAAAGGAACCCCATTTAGGAGCAATGCAGAAGAGAGATAACGGCGATACAGATAACGAAAAAATATTTGGTCTATCAAATGAGGCGGACATTTGGTTAAAGAGGGTTATATCGCATCCGGGGACGGGCAACATTCGCGTCTTAAGCGAGAAGCAGACCGTCTTAAGCAGTATTTTTACAATGTGATTCGTGTGGTAGAGACCGTGACCAGCAGAAATTCGTGTCTTAAGCTGGGTTATGTCTTAAGCGGGATCGTTTTAAACGGGTTTTACTGCATTAGTTTTAAATATTCAATTACAAATGGTTAGATGTAAGAAAGGATTAATAAGTCTCAATCTCGCCACTCAAAAAAGATGTTTATTATTATTATCATTGCTCTTTGTGGGAAATGATATATCTATGCCTATGAAAGCACCCTGCAAGCCGCCTTTCGGCGTGTGGCGACGGGTGCATGCACCATGACTCTACTTTCCTAATCGTTTACTTTCGTGTATCGTTCGCGGAAAAAATGAAATCTTGAATCGATTCGTTCTAAAATCTATTTTACTGATCTTCTCACAGCCTGGTAAGTTCTTATGTAAACCGGAGGACGCATTATAACAGCTACATCAACTGAGAACCTGCTTACTCTTAACTTCTTTAATAAACATATCCTTGGTTTAAAATTTTCTATCTTCTAATGATTCCCATCCTGGATCCCAAAGAATTTGAGTGACATCCACTGATTTCTAACAGCAATTATTTACAAAACGTATCGCCTTTCGCTGCGAATAATACACATACGATGTATCTGTGAACAATGTTTTCTATGTATATTCAATATCTGCATGATAGTCATGCATATTGCAATTTCTGAGTAATTTTCAGTTTCTTTATTTCTCGTCATTTTCTTAATATTTCATTACTCTTCAATATTTCTTCATTTATTTTTCCTTTTTTGTTTTATTCCTTTTCAATTTTCCATTTTATTCTCCCGCTCTCTCTTTGCAATTTAAATTCTACGTGTATTCTCATCTGCATTTTTGTTTGGATTTACATTAATATTGTCCATTTTTAGGCTTGTTGAAACTTCCTTTTTGTTCTTTCCTCTTTTTCCTCTTCTTTTAAAATTTTAGTTATAACTCTCTGTAACTTTCGCAGGTTTTCAACGCCATTCTTCTCTAGGGTGTTTTTCTGCTGGACTTTTCTTTAATCCAAAGTGCGGACTTCGGTTTTCTTAACTCGCATAGTATTTCCTTNATTATTTAAATATTATTCTATTAAGTTCTTTAATAGAACAATATACGCGGGAGAAAACAGAAGTGGCGTGTCTTTTCCAAATTCATACCAAAAGATCCTGGTTATTAGGCTGTAGAAGGAGTATTGTGGTTATTTTCGATGAAAAGGAAACAAAGCGATGCTACATTATGATACTATATGATGATGTTACACGATGAAGTTCGGCGTCACACAGAATCTGTGGAAATTAAACGGGCTCATGCAGTTGAAGCGTGTGGGTGAGCCCTTTCTTATAAAATTGCAAGGTTAAAACTGCTAATTTTGCTGAAGATTAGTCCGCCAGAAATTGAGAATCTTTGGAGGAAAGGAGATCACAGGCACGTTCGTAATTGGTAAACAAATTCAGATAAACTACGTATACGGAAACCTTCCTGAGACTTCGACAGATCCAATAATTGGCATTAAGTGACAGATGCACAGAGAAATCGTTTCTAAAACTCATCTCTCTGCTAAACATCAGAAGGAAAAAGTATAAGTTGGTCTGGTGCGAGCACCTACTTCCTCGGGCCGATAAGTGACTCGCAAAGTATGTATGTAAATTTAGACGTATGCTATGTATGTTTTAAACTAAAGAACTAGGTAAAGAACAAAGGTACACTGGAAAAGCTCGTAAGGCAGTATGAATGTGATGAAATGCCTACTTTTTGACCCACGAATAGAACTCGGTAGTGCGAAGTAGATAAATGACTTAAATCTTGTATGAATAAAATTTCTAAAAGAATGGACGCATGCTGTCAGAAGATTAAAGGAAAAATATGGTCTTAATGAAGTGCGAATCCCGTGAAATGATCGAATGTCCTATAACGTCGTTGTAAAAGGTAACATTTTTATAAGAACAGAGTCGCAGATCTCATTAGAGATTGTATTCCTACCTCCCAGATAACGAAAAAATGAGACTCAGTATTCTTCCGCGCTTGCATACTGCCTAGATTTATTGATCCAGGAATTTATAAGAGTACAAGTACGTCCGTAATTCCCTGAAGCCAATGAGAAAGGAGAGGGGTTTACGCATGCATATGAATGATTGTTAGATATTGAGATAGGCTCACTAATGAAATATTATGAGGAATTCACAATTCCAAACGAAAATCTTGAGAACAACAAGCTGTCGGAGACATGCGTAGTACGACTCCTTATTCCAGTTGAAAACGGTGGCAATATCATAATAAATTCGCAGTTCTTAGACCCAGACCTTAGACATCTCTTTTCGAGTTACTTAATCCTAACAGGAAGAAATAACTAAGAAATGCTTGCTTGTTTATCTTCAATAAAACAAAATTACACTATCCTAGGGAGTCTCCAATTAATGATGCCAAAGAACTATTTCAAGGAGATAATCATCGCAATGCCAAAGTAAAATAGCAAGTAAAATACACCAATTTCGTCAATTAAGCGTGAGTTATAGAAGGACATTATAAACTCAAATTTAAGGGAATCTAAACAAGAGTACGCTTCCAGCAAACAATGATTCCTTAGCGTAAAAAATGAAAATGATTCCTAAAAGCTTTTTAAATCAATCTAATTTCTTTGTTTATAAAATAAGAACAATTAAGATGAATTAAATTTCTGAATATTCAAATTTGACAAATGAAATGACTAACGGACGATTTTTGGGGAATACTTTAGATAAAAAGTAAAATAGTTATCGAAGGTTCGCGAATTCTTTCATGCGATCTATTATCTATTATTAATATATATCCATTATAAACTCAGGAAATACTTCTATTACACTTTTCTAATTTGTGAACACTTTCGAACGTATCAACTTGGTAATACATCTTTTTGGAAACAGCAAAACAAACTAGATCAAGTATTATAGGAATGATTGAGATGCATATTCACTCAAGCTTCAATATAATTATCTTTGGAACAGCTAAAGCTTTTCCAGCGTCACAATGAGTACTGGAGCATAATTCATGAGTATCAATAGCATCTGAAGCAAGGGAAAGTTTCACGAATGCCAAATTCACTAAATATTCTTATTATTTATCGCCACCTTAAAATTGCGACCTATATCCACATTTTTGAAGCGGATAAAAATCACCAGAACAAAAGCTCAATTTTGGTAAGATGGGTAACATGATACTGGGCTGGTACGAACATTATTGTAATAGTATCTTGTCTAATCGTACAACAAGTTAAGAATTTTCAAAGAATGCCAAATCGGTCCATCAAGTCAAAGAATGTTCCAAATCAAACAGTACTCAAAAATCCTTAGCAGATAAAAATCATTGATGGAAGTAAATTTATTAAGCGGCAAAAATCAAAATGACCCTTGCAATGGTAAAATTACTCATGAAATTAATTAGCAAATTCTCATTAAAAAATAAAATTAATTGAAATGATTAATGATATAAAAATATTTTAATTATGTTAAGAGACATTCTTTGTTACAAATTTTTCATGCTATATTAAAGGACGAGAAACGGACTTAACATTACAGAACGAAAAGGAACTTTTGCAATATATATCCGCGAAATCACGCCTTCGAACATCGGACTTAATATTATTTGATCCTATTTTAGGTTGCAAATACAAATTGATGAATTGTTGGTTGCTTGAAATGTATGCATTAAATTACACTAATCTGTGACAGTAGAAACTGCTTTCACATTTCCTAGCACTGGACCCACTTCATCTCAAGTAAACACTTTGATATCCGATTTTCAGAACGAACAAACGTAAGCACAACAAAGCGAAGACATAAAAGATTAAAAATAAGTACACCATAATGTATGTACCCTAAGAGAGTACTTGGAGTTAATTTTTTTTAAGAGCAAGTTTCATTTAATTTAGTACACCCACTGTTAGTAATTAATCCTAAATAACCATTGCTATATTCTACCTTTATCTGGGAAAACCGGTGTCTTCAAACCGTAGGTCGGGGCGGTTCCCTGGCTATCAGAGGACAGATCAATATGATATCCCTTAGCTGTAGCGTCTGCCCTCCGTCTGCTTGCAAGCGCATGCGCACATGATTGTTTGGAACGCTCAGTGCTGCCATCTTTTCTGAAAAGTATTGCGGGTATTGCGCAACTTGTAAAAACAGCAGCATTCTGTGCAGGAAAATGGCCTCCAGACACTTTAGTTGCCAGAAATTGAAAGGTAGTAAATATTATTGAGTTAAGTATTATTAATATACAATTTTATGGAGTATTATTTGGCAGTTAAACAAAAGGGCTCAGATACAGCATCATAAAACTCCGTCTTTTGGAGGCGGTCCATTATAACCGCCGTTGATATTCTTATCAAAAACATAATTCTGGAGCCCGAAATGCAAAGGCGTAGCGGGGGGGGGGGGGGGGGTTTGGGTTCAAACCACCCTATGAGAACAGATCCAACAGTAAACAAAAGCAAGTGGAAGGATAGCCTCTTGCTATTATGCTATGCAAGCACGTTGGTTGGAGATTCGCAGGGTGTAGATAAAATAAATAAATAAGTTTATATTTTCCGTAGATTTGGACGGAAGCATTCCTTCTTCTGGGTTGTAGACGGTGCAGTATGTGATCCATGGTTCTGAATCCCCCGATGGACAAATCCCAGCTACACCCCTGCCGAAATGTTGCCACAATAGATCTCAATATTAGTGGAGCTCGTCACGCGACAGTTCGGATGAAAAACACCGCCAATAGCTTTGGATGGGGTCAAAGGAATTCTTATAGAATTTTCATGGAGGCGTTATGATATTTGAGAATATTTTTGGTTACAAATTTAGCCATACATCTTGAATGAGCCCGTCATTCATTTGTAAACCGTTATCGTTTTCAGTTAGTTGAAATTAATACAAAGGTTTCAATTCTCTGAAGTGTAGATGCGTTCCAACAATCATCAAAAGCAACTATAATAAACATAGTAAATAAGTTAAAACATGGTGTCCTACGCACAACTTATTATTTGACATCCTTTTCCACCTACGGTAAGCCTATCTGTACAGACGGGATATCTCATCTCCCCATCCATACTCCCAAGAATTGGAGTCATCATTAAGCATATATTGAGCGGAAAAAATTGAGCAATTTCTATGTAGTATCATTACTGAAGTTGCGTATCTCTTTTTATATACATCAAATCGGATCCAGAACGCTCCAAGTGGATAGAATTCTACAGGAAAGATTCTGAATATCAAAAAAAAGTAATGAACAAATCTAAAAGAGATGAAACGCCTACTAAAATGGGATCAATAGGGTAATTTTTCAGGTATGATTTTATAGGAAACAATTTTTTTAGCACAGGAAGGTAAAATACATAGTGATATTCGTCGTAAAATACTAAAGACACTTAGGAAATAAAGTAGAATTAACTTGAGCTTGTTTAGGACTAGTATTCATTGATTACGTAGCACTAGCGCAAATTCAGTTTTTCGCTAGAGAAATTTTCGAACTCCTCCCAACTTCAGTCATTAAAAAGTCTTGTAGTATCAGCTTAAGGAGTATTTTAATCATAAAAATAGATCTTTTCATGATTAATAAATTCTGGCGGTGTTTGGTGGAACTTATCCGTGATTCGTTCAAAGAAAACACAATCTGACTCCGTCCACAGAGAATATATTTGAAAAAACACGATGGTTTTTGAGGGTTCTACCTCATCTTCAGGCAGCCGGAAGAAATGCATGGCAGAATATATACAAATAGAAAAAAAGGCGACAACTGAGAGAGGGAGATAAGAGGAAGGGGAAGGGGATGACAGGGAATGCGGGGATTAGCAGAAGAATCCTTTGCAAAAAGAGCTAGCAGGTGGTATTTAGGGGAGATGGTAAGTGGGGAAGTACGGACTTGAGAAGAATGGGTTTGTTTTCGGCGAAAAGATAATCCTTCGCAAAATTCATGGAAAACTTAAGGTGGCGGTGGAATTGCAGCTTTTCTAGCAAGTCAAGCTTCTTCCCTTTGTCCTCCTATGTTTTTCTTTTAATTCTATCTTCAATTACTTCCTTTTTAAATCCCTATCGACTCAATGCTCGACCCTCCCTGTTCCTCCGCCGTCGTCTAATCACTTTTATTAAAACCCTCTCCCCGCAACCTTTTCTATCACTTCGGTGTTTATTTCATTCACAACCCAACTCACTTTCTCCATCATAAGCTACACCCACATCTGAAAAAGCTCAAATCATCTGATATTTTCTTTTCAAAGTACAAGTCTTACACCCATATAGACGATCCACACAAAGAGTTTTACCAATAGTTTCCTGATTATCATATAAAGGCCTTTACCAAAAGTCCCTTCGCTTTATCAAATCTTTCTTGGATCCTGCTATCTTTTACGAGCCTCATCTGTGGATCTTCCATCACAAGAGAGAAAACCAAAGTAAGACTTCTGATACCCCAGTACTCGCTTTCTCCGTCAACTCTAATCGTTGATTTGCTTTCTTCATCTCGGTAAACTTCCTATCCTTAGGTTTTTAGGTCCACTTTGATCCCGATCTCTCTAGATTTATCATTTGGTGCATTTACTAGAATTCTTAAAACGACATACAATAGCTTTGTCGGCTGCATAACTTACAGAATTCTCTATTTTCACACCAACAATAACTCCTTTATCCATTTCGACCCTAGCTTCTTTCACCATTTCATCAGATGTATGAAGAAGTGTTTACGATAAAGAAGAGTTATATCCTTCCCTTCCTAACTCCGACTTTTCTGATTCCACAGTAGCTATCCTGTCTGGCACTTCTTAAGTAAACATTTTGCACTAGGTTCCTATCTTTACATATATAACCCAATATTCTTTTATATTCACATTAACTTACGGCAATCCAATCTATCGAAAGTTCTTTTCAAAATCCACGAAAAACAATTACATCCTTTCTAAGATCATGACTTCGTACTATAAGTACCCTCATTACCCTAATTTCATTACTCATTCCTTTCCCTATTTTCCTATAAACAAAGGACAGGCTTATCTCTCTTTCCATCTGATATTTCTGAGTCCCTATCCTAACTCGCGCTATTTGATTTAAATAAAAATTATATAGCAATTTTAATCTTCCCCGTTAAATCATTTGTTCTTGATTATTTCCATCAATTATAGTGATTGCGATCTATCAATGGCTTTTCAAAGATCGACAAATAATACAAATGTACACTTTTTAAACCGATGCTGCATTCTACATCTAAGGCTAACAAACAATTCTAACCTAATTACTCCAATAACCTCCGATGTTTTCTTCCTATTCTCATAACCAAACTGCTTCTTGCTTTGAAATTGGTTTGCACCTTTATTTTTCCCTTATCCTTTCTATTCATGACCCCAAGAATAACCATTGCTGGATGAAATATACAGCTAATCGTAAGATTTCGATATTTATCTTTTACTTAAACCGAATAAGGATAGTTTCAGTAAATTCGTCTGGCCACTCTTCTCCGCTATAAATTTTTCTACATAAATCTTTAAATCATTTCTTACTATTTTTACCCAAGTTTTTAAAGAACTCAACTAGAATCTCGTCAATATCCAAGGTTGGTTTATTTCCTTTTACGTCGCGTTGAACTTTATCAATTAAGTAATCCAATATGCCAGGTCCAATATCATCTTCTTATATTCCTTGTTAACTTTCTATCATTATATTAGTAGATTTCTATCTTTCCAATATACTTTCTCAACATTCTTTTCATTGTCTCACTATTCTGGCTGAATCCCGTAAGATGCTTTCCCTGCTATCCTTTACAGTACCCATTCTATTTCTAATTTTATTTCCCATCAAATATTTCACCTTTGTATACAATAGACCCCATGTGGTAGTGATGTTAAAAAAACCAATCAGCTATCCTATTTCTCATTAATATCCTTTCTATAACCGTTCTCTTGCCCTATTCTTATCTATTTTCTGCTCGTTGCTTAGTACCCTACATTCTTCTCCCACACCCAGCGTTACCCATGTTTCATTTCCTTCCTCCTCCATTAACCATTCCTAACTTGACCAGGGCAAAGCATATAAGCTTAACAGGCTGAATTATAGGGTCTCAAAATCTATGGGGCCTCCAGGTTTATGATACTTTAAAGTTCTGATTGGCTTTTCTCACATATGCTGTCATAAGGTATTCTACTGTCCGAACAACCTTTCAATAATTATCCTTCAAACTCTATGATTCTGGAATGTCCATTGCGGATTAGGAGTACCCTCATTGGTGAAACAGCCTAAGGCTGGTATGGCGAACCTATGATAGTCGTGCCCAAAGTGAACCGTAATTTTTTCTCGCAAAACTCTTTGCTGTACTATCCTTGTTAAATAAATAAACGTTTTTATTCTGGACAAAAAAGAGACTATAAAGTCTCCTTTTCCATTTGACCCATCGCCAACGTCACTTAGATGTAATTAATAAATGATGATAAAAGGTAGTGGAATTAATATTAATACAAACATTATTTGCGGATCATAAAAAACCTGAATGAGGCATAGGAAAAACTATCACAGCAGAAATACACCCACAAAAAAGGGGATGTAAAAAACTGCAAAACCTCCTAATAGTAATAACTAAAAGATATTAAAGAAAACACCCTTATAACCTGCAAATGAAATTATGGTCAAATGAAATCAAAAGGAAATAATACGTACATAGTGGACACAACCAATACATTAAAATAAACCATTATTAAAGTGCTTAGATAAATTCTATGAAATGAGGGGTAAATACTGATAAAATTAAAAATAAACAATATAAAAACGTATCCGATACATGAATATTGGTGTTTACAGTTTTTAGTCATAATGATTTACTAAGGGTTCACTATCAGTAGTTCAAAATATTTTATATCAGAGGCACTTAAGTAGTACATAAAAAGAATTGTAAGTAAAAATCACTCCAAAAACAATTAATTAAAAATTAACTATTTACCAAAGAAAAGATAGGAATAAGCATTATTTCATAAACCAAATATAGAATAAATAATATCTATGTAGACAAGAGGAAACAAAGAGGAAAAGACAAATAGACACGAGGAGATAAAAAATAATAACTAGAAATATAAATAATTAAAGGGTTTTACACAGCTCATAAAAAGAAATAAGCACAGATTTGGTGAGAATATGAAATCTGGTGTATATTCCATTTAAGAAATCATAGAAAATGTAAAAATGTGGTGAATTTTTCATTCGCGCAGCAAAGTATTATTTGGGTGGAATCTTAAGAGTATAGAGAAAAAGAGATGGATATAGGGAAAACTATGTCATACAATGAGCATTAGTAGTTGAAAGTAATATACGAATGTATAATATGCTAGTAGTGCATCGTTGATAGTGATAAGGCTTACACATTCATCGCATAAAATACGAACCCTCATTAATATAAATATTTGAGGATTCTATTGTTTACTATAATATCTAATGATTATTTAAGTAAATCACAGCACGTTAATCCCATCTTTGACGTGATAAAATTCATAATATCAGCGTGCCACTGTATGGTTTGGCACCATATTGGCAAGGAAGTCTTTATACATTGATCAAATATGGCATTCATGCCACTGAAGTTCCCCCATCCCCGTCTCTTAATTTTAGTAGTAGTCGTATTGTTGAAAGTGCTTCTAAAGCTGAGGACATTTCGCACGCAGGCCCCCACCGGGAATTGAACCCACCCCATCTTTGCCTTTCCTAATTACTGTATTAAAGACCTAAAGTTACCAATCACCGTCTAACGGAAAGGATTTAATCATAAAAGATCAACGACAGCCCCTTTTCTCGATGTGAAAAGAGCTTTAGACAAAGTATAGTGAACATAATTTTACTACAAAATCGCTCAACTATGTCTATCAAACTATCTCACCAGAGTAATGTTCTCATTTCTGGAGAAAGGCCCTTCATCGCTCAAGTCAAGGAGGAAAAGCTCGAGTACTACCCATCAAAGGAGTGTCAGAACGAGAAATTATGTCCCCAGCCCTATTCAATACATTCGACTTCCGACATACCGCGTCACTCTCAAAATACTCTACTCTTATACAGACTACTCAACGGACCCAAACCTACCAAATGTACATGCTCGGGCCTATCTACGTCTCATATAAAAATAGGCAGGATAATGTAAGTTTGGCTAAAATCCTCAAAAATGCACACAACAGAAAGAAAGTCCTTTCAAGCCTCCGGTGGAAAGGAGAATACATCTCTAACAAGACATATGAGATTTTTGTGGTACTTATTGAAAATGTAACATGGAAGAAAAATATTCAAAACGGCCAACAATATAACCAACAAGACAAAATATCCAACAAGAACAAAAATCACCTTCCTTAATTAACTTAATCTTAATTAACAGATACAAATTAAACTCTTACATATCTATCTATAATACGAATGTTGCTTACCTACCCATCACCCACATGGAATTATACGTACAAATCCTACCTACAGAGGCTGTATAGATTCGAAAGATAAACCATAATATGTATTTTGAAGGATCTATATCGCAGTATTACTTCCAAGATTTACAAGTATGTACAACAAAATAATGCCTCTCTCTACAACCTCAAAAAATTAACCAAAAGATTCAACTCAAAGTCAAAACAGAACTGAAATATAATCAATACGGTTAGACCTTACTTCCTGGAACGCCATTTAACAAAGTACAAAATAAGAAAACCAAAACACTTAATTTCCCACAATCTGTGAGTACGACTTAAAACAAAAACCAGTAAATACCACAGCCCTAACGGGTTCCGTGATACGTGATACTTAATATAAAGTGATCTTAAAGTACTCAATTAAAAACTATGGATAAGACCCCGAGTCAGGAGCCATGGAAAAAGGTTTTCTGGCAGGGTGTGAATTTTATTCGTTGTCCTCCTCCTCAATTATAATCGGTTTTTCCTGACTCTTACCTCATCAATCATCTCTTCTATTTATTCGTAATTAAGTCCAGCTAATTCTCATTGTGATCACTAGTGGGCAAGAAACCCTGAACTATTACAGTTTTGCGGCTCAGCCTTTGCCTCTAAAGTCATAACTCCGTCACTTATTAGCTCGGTTTCTATCACGGCTTCTTCCGATCGTTTTTCTAACGCCATTACAACACCCTTTAGGTAGTATTTCCCCCTTGAAAATAACTCAATCATCATCAGAAATTATTTAGCTTTTTTATTTTTAATCTCGTGGATGAAGTAAAATAACGGCGATTGTTAATTAACTGAGAAGAACGCTAACTAAACATGCTGACGAATCGAAAATTTTCATCTAAAAGAGAACAGTCTTAATATAAAAGCCATCCCACAGTGTATACTGTAGATAGATAAGGAAATATAATCGGAATTAAAACCCAAATTATAGATTTGATTGAATTAATTAAAATTTTAGTCATAAAGGATGCAATTATTAAACCCATTAAGCTGAAAAGAAATTTGCATTAGACCCACACTATCGGGGTAGATAATAGGTATACTTTACCCTTTCAGAAGTCGTATAGGTTGTAACCAACAGCTCTTCCACCATAGCGAAGGCTTCATCTGCCGGAGTACCAGTATACAGAATGTTCACGCCCATGACACAATTTGGATCAATTCGTTATTAACGCTAATTTTATATTTAACAGGTATAATCACCAGATTCTCAGTATGCACCTAAGTGATTTCTTTGATAAAGATTGATAGACGATGAAACCCATGCGATGATTAAAAGTAAGCGAGACTTTAATATAATAAATTATTTGTGATGCATGTAATAATGATAGCAATCAAAGTTTTTAAAAGGATTTGTGATTGAAAGTAGAATTTCAGATTATTTGGTTAATTCCGTAAGTGATATTTCCACATCCAAAAGTGAAAAAAATTTTCAAATATACTTAGGATAACTTAGTGAAAATGATCAGAAAGTCGGAAATCAATAAATCCTCATCGTGAGACTTCTATATAGACATAATATTTAAAAGGTCATGTTGTCTATTCACCAAATTCTTATTCATAGAAGAATGGCGCCCCCTGACTTCTATGCCAAAGAAATATAGCATTTGTTTGAATGCATGTGTCAGTACAGGCGATTGAAGTTAAAACCGGTACACTTTTTAAGCGTCGTGCAAAACGGAAGGGAAGGGATGAGAGCTCCCTTACTAAGCTCATGCCTCATAAAGAATGTTCTTCAAATTCATAATCAGATCGAGTTGCACAGAAAAATGGGAAAATGAACGCACAAGAATACCTTCCGAATATCATGGATGAGAGGTGTGAAAAAAATGTACATATTGGGTGAATTTCGATTTAAAATACAATACAATACACAAGGAAAGGGATAAAGATGGCATTGCACGAAAAGTCGTGGGGCTAGTAATATTCCCAAAGAGAAACGGACGTTAAAAAAGTCCCGGTCGTGTCAAACTTATTTCATGTCCGTTTCTCCTTGGGAATATTATACAGCAGTTTCCATTTCTTCAAAACTGACAACAACATTTTTCGAAGCGATATGTGTTGTTTAACTTATCTCTGGTCTCATTCATACCCCAGATAGGTTCGTGATTGATGGAAACGTTAAAATTATAAAAAAATATTATTAAGTTGCACACTATAGTAAAGTAATATTACATTATGAAACTGATGTTAAATGAAACTTCTCTAACAATTACCGTCGTACATGTATTCATTTACTTATTTATCATTTGTTTACGATTTCAGAAATATGTATATTAAAAACTCAGTGTTCTTTGAGACCGAATAACAAATTAAACAATCGGCAGTTATTAAACAGTTTTGTCCCCAAATTATGGGGACAATATATCATAATAGTGTAAAACCCGGTTAATACGTTTTTCGGGGGACCAAGAGAAAACCGCGTCTTAAGCGGGATAACGTTATAACCGGGTTGTAAAATGTTGGTTGCCCTACATCATATTTTTGAAGAATGGTCTGCTTGTCGCACAAAGGGAACGTAATAGTTACTTACATAGTTACAAATTCCATTTCATAGCGGCAAAAGGAAAAGAATAGTACTTTTTCATTATAATTAAAGTCCATTTACTTGTTCCCCTATGGATCGTCTGATACTGTGAATTTTATTGTTCAATCGGTTTACATACGAGCAAAATTTACATACTTGATTCAAGAAATGAAGAACGATAACGCACGTTTTCCTTCGTGTCAAAATTACATTTGTTAGGAGGTGTTTGAAGGTGGAATGCAGATTGTTCTGTTTCACTATATCTTCTTTTTCTTCTCAGGAAACAAGTCATCGGAAACGTAGGACGAAGTCAAAAGGAACCCCCTTAGAGCAAGGCAGAAGAGGAGAGATAACAGCCATACAGTTAACGTAAAAACGGGTTTTACTGTATTGCAAATTTAGAAATTTAATGTAAGAATCTTGGGTAATTAGAAATCGAGAAAAGTATTCTATTGTAAAAGTAAAAATCCATAACAATATTTTTCCTTGCTCTAATACTCCTTCCGAATATGTGAGATCATTCATCCTAAGTAAAATATTCATGCTATTGAATGTCTTGGAGTAAACGGAAAGTGAAGATTATTTCCATTTCTCATTGAAGGTACTGGCAGCAGATAAATAAATATACAAATACATACACGACGGTGGCTATTATAAGACATAAATCGTTAAATATTAAAATTTATGATCACAGCGGCGCCTAACACTTCTGCCACCTGGGGGAAAACATAAAACGTCGCCCCTAAGAATTAAGTACCAAAACATAAGCATTGAGAATTTAAATTTAAATATTTTGTAATACTATGAAAAACCAGTGTTTCTTGACTTCGTTCCTCAGCTTAAATTAGTCACAAAACATCAGTACCAATTAATTGTGTATATTCCATATACTGACATAGTAAATTGTCAACGAGAATCATTGCTCACATTATTTTCAAGTATCATTATCATCGCAATGCGAATAACTTGAAATATTTTGTAGGTAATATGTAAGTATTAAATCTTAAGAAGCAAAAAAAATGCCAATATTTCAAATAACTACCTTATATATGCTGAGAAAACGTTGTCTTCAAGCCATAGGTCAGGCCGGTTCCTGGACTGTACCAAGACACTCAGTGCCACGGCTAAACTACGGACGTCTTCTTCTTCGGGTCGCAAGGACAAATGCAGTAGTTATAACGGAAGGCACGGAACGGAAGTGCAGCCACCTACGAAGTAGAAAAATAAGTAACTTAGTTCAAATATATACATTTTCGTGGAGGAAAAAAGTTGGCTCCACTGCCAATTTGGAAAATAAGAGATACGAGGTGGAGAAAAAAATCCACGACGATGTTGAGCCCTGGAATTTTCCAGGGAACTATAAATCAATACAGCTGAAGTTCGTGATCGGGCGAATCACTTCCACGCATGCCTAACAGGGATGCTGCAGTTATTATTATTGGGTGCGGTCACGTATTAACCAGAGTCTGGTAAAATAATTTATATCTTCGAGTTTTTGTTGCAGTTGCACATGTTAAAGATTAGGATAGATTAATAAACATTGCAAGAAATGTAGTGCTGATCAGATGATAACATAAAGAATAGGTAGATAAGGAAAATATCGCATTGCTATTCTCATGGCATGGAAAAGGTGGGAAAAGTAATTCATTTTTCCGGAAAATGAATTTGCCAACCGCCAAAATAGTTTTTCTCTAAGCGGTCCGGCATACATCGAGACAGACAACTTCACTCAAACCTTAAAGCAAGATTTGCAAAAGTACTGTTTTAAAAAAAGAATTACTACATAAAAAATAGGAAAAATTAGCTTTCACGCATATCAAAATATCATGCTAACGAGACAAGCACACAACTTCACACTGTGCGATTCTTATTTGTTCGTTATCCAAAGCTAGACAACACTAATCTTTTTAACATTCTATAGAGTAGAAAACTTATGTATCCCAAAGCTAAACTATTCCGAACAATCACCCGTAAAAGTACGCATGTCCTATCCTATCCATGTTGTGATGGTTAAATGTAAAGGAAATAAAATGAGTATTGTTCTATCCGACGGTTACCTTGTTAGGCTGGGGAAGGCGGGGTCCTGAAACCGTAGGTCTGGGCGCTTCGAAGGCTATCTGATGAGTAATCAATAGGAATCAATGCCCCCTCCCAGCAGGTGATGCGTCTGCCCTCTGTCTACCTGCAAACGCATGCGCAGAACGTCGTTAATGGCTGCTGCCTATTCTGGAGAGTATCGGATTACATTCTCTAATAATTTTGTTCTCGCAGAAAGTTTATTCTAACAACTTTAAACTATCGAGATGGCCTTCCCTCTACACAGTGATTGTTACTTTCCCGTTTTTATTAAAAAACCATCTATCGACAGATTGATGAGAATTGTCCGTCACAAATATTTCTTTTTTACATAATTATATTTAACTTAAAAGTAATTTAAACGAATCAGTACTTAAGGTGAAAAGAACTAGACCTAGTGTCCTAGGAGTTAGAGATAGTGCAAAAGAAATATGCCACAATACTCTAATATGTAGATATATTCAAAGCTTTACATCTTATCTGTCTGTCAGCAACACCTGTTTTTGTATGGATGACATATTAATAAATTCATTTAGTAATAAATGCTGTGCCGGAATGGAGGAAACGCACGTACGGCGACAAAATATTTTGGAAACGCTTGTTCTAGACCTTCAATAATTTATCTAGAAAAATACTGGATTCCAATCAAAGAAGTGCTAAGTAATCCCATCATTAAGTACAGAAGTTGATTATAACGATCACTTCATTTAATATTATTGATGGACTTTATCTTCACCCCGAATCTTCAAAATTCTCCGACAACTTTGTTTACCTTTAAATTGAATTCTAATAATTGTAGACTATTGTGATGCTCTTCGCTTTACACATTAATCATCGCTTTGTCGTTTCTTATTTTGAAAATTAATTATCTACATATTAATGAGAATTATCATTCAAAATTTTTCTTTTTAGATAATCAAATCTTACTTTAAAGTCATTTAGCAGAATAAATACGTAAACTGAGAAAGGTACGAGTAGAATACAATTACGCACTTCCACGAATGTATCTTAAACATTACCGGTTACGGCACAGATTGGCCATCATCAGGTGAGGAAATCACAAAGAATAAAGCTTATACAGAAATAAAAACAGGTGGTATTTGGTGGGTGTGTGGATGCAAATGCAAGAGGTATGGTAGAGTGAAAGGGGACGGTCTAGTAGTAGTATTGTTAAAAGAGCTTCGACTGCTTTGGTCATTTCTCACGTAGACCCCCACCGGGAATCGAACCCGGGACCGCTTTCGCCAAAGTCGAACGAGTTGCCCACTTGGCTATCCGGGAGCCAAATGGGACGGAGGCGAAAGAATTGAGGAGTTGTGGGAGCTTTGTCATATCTCGGAGAGAGACTTTAAAAAGTGTACAAAGATGTAGAGTGAGGTACAGGAATTATTTCGTTTACTACATTCATTTTAGAACTTTACTATATTACGTAGAAAAATACTTGATATCAATGAAAGCAATGCTCATAACTCCATCATTAAAAGCAAAAGATGAAACTGATGATCAATGCCTTTAATAATATTCATGGAGATCATCGTCACAGCAAGCTATGTCTGTCTGTAAAATTATCAGATTAAAGGCTGCGTAGCGGGCAAGGATCATAAAAGTTGCTGAGTGGTCAAAAGATGTAGCCTCAAGTGCTGGTGTATGAATATTGCACAGCGATTTACAAAATTGTTCTTGGTATAAAATTGTGAGTATTAACTCTGTCTAATCGCGTAAAAAAATGGAAGTTAACCGTCGCAACTTTACCGATATTTCGGAAAAACATTGAAAATGAAAAGATAAAGATGCTATTTAAGTTAGGGATTATGTTTTTGGAATGCAGTATGCAACACAACTCGTAATATTTAGATATGATATAGTTGACGAACTTATGACAAATTCTCTGAATGTTTTACTTAATACAATGATGGAAAACATTTTCGGTTGAACTACCATCAAGACAAAAATATATTGTGTCAAAAGCCAGAAACAATTGAGTATCCTACCTTTGCTCATTTTGAAATGTGTAATCAAATAAAATCTTTCGATTCAGTTTAACCTCGGAAGGTGGTAACTGTTACTCTAGTTTTCACTGTCTTAGTGCCTCAAACAAAAGCCAATCTTACATCTAGCTTAGCTTACATCTACTGATATAGTGCGAAAATTCCATGAATGTAATTAGGGAATTAACTTATTAACTTCTTTCAATCGAAAGAATTAATTTAATTAAATGATATCAGGCTTATCTAACTGATGCTTTACATCGAACTATGATGAACTATGTATTGTATGCATTTGTGGCATCTTCAAAAACATTGCGAAAGAGAGTTCACAACATATGTTCTTCCTAACCTCATAAAACCAAATTCTCAACAAAGTCATGACGGATATGGATAAGTACTAGATGAATAACATTTAATATTCGGAGCGATTAAATTATTTTCTGTAATACGGAATATAACGCGCAAAAACTTATAAATACAGAAGAAAGTTTTCAGTTTATATCGAGATTTATTACCCCGTTTCATAACAGTAGTGATAAAACAGTGAAGATCTACCACATACATCCGCAATGTGTTTGGTAGACATTAAAAATTATCGCTGAAATGTCATGTGAATTGAAATCTATGTGTAAAATCATTTATTTTCCCCTTAAATTATGTCAGTTAACCGGCGGTCGGCCAATTCCCTATATTTACGTAATATGCCTTAAGAAGCAAAATATTTGAGTATTTTCCATAATTACCATAAATATGCTGAGAAACGTTGTCTTCAAGCCATAGGACAGGGCGGTTCCCTGGCTGTATCAAGCCTAGGCACTTGTAGTTCTCTCTTGTGCAGGCATCTACGAGGTGGTCGATTAAGCGACTCAGTTCAACTAATTATTTTTAGCTGAGAAAAAAAGCCTACTTTTTAATGAACATAGTCTTCTGTTCATCTTTCTTTATCTATGCTTTGAAGCAATATTAGTACATAGAACATATTGGCATTGGTTGGCTAGTCTGCCAATTCAGAATACGGATATGGGAGGTAAAGGAAAAAAAACACGATGAGGAGCCCTGGAAGTCTGCAGATGACTCAATAAATCAATATAGCTAAATTGCGTGGTCGGACAATTCACTTCCACGCATGCCGAACAGGGAAGCTGCATTTATTTCTATTGGGTGCGGTCACGGAACAATTAGATCCTGGTAAACGAATTTTAATCTTCCAGCTTCCGTTGCAGGAATATTTCGTAATGATCAAGATCAACGCAGTAATAGAAATACAGTGCTGATTCTATGATTCACATAAAGAATGGGTAGACAAAAAATCAGGATGTAAATTCACGTTGCTATTCTAAATCAATATAGCTTGGAAAATATGATCTAAATAATGTAGTTTTCTGGAATAGGAAAATTGGCCACCCGTGAAAATAATCTATCTTTGAACGTGGGTTTAGTCTACATTGAGACATACAATTTGAGTCAAACCTTAACGGAAAATTTCCAAAAGTAAGGTTTTAAAAAAGAATTACGACTTAACTAATTTGGGAGAGTAGATTTCCTTCCTCTTTCAATCGTAGGAAAATGATCCTAATGAGTCCTACTCACTGCTTCAACACCACACTGTGATTCTTAATTTTTCATTAACCAAACATAAGTTAAAACTACAGTTCTAACAAACCTATAGATTAGAAAACTGATCCATCTCTAGCTAAATTTTTCCAAAAAAATCACTCGTAAAAGTACGCGTATACTATCTTTTCGATGTTATGATTGTTATATGCTAAGTAAAAAATCAGTATTGCTCTATCGACAGTTACCTTCTGAGGTTGGGAAGACGATGTCCTCAAACCGTAGGTCAGTGCTCTTCCAAGGCTTTCTGAAGTCTAATCAATATGAATCAAACTCCTCCCAGCAAGTGATGGGTCTGCCCTCTATCTACCTGAAAACGCATGCGCAGAACGTTTTCCAGCAGTGCCATCTATTCTGGAGAGTATCGGATGGAATTCTCCAGTACTTTTGTTCACGCAGAAAGTGGATTCTAATAGCTGTAGACTGTAGATGCTTCGCTCTACGTTTTATTTTTTAAATTTAACATTCTACAGATTGTTTAGAATTTTCAGTCAAAAATATTTCTTGTTAACGTAATCAAATCTAACTTTTAATTAATTCAACAGAATAAATACGTAAAGTTAAAAGAAATACATTTTATGTCTTAGGAGCTAAACATTATGCAAAGAAAATATTCTATATATTTTAGATATGGATATATTCAAACATTTATATCTTTCCAGTGTGTCAGCAACACCCATAGGCGCATGAAGGACGGATTTTTTCATAATGAATTTAGGAGCGGGAAGTGAGGAGTTAACTAAACAAACTGAACAGGTATGGTGACAAAACATTTTGGAAACGCTTTTTCTAGACCTTCACTAAATTATCTAGAAAAATACTGATTTTCAATGGAAGCAATGCTCAATTAATCATTAAGTGCAAAAGTTGATACTAATGATTAACGAATTTAGTGTTATTCATGGTGATCATCGTCACACCGCATGATATGGCTGCCAATAAAGTCATCAGTTTTAACGCTCCATAGTGGGAAAGAATCTCAAGAAGTTACAATGGGGTCATAAAATGCTGCTTAGAGAAGATGTTTTAATATTGCACACCGGTTTTCATAATTCTTGATGATCTACAGCTGTGAGGAATAACTCTGTCTTATCACATAAGAAAAGAACGTGAGTGAACCGTCATAATATTACCGATATTTCGAAAAATAATAAATTGAAAAACGAAGCAACTGTTAAAGTTGGGAATTGAAAACATTTTAACCGCATTGAACAATAAAAATTCTTCATATTAATATTGAGTATAGTTGTCAATATTATGACTAAGTATTTGGATGTTTTACTTAGATGGATGGCGCACAACTTTTAGGATCATTTTTCATCTTATGAAAAGAAAATAATATGTAAAAAGGCCCAATACAATTGAGTCTCATATACCACTCTCTCGCCGTTATTTAAAAAATATAATCAGAAAAAATGTTTCGATTTAGCTGAATCTCAGGGAAAGTAGTATTGATTTCGGTAGTTTTTAGTGTCTCAGTGCCTCGGACATCCAAAATACTTTTTTGGATTTGCAATATCAAACCTTTAGTCGTTATGAAGTTGGTGTTCTCTTGAGCCCAAGCACCACACTACAACAACTGTGTAGTAGGGAATTTTAATTTAAAGATTTCGATTAGTGACTTGCACTATCTTATCAATTAAATGTCTGAGAGTTATGGGTAAGTCGTCAAGCCCTGCACTCAAAAAAACATTTTTGGCCCCTTCGTCAGCTTTTTCGATTCTAGCCCACTAGGCGCTGGTTGCCTCACATTTCACTTTACCATCAACAGCAAAAAGTGTTGTAAAAAGAATTCGGGTTCCTGGGAAAGATTAGGAATGAGGTAGTTTTCCCTTGCTTTCTTTACTGAACCAGACTGATTCGAGCGGAAGGCTTCCACGTTGGTGCATACTAAGGAGCCTATGATTAAATCCACTTACAACACATAGCAGCTAACAAGCGAGATATAATTTGTTAGCGTCTCCCCATAGCATATGATGAAGTCAACTTACAGCATATAATAAACAGCTAACAAGTCAAATCTCATACCTTAGCTACTCCTATAACTTAGTAGCTTTCATATTTTTATTGCCATTAACAAAGCTGAGACCAAAGTAAATCAGAATAGATTTTCATTTAGTAAACGCCGTAATATGAATAAGAGATATTCCATTTGTTAAGATGTGAAAACAGGAACCTAAGGTTAAGAACGTTTTAATCAAAATATTGTCCCAAAAGGACAGAAAAAGAAGTATGACCACAGGATAATCTTCTACTAAAAATTTCTAGGGATTCATAAGAAGATTAGGGAGAATATCTAGAAGTATTTCTTTCTCCTTGCAATAAATTCTATAAAATCAATGATGAAATTATTGAGACTAAAAAGCGTCACAGGCAGTTAAGCTTACTTTCACTGCAATTGATAGCTATGACATTCTACTGGAATTTAAGTAACAAATAATTCCATTAAAATTAATTTACATTGGATAATATGAATAATATATTTTCACGACTAATTACAATCTGCATTTAAATATCATCCTCTTGTAAAAAAACGTAGGATGTGTGGATGAAAATTCCTAAAATATCGTTTGTCAAAAAAGATGGATAGCTGAATGCGAGAAGGACTTTTAAGCAAAAGTTTAAGAATGATCTATACTTCGTGTACGAAAGATTCTGGAAGTCTATTCGATGAAAATTTTTTAGCAATCGTCCCAAGTTAACTTGTAGGCTCCAGACATGTTTATAGGTTATACCGACTTGTAGTATCTTCAATAATTTCAAACTTATTTGAATTTGAATATTAAATACGAAAATAATTTAAAATATTACTTATTTCATTTTTATTTAATTTACCGACAATAATTTTGCGTAAAATCAAGTATTTTATCAACAAACATAAGCGATAAGAAACTAATGTTATAACCAATCACGACCTTTGTCCCTAGCGACTCTTAGCCGCAGATTGAATTATCGCGACGTGTTCTACTCCAATTTCAAGGAGCTATTTTGTGTAATCTGAAAATCATTTTAGACAACAATATAATACGCCTATTTATTGTAACAAAATTAATTACTTAGAATATTTTTGTAAATCTATAACGTATCCAATAAGTCTGGGGCGTAAAAGATAATTTGGGACCATTATACAATTTTCATCTAAGGGACTTCCAAAATATTTTATATTCAAACTATATAACATATTAAAACTTGATTAAAAGTCCACATCAAATTTAGCTATACGCCTTCTCTGACGAGACTGACTTTTTAATTTTCCTCCACAAAATTATTATTTTCAAACAAAGGTGATGTGTAAATTCTTAAGAGCAGTTTGCGATAAGCTGTGATGTAGAAAGATCCATGTGATCCAACATTCACTTAAATTTTAGAATTATTTTTCAGTAATATTCCAGTAGAATTTAAGCCCTGAAGTTTCAGTTACGCTTGTTATTCTCCACCAGTTCATCCGTACAATTTTCAGCATTATTTTCAAGAAGAAAGATATACTTCTAAATATTCTTCTAAGTCTTCTTTTAAATACCTTTTAAATTATTATCAGAAGTTTATCATAGAAACATCCCTCGTTTTCTATCTTTTTGGAACGATATTTGGATTATGACCTTCTAAAGCGTAGGTTCTTCCTTTCACACCTTAACAAATGGAATATCTCTTCTTTATTTTACAGCGTATGTTAATTGAAAGTCTTTTACTTTTGTCTCAGCCTTGTTAATGGCAATAAAAATATGAAAGCTACTAAGTTATAGGAGTAGCTAAGATATGAGATTTGACTTGTTAGCTGTTTATTATATGCTGTAAGTTGACTTCATCATACGGTCCTTAGGATGGAAAACGTCGAAGTTTTCCGTTCATGTCAATTTGTTTTAGAAGCGAAGGAGTGGGAAAACCACCTGATTCCTAAACCGTCCCAGCAACCAAAATTCTTTCTCCGATACATTTTGTAGTTGACGATAGAGTGGGATATATAAAAACCAACGATGAGTGGGATTGAATCGAAAAAGCTGACCAAGAGGCTGGTTTTTTGTGCAGGCTTCATAATATCCCCCGTAATTCTCAGAATACTACTTGATTTTATGTTGTATTTCACTAACCAAAACCTCTAATTAAAGATTTCCTAGTACATAGTTACTGTAAAGTGGTGCTTCTACTAAAGAGAAAGGTAATTTGACAATGATTAAAAATTTGACATAAAAAATCTGAAACGGCAGAACGACTGATTTGGGATATTTTGGGTACTATGACAGACAGAACTAACGAAAATGACACCACTTTTCCTGAGATTCATCTGAATCGAAAAGTTCCTACTGATTATATATTTTTTTTAATGACAGCGAAGGAATGGTATAAGAGACTCAGCTGTGTAAAGCCTATTAACAGACATTTTTCTTTTCTTAAGATGAAATATGCCGAAAAGTTGCCCCACATTCTTTTAAGAAATACCATCCACAGACTTAGTCATAATCGTGACAACTATACTCAATATAATTTTAAATAATTGTAAATGTATGCTGCTGTTAAAATTTTTCCAATCTCTACATTCATCTACTTCTATATCTTTTCAATTTCGATTTTTGCTCAAAATATCGGTAAACTTACGATGGTTCACTCTAATTCTTTTTTACGCAATTAGACTTATTCAACTATCATTCTCAGAATCGAATGGTGATGTTGTAAATCGGTTTTGAAAATTTCGGAACTCCTAACGAGATAGTAAATATTATATATTTGATAATTTATTTTTGTGATTCCATTCCGTCCGTGTTTTTTAATATTTGAAATGCAGTATTCTATGTCAATAATTACGAATTATTTTCAATTTACAACTGAAAATTAAATTTAGATTGATATTATTGAAGATGCTACATACCTATCACGAAAAGCTAAATCGTAGCGGTGAGGAAAGGGTAAACTTTGCCAACGCTGTCAGAAATGGGACAATTAATATAGCATTATTTTTCAATGCTAAAAGTTGACTCTAATTTCTAAAGAACCTTGCTCTATAAAAATTTCATTTCCGACAAACAAATTTTTCAGTAACGAGTTATTAGTTAGTATAATTGACATATCAAGCTACAACACTTCGGTGGCGTTTTTGTAGTTTAGGAAGAAACATCTATAATTATATAACATAATTCCTACGTACAGAAAGATTTTATTCGGGTGCCATAAATCATTGGACC
>KZ308903.1:167500-181851 GCA_000376725.2 Ladona fulva | reverse complement strand
ATTTCGATTTTTGCTCAAAATATCGGTAAACTTACGATGGTTCACTCTAATTCTTTTTTACGCAATTAGACTTATTCAACTATCATTCTCAGAATCGAATGGTGATGTTGTAAATCGGTTTTGAAAATTTCGGAACTCCTAACGAGATAGTAAATATTATATATTTGATAATTTATTTTTGTGATTCCATTCCGTCCGTGTTTTTTAATATTTGAAATGCAGTATTCTATGTCAATAATTACGAATTATTTTCAATTTACAACTGAAAATTAAATTTAGATTGATATTATTGAAGATGCTACATACCTATCACGAAAAGCTAAATCGTAGCGGTGAGGAAAGGGTAAACTTTGCCAACGCTGTCAGAAATGGGACAATTAATATAGCATTATTTTTCAATGCTAAAAGTTGACTCTAATTTCTAAAGAACCTTGCTCTATAAAAATTTCATTTCCGACAAACAAATTTTTCAGTAACGAGTTATTAGTTAGTATAATTGACATATCAAGCTACAACACTTCGGTGGCGTTTTTGTAGTTTAGGAAGAAACATCTATAATTATATAACATAATTCCTACGTACAGAAAGATTTTATTCGGGTGCCATAAATCATTGGACCACAATGCGCCAATACGAGAGATGGTGGTCAAATACTTTTAATTACACGCGAAAGTTTCCAGTATATTTAGATATTTATTATACAGTTTCATGAAAGAATTATAATTTCTTCATGATCAATAAATCTGTCAAGACCTATAAGATGTTTCCGCATTCAAAAAGCAAAAATTCTAAAGTATCGCTTAAATATCATACGAATTGGAATCTATGTTTAGAAGCATTCATTTACACCTTGAAGTCCTTTCTGCTAGTCACCTTATTCCATATATGTAAGTGATATATAATAAGAAGGAAAAGAACTGCTAATATTTCAAATGATTACCTTGTACATCTTGAGAAGACAATCCAAGCCATAGGATAGTGCGGTTCTCTAGCTGTACCAATGCACTTGGAGTTGCCACGGCTGGACTATGGAGGTCTGCTATTCTCTGGGTCGCAACGACATATGAATGAGTTCGGAAGGACCAGTGCAGCTACCTACGAAGTGAAAATATAAGTAACTTAGTTCAAATATAAACATTTTTTGTGGATAAAAGAACCTACTAAATGAAGAACGAAGTATTTTGTTTTTCCTTTGTATATCCATGCTATGTAGCTGTATTAGTATTTGTTAGCTGAACTGCCAATTCGGAATATGGCGATGAGAGGTGGAGAAAAAAAGAACCACTGCGATAATGAGCCCTGGAGGTTTCCAAGAAATACTATAAATCAATACAGCTGGAGTTCGTGATCGGGCGAATCACTTCCACGCATGCTTAACAGGGATGCTGCAGTTATTATTTTTGGGTGCGGTCGCGTATGAGCTAGTCTGGTGAAAGAATATAAATGTTCGAGTTTTCGTTGCAGGTGTACATGTTAAAGATTAGGATAGAGTAATGAACATTAGAAGAATTACCGTACTGATCAGATGATTAGCATAAAGAATGGGTAGATAATGAATCGGAAAATAAATTCACTTCGCGATTCTTATAGCATGGGAAATATGATAAAAGTAATTCATTTTCTCAGAAAAGAAATCGGCCATCCGCAAAAATAATTTTTCTCTGAACGTTCTGGTCTACATCGAGACAGAGAATTTGTGAATTTGACTCAAACCTTAAAGCAAAATTGATAAATGTACGGATAGTGAGCCCTGAAAATTTGCAAGAAAATTCTGTAAATCAATACAGCTGAAGTGCGTGATCGGGCAATTCACTTTTACGCATGCTTAACAGGGATGCTGCAATAAACAGTATTGGGTGTGGCCACCAAATAATTAGAGTCCGGTAAACAAATTTAAATCTTCGAGATTCGGATGCAAAAATATATAATTATGATTAAGATCCAGGTATGTACATACTCATATACACATGCATGTACTGATCCTCTGATTCACCCAGAGAAAGGGTAAATTAGAATGCAGAAAGTAAATTCACTTTGATATTCTGAATGTAAATGGCATGGAAGGTATGACCAAGGTATTTTATTTTTCCGGAAAGAAATCTTGGCCTTCCGCGAAAATAGGTTTTCTCTGCACATGGGTCTGGTCTAATTCGAGATTGAAAATATGCCTCGCACTTTTACACAAGATTTGGAAAATTACTGTTAAAAAGTGAATAAGGGCCTTACTATTCCGGGAAAGCGGGGTCCCTACCACTTTTACCTTATTCAAAATATGACCTTAACGAAACCTACACACTTCATTAGCAGTAATGTGCCACTTATAACTCTTCATTATCCAAACATACGTGAAATCTAATGTTTTAAACAATCTATAGAGTAGAAAAGTGATGTATCTCAAATGTTAATCATTCCGAACAACCACTCGCAAGTGTACGCGTTTCCTATCTTTTTCATGGTATGATATTTAAATGTTAAGTAAATCGAATTAGTATTGCTCTATCCGACAATTACCTTGAGGGGTCGGGGAAGGCGATGTTCTCAAACCGTAGGTCAGGGCGGTTCCAAGGCAGTCTGAAGTCTAATCAATACGAGTCACAGTCTCTCTCCCAGCAGGTGATGCGTCTGCCCTCTGTCTACCTACAAACGCATGCGCAGAACCTTATTCAGCACTGCCACCTATTCGGGATTGTATCGGATGATTTTCATCAATAATTTTATTTATGCAGAACGTACTTTACTCTAAACAGTGCTTTATATTCTACTTCTACAATACTATACAAGTACAATACTTTATAATGCCACCACTCTTAATAGTTACTATTCCTTTTCGTTTTTTATTTAGTAATTAAGTATTTACAGGTTGATGAAAATCATCAGTCAACAATATTCCTTTGTTACAAAATCATATCGAACTTTAAAGAAATGTAACAGAATAAATATGTAAATTGAGAAGAAGTTGTCTTTATGTCATTGGAGTTGGATATTATACAAAAAATATTTGTGAATATACTAATATCTGGAAATATTCAAATCTTTACATATATACAGTTTGTCAGCCACACCTGTAGCTGCATTGAAGACTTATGATCACTTCCCATCATATAATGAAAGTGGTGACGGAAAGGGAAGCCTTAAACGCAACATGTACGGCGAAATAAAAATTGGGTACTCTCTTTCTAGACCTTCACTAAATTATTTAGAAAAAAACTAGTTACGTTTCTTCAAAACTAAAAAAACGTACGCAATGGAATCGCCAAAACATTTCATGAAATATTGAATATTCTCTATCTTGTTCTTGCGATTGGAAATACGCGAATCCGATTTCAAACATAACGATTTAATTATAGGAATGATAGAACAATTAGGAATCTTCCATGCTATATTATTCATTTTTACTAACCTCCATAGATGGATCCTTCCTGTAACGTTAATGAGGACCAGTACGATAAAGGTAATAAAGTTCTTCTTTTAAACTTTCTTAATGAGTCGAAGATCGTCTTTCATTAGTATGTACAACCAATATCTGTACGATGTATGGGGGAAGACATTACTGCTGGAGATTACAGATTCCATTACTGCCTAAATTAATAATCAAATATTAATCCCTGACAATTATTGGTTTAATAAAATTTATTAGATTTAGATTAATACCCCGAAAGCGGCCAGTGGTGCATGGCAGGGGGTGTATCGACACCGTAGACCTATCCTAACCCATCCTATTAGCATCTCTAATGCACTGTGGAAAGAACTACGAGAAGTTTCTGTTTTAGAGATATTTCCTTGGAACCTTAATAATGAACAAACTAAAATATTTTTTACTAAAGAAGTAAAAGTAGAAAAAATATGCTTATATTTTTTAAGTGTGTAGGAATAGGAAACTTTAATATCACGTACAACATCAAGGTTTTTATATTTCTGGAGAAATTATAATTGCATACCTATAGAAAAGGATTTCATTCTAATTCTCGTTGGTGTAATAATTCTATCTAATTTATAAATTTCATAGTCTGGGTTTGGAAAAATTGATATTCAAGCTCGATCGTTTCAAGATAAATGGAAAATAGTGAGTTTTAACCAGCAAAATTAGGAGATTCTACACTCCTATACATATCGAATTTGTGGAATATGATTTAAAAGTCATGATTTTATTTTATTTCATTGTGGATATATAGAATTGCAAGCGTCCATAAGCCTTACAATTAATACTCATTAGAGGGACGCTTATTCTATGCTATTACGATTGAAAACTGTACAAAATAATCCGATGCTGATAAAGGGTTGAATATACTTCGGAGATAAAATCCTATACATCAATCAAAATTGTAAAATGTGGAAAAGCGCTTTCTCAAGAGATCAGGAATAGTTTTTCGTGCTGTATACAGTTGTGATTACGGGAGGTGTACATGCTGATCTTTTCAAGAAGCCTTCTTCTGGGGCCACTCCTATCGTAGATTGGAAGTCAACATGGCCAATTCGTCTTTCTTTTTCCCTCTTCTAAAGAGTTCAGTGGAGTTGCAGTTAAACCATTTTTTTATATTGTCCATCCAGGAAATTGTTTTCTACCTCTGCTCCGCTTCCCTTCTATTTTTCCTTACAAGATATTCCTTTGTGATTCATATTTTACGCCTCTTATTATGTGACCGAAATATTGGAGTTTCCTAATTTTAATAGTTCTTAAGACTTCACGTTCTTTTCTTAGTCTTTGTAGTACTTCAGCATTTTTCACTATTTCTATCCATGATATCCAATAGAATTTGTCAGTAGCACCATAATTCTAAGGCTTCAATTTTCTTTATACTTTTCTGTTTAGCGTCCAGGCTTCAGCTCCGGATAAGAGGGTGGAGAAAACGTAACGGCGCAGCATACGTAATCTTAGTTCTAGGGTTATGTCACGGTTGCAGAGGAACTTCCTCATGGCGTTAAAAGTTGCTCGGGAAATTTCAATACGACTATTTATTTCCTTTATTTCATCACAGGAGTCTGTAATTCATGTCCCAAGACATTTATAATACGGTACTCAATTTGTGTGTTATTAACTGTTAGATTTACTCTGAGATCATGAGACTTTGTTACTAACATAAATTTATTTGTCAAGAAGCCTACCTTTATTAATTTATAATACAGAATTTGAATTTCCTTCGAAAAATTTTAACGCCAAAGTTGCGTAAGAACAACGTAATTCCGTATGAATAAAAATTTAAATGTTTTAGAATAAGGCAAAAACTAGACAATATATAAATATCAGTTTTCCTAGGTGCACGCCTTATCGTGCCAAGTCACCTAAAACCTTTTTCCTTGTACATAGATATCAGTAACTAATTAAAGTGTACACCTCATTTATCGATTGAAGAAACCGTACATGAGCGTGGAATTTTAGCTCCTACCGTGAAGTTGATTTCATAAGAAGAATCGTACATATACATTGAGCCAAAATATGTGTAAAGCATTGCGGTGTAGAAGGCTCTTCTGTAGGCCCTGGGAATCGAAATATTCTTCTCGTGGATCTCTATATATAATTAATATACTGAAATTAACATCAATATGTTAGAAGATATTGCGTTTAAAGGATTTGAAAGAAAAACCAATTTATTTTACTGTTACATTTACAGTGAAACATTTCAATAAAAGTGTTTGGGGGATTAATTTGTTAATTTCGTTCAATCAAAGTGATTAATTTAACTAATTACTCGGCTTATCTAACTAATACGCACATTAAACTCCGGTAAACTACGTAACGTATCCATTTATGGCATCATCAATGCACAGCGAAAGAAACTTCACTACCTATGTTCTTTCTAACCTCAGAAAACAATAATATCAACAAACTCATGACGGAGATGGATAAATACTAGATAAATTACATGTAATATTCAGAGCGATGAAATTAATGTGTGTAATACGAGAGAAGGTGGGCAAATTCTTTTCATTACGAGGTGGAAAATTAAGTTACTTAGTTAACTATAAATATTTTTAGTAGAGGAAAAGACGCAACATATGGAAGAACGAAGTCTTCGGCATTTTATAGATATCCAAGGTTTTGAGCAACATAGTTACATAGAATGTATACAAAATGGATAGCTCCCCTGCCAAATAGGAAATAATATATAAAACTTGGATAAAAAAAGAGCATTTATGATGAGGAGCCCTGGCAGTTTCCAAGTGATTCTAGAAATCAATATAGCTAAATTGCGTAAGCGAGCGAAACACTTCCACGCGAGCCTAACAGGGATGCTGCAATAATTATTATTGGGTGCGGTCACGTATGAACAAGAGTCTGGTAAAAGAATTTAAATCTTCGAGTTTTCGATGCAGGTGTACATGTTAAAGATTAGGATAGAGTAATGAACATTAGAAGAATTACCGTACTGATCAGATGATTAGCATAAAGAATGGGTAGATAATGAATCGGAAAATAAATTCACTTCGCGATTCTTATAGCATGGGAAATATGATAAAAGTAATTCATTTTCTCAGAAAAGAAATCGGCCATCCGCAAAAATAATTTTTCTCTGAACGTTCTGGTCTACATCGAGACAGAGAATTTGTGAATTTGACTCAAACCTTAAAGCAAAATTGATAAATGTACGGATAGTGAGCCCTGAAAATTTGCAAGAAAATTCTGTAAATCAATACAGCTGAAGTGCGTGATTGGGCGAATCACTTCCACGCATGACTAAAAGGGATGCTGCAAAAAATATCATTGGGTGTGGCCACCAAATAAATTGAGTCCGGTAACCGAACTTAAATCATCGAGATTACACAATTATGATTAAAGTCCAGATATTTACATACTCATATACACATGCATGTACTGATCCTCTGATTCACCTATAGAAAGGGTAAATTAGAAAGCAGAAAGTAAACTCACTTTGATTTTCTGAATTTATATGGCATGGAAATTATGACCAAGATATTTTATTTTTTCGGAAATAAATCTTGGCCTTCCGCGAAAATAGATTTTCTCTGCACATGGGTCTGGACTGAATGGAGATTGATAATATGCATCGCACTTTCACACTAGATTTGGAAAAGTACTGTTTATAAAGTGAATAAGGACTTAATTTTTCCGGGAAAGTGGGGTTCCTACCTCTTTTACCTGTGTCAAAATATGATGTTAACGAAACCTACAGACTTCATTAGCAGTACACTGTGTTATTCATACCATTTCGTTATCGAAAATGCGTTAAATCTAACGTTTTAAACTACCTATATAGTAGAAAGGTGAAGTATCTCAAAGTTAAATTATTCCGTACAATCACTCGCAAGAGTACGCATTTCCTAAATCAAACTACTATTGTTCTATCCGACAGTTACCTTGTGAGGTCGGGGAAGGCGATGTCCTTAAACCGTAGGTCAGGGCGGTTCCAAGGTAGTCTGAATACTAATCAATACTAGTCACAGTCTCCCTCCCAGCAGGCGATGCGTCTGCCCTCTGTCTACCTGCTAACGCATGCGCGGAACGTCCTCAATGGCTGCCACTTATTCTGGAAAGTATGGGATGATTTTTATCAATAATTTTATTTATGTAGAACTTCCTTCACTCTAAGCAGTGCTTTATAATTTACTGGTACAGTACAATATTTACTACTACAATACTTTACTAATACATTACTTTATAATCTCGTCACTCTAAACAGTAATCGTTGCTTTTCGTTTTTTATGTTAAATTTTATTACCTACGGATTGAAACCTTTACATCTCTCTAGTGGTGTCAGTAACACCTGTAGATTCACAGGAGACTTATGAATGCGTTTCTTTCATAATGAAAATGGGGACGGAAAGTTAGGCCTTAAGCGCAACAGGTACGGCAAGAAAACACATTTAGAATGTTTATTTTGGAGGAATATAGGTACACATAATATCTAGCCGCTCATTGGCTCCCCTGCCAACTTGGAAAGTAGAGATAGGTGGTGGAGAAAAAAAACACGACAATTTTGAGCCGTGGAAATTTCCAGGAGACTCTATTAATAAATACCGCTGAAGTGCGTGATCGTGCGAACCATTCCGGGCATGCCTTAGGCTGCAATTAATATTACTGGGGTGACCACGAAATAATTAGAATCCGGTTAACGAATTTAAATCATCGAGTTTCGAATGCAGGTATATATGTAATTATGATTAAGATCGAGTTATACATATTGCATGATATACAGTACTGATCCTATGATTCACATACAGAAAGGGTAGCTAAGATAACAGAAAGTAAATTCTGTTTGCTGTTTTAAACGAGTATACCTTGGGATTATGATCGAAAAGTATGATTTCTTCGAAAAGGAATATTTGCCATCCGCGAATATTATTTTTCTTTGATCGTGGGTCTGGTTTACATCGAGATTGACAAATTGATTTAAACTCTTACACAGGAATTGAAGAAACGCGGATTATAAAGGGAAATAGATCTTAACTAACCAGGGAAAGTGGGTTTCCTTCCACTTTCATGCATGTCAAAATATGATCTTAACGAGTCATACACACTTTATCAATTACACACTGTGCGATTTATATTTCTTCGTTATCCGAAAATACGTCATCACTACTGTTTTAAACTCCAATCTCCAAAGTAGAATGGTGATCTATCCGAAAGCTAAATTATTCTGAAGTACCACTCGTAAGAGAATGTGTTTCATCTACATCTACATAAGTACCCTGCAAGCCGCCTTCCGGCGTGTGGCAGGGGGTGTAAACACCAAGAGTAGAATTACTTTTTTAATTTATTATTATCGCGTATCGTTCGCGGAAAAAAAGAGTCTCTAAAACGACTTGTCCTCGCGTCTATTTCTCTTATTTTACGCTCACTGTCGGATCGGGCAAAGTAGCTGGGGGGTCGCATAATATCAATTACGTCATCCGAAAATGTATTTCCTCTTAATTTATCTAACAATCGCAGCCTAGCTTCTAATCTCCTTTCTTTCAAGGATTCCCAACCTGCGTCTGTGAGCATTTGCGTTACACTTGCTTCTCTATCGTAGCACTTTTTAACAAAACGTATCGCCTTACGCTGCACTTTCTCGAGTTCGCGAGAGTTCGTTTCATCCGCTGGGTCCCATATACTCGCCGCATATTCCAGATGGGGCCTAACTAACGTGAAATAGCATCTCTCTCTAACTTTTTCATCGCATCTACCTACAATACGCTTTATAAAACCGAGCTTTTTAGTTGCTTTACCGCATATTTTTCGAATGTGTGTGCTCCAGTTTAAGTTATTGGTTAGGGTGATTCCAAGATATTCTACTGAGTCGGCTACATTTAAATTCGTTCCACTAATTTTGTACGGGCGGTTCTGACTCAATTGTTTCCTTTCGAAGAAATTTACTACAGAGCATTTATCTACATTAAGATCTAGCTGCCATTTTTCGCACCACATTTGTATATGAGCTAAGTCGTTTGAGAGTGAAGCACTATCTTCGTCACTTGATATTTCTCTATATATTACCGAATCATCCGCAAATATCCTCACATTGCTATCGATCTTGTCGCTTAGGTCATTGATATAAATGAGGAAGAGTAAAGGTCCGATTACGCTGCCTTGGGGTACGCCTGAAGTGACTCTGACTTTATTCGAACTAACGCCATCAAGTACCACTTGCTGTTCTCTCTCGTGTAGAAAATTCTTTATCCATTCAATTATTTCCTTGTTGATACCTGCTAATTTTAGTTTGTAAATTAATTTGTAGTGGGGGACCCTGTCGAAAGCTTTCTTGAAGTCAAGGAAAATAGCGTCCACTTGTTTTTTACTTTCGGCAGACTTTAAGATATCGTGGACGAATAGAGCTAGTTGGGTTTCGCATGATCGGTTCTTTCTAAATCCGTGTTGGTTCTTACTGAGGAAACGATTGCTATCTAAGAACTTCATAAGTGAGCTAACAACGACGTGCTCCATTACTTTTCCGGTATTTTCATTGTTTCCTATCTTTCCCAAGTTATGGTGGTAAAATGATAAGGAAATAAAATGAGTATTGCCTTATCCGACAATTACCTTGAAAGGTCGGGAAAGGCGGCGTCCTTTAACCGTAGGTCATGGCGCTTGCAAGGCTGTCTGAAGACTAATCAATATGAATCAAAGTCCTCTTCGTAGCAGGTGACGCGTCTGCCCCTTGTCTGCCTTCAAAAACATGCGCAGAACGTAGTCCAGCTCTGCCACCTATTATGTAGGGTATCAGAAGAAATACCTTTTTACTCACAGAATAAGAATTCTAATTATTGTAGAATATAGAGAAGGCCTTCACTCAACAAAGTTACCAGTACTTTCTTGCTTTTTTCTTATATATAATTATATACAGACTGGTGATAATGGTTAGTCTAAATTATTCCTATTTTCGTAATAAAATCTAACTGTAAAGTAATTTAATATAAAAATACGTACAGTGAGAAGAAAAATACTGAATATCATAGCAGTTGAATACTCAAATATATCGATATGTTCGAACCTTAACATATTTGCCGTGTGTCAGTCACACCTGCAGGTGCATGAAAGGCTGTTCTTTTCATAATGAGTGCGTAGAAAGGAAGTGAGGACTTATATGCAAGAGGTTCAGTGACAAAAAAATTTTGGGGACGCTTGTTCTGGAATTTTATTCAATTATATAACACAATGGATTTCAATGAAAACAGCGCTCAATTTCCCCAGCATTAAGTGCCAAAGATGATACGAATGAATAATGGCTTTAATATTACTCTTGTAGAGTCTTCGTCACACCACAATATATGGCTGTGAGTAAATGCATCAAATTGAAAACTACACAGTGGGCAAGAAACAAAATGTGTCTAAGAGGCAACAATATGCTGCTGCGAGCGCGGGTGTTTGAATATCGCACAGCGGAATATTGCATTGCACAATTGCAAAAGACTTGTTGATATAAAGGTGTCAGTAATAAATGTCTATTCGGGTCAATTAGAAAGGGCAACTTAGAGAATATTTCTAAAAACATTTAAATTAAAAGTTAAAGAAGCTGTTGAAGGTAGCGATTGAAACATTTTAACAGCAGTATACAGTCACAATTCTTTATATTTAGATTGAATATAGTTGTCAAGACCACGGCTAAGTCTCTAGACGTTGTACTTAAAGCAATGACGGACAGTTTTTTCGGATAAATTTTCATCTTAAAGAAAAAAGAATAGTGCGTTAGAAGGCTCCATACAAATACGTTTCTTACACAACTCCTTCGCTGGTATAAAAATTATATTATCAGAGAAAGGTTTCAATTCAATGAATCACATGGAGATCGGTGTCTTCTTCGGTAGTTATGACTATCTTAATGCTTACATAATTCAGTCATTCCGCTATTTCGGAATTATTATATCAAATTTTCATCTACTATCAAATTTTAGTTCTTATAATAAGAATAAGAGAATATTAAGAATTCAAATCTGATCTTATGACTCATCTAAAGAAAGGGAAGATACATGTGGTGGAATTACCTAGCATTTCCAAATGAGTAATATGCGATAAAAATAATTGATTATTCTAGAAAGGGAATATTCGCCATCCGCCAAATTTATTTTTCTCTAATCTTCGGTCTCGTCTTCATGGACACTGACAGTTCAACTCAAACTTTAACACAAAAATTTCAAAAAGTAAAGACTTTACCAATCTGGGAAAGTTGGTTCTTTAACTTTTTTACGCCCACAGGCCTACGTTCCTAACCATATATGCTCACTTCTTCGAAAGTGTGTGTTTTCTGCATGTAACAACACGCACACACCATCGATGGAGTGTATGTTTTCTACCTTTCCAAAGTGGAGATGGTTAAATATCAATGTAAAAAATTTGCCTTATCCTACAATTACCGTGAGAAACTGGGAAGGTGGTGCCCTCGAACCGTAGGTCTGGGCGCTCCCAATGCTATCTAAAGACTAATCAATACGAATCAAAGTCCTCCTCCCAGCAGGTGATGCGTCTGCCCTCTGTCTGTATGCGAAGGCATGCGCAGAACGTTGCTCAAGGTGTTCGGTGCTGCCACCTTTTCTGGGGAATATCGGAATAAATTTCATGAATAGTTTTGTTTGCTAAGAAAATGAATTATAATAATTGTAGATTATTGAAATATCCTAAACTCTGCATATTAACTAGTATTTATTCCATTTATATTTAATACTCTAACTATCAATGGCTTGATATGAATTATCAGTAGATAATTTTTCTTTTGTACCTATTCATATGAAACTTTTTATGTATTTAAATGAATAGGTAAAGTAGTATTAAACACACACTTTGCTATATGTGGTTGTTTAGGCATACCTTGCTAATGAAGTACTTCGATTATGTCTATGTATATTTAAGTACACTGAAAACCTCCTTTCGGCGTGTGGCAGGTGGTGCATGCACCATGACTCTATTTAGTTGGAATATATAGATATACTAGCTGAAGTGCCCGTTGATTCTCAACGGGGAAAATTGATGTCGGATTAAATACAGTATACCTATTTGTACGTAAGAGAAAATAACATCTTGCATCTTAATTTAGTCCAATGGAACAGGTTATTGAAAACAAAAATTTACTAATCAAAGTTCGAAGCCGAAATCTACAATCAACAATAAGAATGTGAATCATTATGAATTTCCCTCTTATTATTAACATGTCTCAAAGTAATGGTTAAGTTTGCAAGATTTTCAACTTCCGATTCTGGTAACTTTAATCATATAACTGTCAAGAGTCCGAAATGATAAATAAGAAGTTTCTCTTCCATCTCCACTAATTTATTACGGTGCTACGCATGTTTGTTGCCCCTGTAATTCATCACTACAAATTGTTCGTGACTGATATAATTAAAGTCTCTGAAAATTTTCATCCTCTTCATATCGTCATTTGCTTCTAAATGGGCCAAAATACAAATGCATTTTTATGGGAAAATGTCTGAACTCGGAATCAACAATCGCATTGGTCGTCAGGGGGACGGGTTGTTTACAACCTCAAAATTTCACAAAATATTCGCATATTTTATCTAAATTCTCGCAATTTCGAAACGAAAGCTTTATTTTACGACAATAGTAAGAATCTGTATTTAATTTCCCTTTTTCTGGTACTTATCTCAATCTTATGCGACTATTCCTTCTAATTTAATTTTGCTAAAGAAATAAAGTCTGTAACCGATAAAATCGAACTTTACATGAATTTCTTATGGAAATCTATCTGAACGATCTTGGTTCAAACCCAGAAAATTTTGCGAATAAAAAGTTGACAGTACTTCCTTCCGGCTCATGGAGAACACCTACGCAAAGTTTGATGCAAATCGGACAAACGGTGAGGACTTCAATCGCGAACAAACAAACAAACACACAAACCAACAGAATTTCTGCTTTATATATATGGATTCCAACTATTCCATCTTTGTGGTGTATCAGCCTCTTCTGTGGAAACATGGCAGACTTATGAATCCATTTCTTTTCATAATGAATGTAGATATGGGATTTGAGAACTTAAATGCAACACGTACGATATTTTGGGAACGCCTGTTCTAGACAAGATTAAAATAAACAATAAATGAACAAAAATCACTAAATTATCAAGCAAAATCCCGGATTTCGATTAAAGCAGTGCTCAAATAGTCCAACTTTGAGTGCAAAGGTTGATACACTTATCCATGAATTTCATAGTATATATGTAAGTAATCGCCATACCAAAATGTATGTACGTCCGTATAATCATCAGCTGAGATAATGCGCAGTGGGTTACAAACGAAAAAAGGTGGCAAAGTGGCCAAATATGGTTGTTTCGTGTGCGGGGGTTTGAAATTAACAAAGTCATTTGGAAAACACCAATTAAACCATAGGTAATATGGAATGAGTCAGAATTGTACGTCTATTCGCGTTACAAAGATAGGTGGAATCAAACTTTACTACTTTACTGATATTTCAGAAAAATATTGAAATTAACTGGATATTGAAGGTAACGATTAGAAAAATGTCGATGCAGTATTCTAAAACGATTCTTCATATTTAGGTTCGCCCCAGGTTTTGAGCTTCTGAGTCTTTGAACATTTTGTGTAAAAATTGGCCGTCGGGGAATTCCATGTCAAGTGGACCAATTTTAGAGAAATGCCCCGCTCGACTATCACTGATTTCAATGAAATTTTGTGTGAACATAACCTCATATCCTCTATGAACAGTTCCCAAGTTTTGCATCCATCGATGAAATATTTGTTGAGATATAGTCATTTGTTTGAACCCCTACCGCAGCCTTCTACAGTTAGACATCGATTTTTAGCAAGTTTGAGACACGTTATCTCACGCAGTATTCCGTTGAGTAAAACAAAACTTGGTATTCTTATACAAACTATGTTGCTCTATTAAACAAAATAAAAAGAAGTCTATTATGAGCGAAATCCGAGAAGAAAATTTGAAGCAAAATCGG
>KZ308903.1:155365-166666 GCA_000376725.2 Ladona fulva | reverse complement strand
TATACTCTGTAAGTCCTTGACAGGTGTTCTGCGTCAACGACGGCGGCTAAATATTTTCTAAGTAATTTAGTGATTTCGCACTTTAGCATGTTTTGGATAAGGGATTCTGAAGTGATCTGTTGCACTCATTTTTCGGTCGTAATTTCAGAACCTTCAATAACTTATCTCTTCATAATTTGCATTTATACCTTATGTTATCGTGATTTTATTTATATAAAATGGATCTCAATAAGACAAACGAAGAAAGAATGGATATGAGGTTGTAATAGAGCGTCATAATATTCTTCCCTATTCCCTAAGAATTCACTCGAAAAAGTTGACGTCAACTTTTTCGAGTGAATTCTTATCTTAAGTAAATAAAGTAATTGGTTAAAAAACACCGAACAATCGAGTCTCTTCTACCACGCCTTATATTTTTAAATAATGAATCAGAAAAAAATGTTTCGATTTAGCTTAATCTCAGTGGTGAATATTCTACCGCTCGCAACAAAAGGTATTGGAGAGAGAATAAGTGTTGCTGGGAAAGATTAGGAATGAGAAATGTGGTTTTACCATGCTTCTTTTTCTGAACCAGAATGATAAGATTGGAAAATTTTCACGTTGGGGCATCGTAAGGACCCTATGATTAAAACCACTTTTGGCATTTAACAAGGAGAAACAAATTATGATCCCATATTTCAGCAGCTTCCATAGATAATTAGCCTTTTTACTGCCAACTAAATGACTGAGACAAAATTAATCAGAATTTATTTTCATTTATCATACGCTGTAAAAGATATGAGATATGTCATTCATTAAGATGTGAAAGTAGGAACCCGCACTCTAAAATGTCTTAATTAGACTTTCGTACGAACAGGGTAGAAGAATAGTTTTGACTCCAGAAAAATGTATATTTTACAGCTCAAAAGTAAAGAAATAATTTAATCTCGTAGCCTTTAATTCTTAAAAATTTAGTGGTTAACTGGTTGAAAATAACAAGCGTAAATGATACAAGCTTACTTTTACTGCTCATGATATGAGTATGTTATTTCAATGGATTTTACGAATAAAGAATTTTACTTAATTAATATTATATTTTATGGACATTAAATCAACAACTACATACGTATGTGCCTTGAAAGCCACCTTTCGGACTGTGGCAAGGGGCTAAATGCTTTATGGTCTCCCTAATCGACTACTTTCGCTTATCGTTTGCAGAAAAATTAATTCTTGAAGTGATTAGTTCTATCATCTATTTATCTTATTTTTCTCTCAATATTAGAACGGCACGTGTAACACGAGGACGCAAAATATTGGCTACATCTCCTAAAACCGTACTTTCTTTGCATTTAGTATGTAAATAAAACTTTACTTTTAAGCTTCATTCTCCTTAAAAATCCCAAACTGCGTCCTAAAGCAACTTTCTCACTCAGCATCAATGTTCTCCACTTTGTTGTAACAATATTTTACGAAATGTATCGCCTTTTAGCAAATTTTAAGGAAAACGACATTTTTCAAATGTTTTAAATGTTCTCTAGATCGAATGTATCGAAGTTACTAGAGGCTTCTCTGATAAAAATTTCATGGTGATCGTCACAAGTTAATATACACGCCCCAGACTAGTTTAAAGGATTCAAGATATCTTTTCGGTTAAATAAATATTCGGAAAAATTATTTTTATCACGAGAAACACGGATAATATTTTGCTTTCGGGAAAGTTTTGCTTGTGATAGGAAATGGAGATTGAGAACGGGACATGACGGGAACTTTAACAATTTGGGAAATGACAATTCCAAAATAAATGTCTACACATTGACGTAACTAGAAAAAGTTGTCTTGAACAATCACTTAAATCTTATTCTGGAATAATTTATGTATTCCTAACCTATGTTACTACACATAATATTTGATAATTATTTGTCATACTCAAAATAAGTTCAACTTAATATATTGAAGATAATCCATCGATTTCAGAATCAAATCTATTATCAGAAGGTAAAAGATGGCTGTGAAGAAACAGCAAAAACTCCAAAGTTCTCTGGTGTAGAATGATTGTTATTTATATATCCACACTTTGCAAAAGTTAACTCTTTTTTGTAAATAATAGCTTTCTGTAAAAAAATTCATTTACGATAGAGGAATACAGCGAAAGGCGATACGTTTTGTAAAGAATTGTTACAAGTCAGTGAGTGTTACGCAAATGCTTCAGGACGCGGGATGGGAATCTTTGGAAGACAGAAGGCTTACGTATAAAATAATACAACGAAATATTTTCTGATTATATTTAAATGCATTTAATTTGAATAAATATTTACCGCGACATTGTGTACGATTCAGGATTATAGTAAGTGTAAATAATGCAACACATAAAAGGTCCGTTAATTTCAAATCGTAATTAATATAGATACGACTTTTATTAACTGAAAACATTCTGTTTAAACCGGAATTTAATTAGCATTAAAAAGTTGATATCCTAATCAGCAAACATAACCTGCTCATGTTAAGAAGAGGGCGGTTCGGTGTGGAAGACTCCAAGGTAGGCCTTGGAAATTAATACATCCTTCTCAAGGAGCTCTATATCGAGACAATGTACTGACATTAACATTGACATGCAAGTAAAACTCGCCTTCGAACACACCGCGTACAAAGGATGTGATGAAACATAAGGTCGATTTAGCTTACTTCTACTGCGGTAACGCTACGAGGAACGCAGGTATTTGGGAGAGTCATTCGTTATCTTCTTAAAATGGAAACGATTACTTGCTCTAAATGATACCAGACATATTTAATTGATGCTTTGCCACTAATTCTGTTAAACTATGTAACTATGTATTGATGTGATGCAAAAGAAAAGCCAATCTAGCATACTTCTACTGATACAGTACGACATTTCAATGCAGGTCCTTAGGGGATTAGTTTGTAAATATCTTAAAACTGCTGAAAATACTTGTCTTAAATGATATTAGACATGCAAATTTTATGCTTCACATTTAATTCTGCAAAACTATGATATATATACAATAGTATCACCTTCTAAAGCACTGAGACAAAAGAATCACTATAAATGATAAAATAAGCACAGAATTCTAAAGAAGGTAGTAACGGAGATGGATAGGTACCATATATATTACATGTATAAGCCTCAGCGATTAAATAACTTTCTGTAAAACAGGCTTTGATGCGTTGAATACTTCAGATTACATCAGACATTTTTGAATTAGAGGTATTCCGATATTTACTATCCATTTTCACAACGAAATTACATTTTACGGAGATGATTGATAAATTCGTGAAGATCTACAGGTTACCTCCATATTAATCAATGATTCATACGGTGTCCCTATATATACCGGACCGATTTTCACACTCGGCACTTCATCCCTGAAGATAGCTGCGGAGTTAGCAGCCAAAACGTCGGACCTGTTCCTGCATATCACCCGGTTGGAAACCCGAGAAGAATTTCTCGGTAATGATGGTTACCAAAGAGGAAAAATGACCCCATGAAGGCCAATTGCAGCTAATCTACAATTTATAAATTTCAACTATAAAACTTTTCAGTAGAGGAAAAGAGCCAAGAACGCAGGCTGCTGTTTACCATTGTAATCTTCAGAGTAATACAAGTATACAGAATATATAGCCATTGGTAGGCGCCCCTGCCAATTAGGAAAATGAAGATGGGATGTGCAGAAAAAAACAAAGCGCGATGATGAGGAGCCCTGGAAGCTTCCAAATGAATCTATAAATCAATATAGCTAAATTGCGTGGGTTGGCGAATCACTTCGACGCATGCTTAACAGGGTAGCATTAGTATCATTAAAAGTGCTTCGACAGCTAAGGTCATTTCCCACATGAACCTCCACCGGGAATTGAACCTGGGACCGCTTTCGCCGAAGTCGAACGCGTTATTGAATTAAAGTGTCGAACTTGGCTATCCGGGAGCCCCACTTAACAGAGATGATGCAATTATTATGGGTGCGGTCACGGAATAATTAGAGCATGGTAAACGAATTAATTCATCGATTTTTCGTAGTACGAATATATAGCAATGATGAAGATCGAGCTATACACATTGCATAAAATACAGTACTGATTCATATAAAGAAAAGGTATATAAGGAAAAACAAGTTAATTCACTTTGCTATTCTATACGAGTATAGTATGGAAAGTATAATAAAAGTTTTTGATTTTTCTGGAAAGGAAAATGTTGCCAGCCACCAAATTTGTTTTTCTCTCAACTTGGGTTTAGTCTACATCGACTTTGATAGTTTGACTCACACTTTAGAATTATATTTGGAAGAGTAATGATTTAAAAGGGAATTATGACGTAACTAAACTGGGAAAGTTTTCTACTGCTTTTACGCCTACCGATCTTTAATCTTAACGAGAGATATACACTGCATCTATAGTACACTGATTCTTATTCTTTCGTTATCAAAACATTCGTCAAAACTGCTGTTTTAAACAATCTACATAGTAGAAAGTTGATGTATCCCAAAGCTAATTATTTCCGTCACTCGTAAAGATTCAGGTACTCGACATTACTTCACATCTAGAAATCGTTATATGTTAAAGAAAAAACATTTGTATTAGTCTAACAGAAAATGATATTATTATTTCAAATAATTACCTACTGTGGCTGGGGTTGGCGGTGCCCTCGAACTGCAGGTCTGGGCGCTTCCAATGCTATCTGAAGGCTAATCAATATGAATCAAAGTCCTCCCAGCAGGTGATGCGTCTGCCCTCTGTCTACCTGCTAACGCATGCGCAGAACCTTGCCCAAGGTATTCGGTGCTGCCACCTATTCTGGAGAACATCGGAATAAAGTCAATGAATTGTTTTCTCTACACATAAAGAATGGTCTACAAAATGAAGATTAAGTTTTTTCTTTGCTCTTCACTGTAACTAGTTTTTCTAATTATTGTTTTTAACGATTAAACTATTTTTGATTTTGTAACACTTATCAGTTTATAGTATTCCTTTTTTACGCATTTAATTCTAACTTTCAATATTTTAAGAGAATAAATACGTAAAATAAGAAGAAATAAAAATGTTATGCAGAAAGGAGGTACATAAGGAGTGCTATGCTAATGATATATTCCACAATACAGATGAAGTATCTTTGCTGTGAATAAGTTACAGCTTTACGTCTGTCTACAGGTAGAACTCGGTCTTAGAGAGAAACAGGGTGCTCCGGATTACTGATTTATGGGAAAACCCCTTTGCACATTTCGGAAACAATGTAACCATTCTCAAGGGTTTCACAATAGGAAATGAATACGAGGGGTGGATAGTCGGGCTTTTATCTTTTCTGAAGATGTGGAGAATACTAGAGGGTTGGGTTTTTCTGTTATGACGTCTGGAAGGACGGCCACTTCATTTCTGAGGGTGGTGAAGATTTTACCTTGTGTGAAGGTGTGGGGTGGTTAAGTGGGTAGGGTTTTTTCGTTATGATGTCTAAAGGAGGGTGAGGGTTCTTTCCTTCCTTTTTTATGGCGGTCGACGAGTGGGTATATAGGGAATTCGGTAACGGGCCCAAATCGTTATTCATTAGCCGACTTCTGTCGTGACGAATGAGAATAATTTCATAAGAACCTAGTTTCACGTTTTTCTGAACGAACGCCTTTAACGTAAGTATTCTAGATTCATTCTGAGACTCTGTTGTCGTATGTGTTGCGCCACGCTTCATTTGTTGATCTTGTTGTTTGTAACGTGAGCTAAGTGATCTGGAAATCTCCTCTTTAATTTTCGTTTACTTTGACCGATGTAGACTTGATCACAGTCTTGACATGATATTTCATAGATTCCTGATCTATACGTTGATTGATTGTTGTCTTTTGGGTTTTGGAGGAGGTTGGATAGACTTTCGCTGTTGACGAATACTGGGGTTAGGTCAAATTTGGAGAACTTATGTTTCAATTCGTCACGTATCCCTGGTGCATGTTGTAATTTCATGAAGTTATGTTTTTTATTTTGAGTTGAGATTAAGGTTGTGTGTTGTTTCACGCTGAGTTTATATATACTACATTAGTTTGTTTGTTTAGCTTATTAGTAATTTTTAAATCTAAAAATAGTAACGTGCAATTTGTTTCTTCTTTGCAAGTAATCTGATGTTGTCAAAGTAAGTTGTTTCAAGAAATCGGCAGTAGTACTTTTGAACGGATGGAATATGGCAAATAAGGCGTCTATGTGTCTATTCCAAATATTTGGAAAGTAATGGAGGTTTTCTTTGCGATTTTTTTCTAAATAAGTCCTGATAAGTTGGAGAAAATCGGAGATAGACAATAAATGTGAGGACAAGTCGTCTTAGGGACTCAATCTTTTCGGGAACGATACGCGATAACAATAAAACTAAAGAGGTACATTTGGATTTAAGCCCTGCAAACCGCCAATGGCACGTGGAAGGGGGTGTAAATCATCTATACACCTATAGGTAAATCAAACTTAGTCTCTACACCCCCTGCCTCATGCCGGAAGGCGGATTGTAGGGTAATTATATAGCTGTAAATGTAGATACCGGATTTCGATGGAAACAGTGCTCTATAACTCCAATATTAAGTGCAAAAGTTGATGCTAATCACAGTACTTACTCGGACATCCCAAATTAAGTCGCTCTACCTTTCCGAAATTACTATATCAAATATTGAGCCATCAAAACTGAGATTTCAGCACTTACTTGTATCACAAGGACCGATGCACTAAGTGCACTGTAGACCGAAAACGGCGATATAAGCTTCGAAAGATTTAATATTAAGTTCAGCTATAAAGATAAAAAGGAAAGGAGTATATTTGTTGAAGGTCGTAATCTCCGGTTTTCTCTTTGTATTACCCAGCTTTCGAGTATTATAGGTATACAGAAAATATCGTAATTGGTTTAATCTATTTCCAATTTAGAGTAAGGAGATGGGAGCTGGAGAAAAAACAAACCACGATAACGAGGAGCTCTGGTAGTTTTCGGTGACTCTATAAATCAATACAGCTGCATTGCGTGAATCACATCCAAATCAATACAGCTGCATTGCGTGAATCACATCCACGCATGTCTAACAGGGATGCTGCAATTGTCAACTTTGGGTGCGGTCACGGAATAATTTCGCATCAGTAAACGAATGGATTTCATGATCTCGTGCAAAGTCATCCCAGGTTCATTGAGGAGAAAAAATATTCATAAAAAATCATATGATGAAATAAATTCAGGATTCGAGAAATGTAAAAATGTATACTTCGTCGGAAAAACCGCCATCTAAGATAACGCTAAGGCTATGTCAAAAATGGCTTAATTCACTAAATAATTTGATTGTAATTGCATAAGACTCTCGTGGCGTCTTTTTGTGTGGGACTGTATTGAATGCTGTCCAAAAAGTAAGGAATATGGCGTCTGTCCTTATCTTTCATATTCAGAAATAAATTTAGATTGAACTATTTCAAGATACTACACTGAACGTGGCTGGAAGATACCTGGTGCTACGCCATGACTAAATAAAAAGATCAGGACTTCGCCTTTTCCAAATCTATTTTTTTAATGCGGCCGGTTTCGATACAGCCATCATCAGGTACATTAGCAGAGATACGGAGAGAATTTATGGTGTGACACACTTAGTTTTGCAGGTAAAATAATGAGTGAGAAGGGGTTCGTAACGGTAATTTCGTTTGCTAAATTCAGCGGAGCCGACACAATTTCTATGATCTAGTTCCTACTTTCTGAAAGAAATCAGGTTAAGAATTAGATTAAAATTTGTTAGTTAGAAAATTTGAATAAGAACTAACATATCGAATCGAATAAACGTTAGTCTTGGTGTAGTCGTTAGCGTGCGCGGCGGTAAGATCCAAGTTTGTGGGTTGAGACCCGGTCGGTGACTTTTATGATTTTTTTCCTTCTGCAAATTCCGTTAATATTTTATCAACTTAAACTTTACATTCAGGAGATTCAGGTTTACTTTTACAAGGTTCCCTTGTGAGAGCTGTGTTTTATACCCAAACAACCTTTCGAGGAATATCCCTGGGGCTAAAGACAAAAGGGACATTGGTGATCTGTCCAGAGTTTACAAGCTGAACTGTAATAAAAATTGGTTACCCGGAGCTTCCGTTCTGTCTCTGAGCGCGAGTTCCGCTTGTAGAAAGACGGCTTACGGAGTGTTTTTAACTTCTAAGCTGAATTGTGACCATTGTTCTGCGTCCTATTTCGAGCAGACTGGACGCGGCTTGAAAGTGAGGGCCCAGGAACACCTACGGTGGTATCGGCTGAGGAATTCTTCCTCCAACTTTTCCAACCATCTCCTGGAGAGCGGTCATACCAGCTCCCTTACACATGAATTTCTACAAAGGAAATCCAAAGGAGAGAAGTTGGATTGTTTGGAGATTATAGAAATTGTGTCGGCTCCACTGTATTTAACAAACGAAATCACCTTTAGCAATCCCTCCCCACTCCCTACCTTACCTGCAAAACTGAGTGTCCTGCTATAAATTCTCTCAGTATCTTTTGTAGTGTACCTGATGATGGCTGTATGACCTAGACCGGTCCCATTAAAAAACTAGTTGTGGAAAATACGAAGTCCTGATCTTTTTATTTATTCAAGATACTGAATTCAGACGTAAATCTATTGCAAGAAGTTAAAATATGGCTGTGAAAGAGAGTAAATATTCCCAACGTTCTCTGAAATAAAACTATTACTGTGGAATTATTCAGTCACGTCAAAAATGTCCTGATATTTAAGTAATCTATTGCTATAAAAACATTCATATGAAACAGGCAAATCTTTATTTCACGCATAATTATTTGTTAGTATTATATAAAGCAAAGCACAGGCACCAGCATTTAGTTGGCTTCCTTTCTATTTAATAAGAAAGAACTATTACAAATCACAATTCCTCTACACGGAATGTTTCCTATGAAGATTATCAATCAATGAAGCTCAATCTGGCGAAGATAAATCAGCAACTGCGCAATTCAACTGGGATACGAATGCTGTGTAACCTTATTAGAAGCGTTCACACCAACAATTAATTATTCTGTTATTTACCTGTGCTGTTACAATCTGCAAACATCATATTCATGGATTCACCTATATCTTATTAATAGATGATCGTTTTAATTGGTACAATTTTGACGAAATCACTGCAATGCACATCCAATCGTACAATAAATATCGTAAATGGTCCAAGTGCCTTAGGGGGTTATAGATCAAGTAAATGATGATTAATTACTTTGGGTTATAGAGTCATTGTTTAGTGTAAAACAACAGCACGATAATAAATACATTTTGTCGATATCTGGTGGAACTTCTCCATGATTAGTAAATAGAAACTCAGTCTGACTTCGTCCACAGAAGATGTATTTGATAAAAACACGACCGGTTCTGAGGGTACTACTTAATCATCAGGCAACTGGAAGAAATCCGTAACAGAATATACACAATATCAAAAACAGAGAGTGAGAGAAGAGAGGTAGGGCAAGGGGGTAAGGTAGGGAAAGCGGGAAACAGCAAAAGAAACCTATAATAGGACTACAAGGGGGTAAGTGGGTAAGTACAGCTTTGAGGAAAAAGGGTTGATTTTCAGCGAAAAGACATTCATTAGCCAGATCCATAGAAAACTTAAGGTGGTGGTGAATGTGCATCAGTTCGTAATTCCCCCATTTTTTTTAAATCGGGAATCTACAGGCTAGAATGTGGAAACTGCAATATCTGTTACGTAGGCAAGACAGGAAGGTCCTTCCTTACACGCGCGGAAGAGCATAAAACGTCTTTCGTTAAGGAATCTGGAAATTTCCATTTTTCCAGGCATTTCATCGCGAATAATCAAACTGCGTCCTTCTCCCCCATTGTCCTTACGTTGGCCACTAAGGAAAGAATCTCGACCTTCTCGAACAGCTACAGATTCATCGCCACCTTAAATTTTCTATGGCTATAGATTTTCTATTATGTGGCTAATGAGTATCTTTTCGCCGAAAATCAACCTTCTCTCCTAAAAGTGGTACTTCCCAACTTACCCCCTGCTAGTCCTTTTCCGTAGGTTTCTTCAGCTATTTCCTGCTTTCCATACCTTACCCCCTTCTCCTCTCTCTCATCTCCCACTCTTTGTTTTTATATTGTGTAAATTCTGTTACGGATTTCTTCCAGTTGCCTGATGATGAAGTAGTACCCTAGGAACTGGTCGTGTTTTTATCAAATATATCTTCTGTGGACGGAGTCAGATTGTATTTTTATTTACTAACCCAACTGCAAGATTTTCACCCGTTTCAATAAATGAGTTTTATCTAGAAATTTATGGAAAAAGACTGAAATTTTAAGTTGTTAAAATTGTTCGAATCTCTAAAAATGTATAAAGCTTCATATATTAATATTGAGTTTAAGTAGCGAATAAGGTTGAGGAAGAGAAAGAAATACTACTGGAGATTTATGATGGGCATAGTTGGAACATAATCCAATCCGAGTTCAGCATATCTTCAAAGGTGAACGAAGCAATCGAACGGATATCACCATAGATGTAAGTTAGTTTTACGTAGTATCAAGTTATTATGCGTTGCATGTAATGTTAAAAAGCACGGGCGCAATGAAATTGCCCTTATCACTTACGAACAGTGGAAATTTCACATCCTTAGAAGGTGCGTAGTAATCCGAGAATCTGATATAAAACATAACTGGATCATTTTTGGAATAGTGGATCATTAACGTTAAAAACTAACTAAGCCTTTGTAGTATAATTTTCGTTATGAATACACCCTAACGATAACGCTCGATTTATATTGAAATTTCCTTTGTTTCGATATTCAGAAGAAAAACATTACTTATACTAAACGCTCAGAATAAGTATAGTGAGATGAAACGAATCAATGCGAGATCTTTTGGTGTTTATTTTGTTAGAAAAGTCAATTCAGTACAATAATTCTCGCAGATGATTTCTTAAGAAAAAGAGCGATAAATATCGTCACACCCTACCATTATCTCGAGTATCTGGAAAAACCGGAGTAATCAAGGCGTAGGTCAAGGCGGAACCTTGACTGCCGCAAAAGACTAATCAATACGACTGTCCTCTTCCCAGCAGGTGTTGCGTATGCTGTATCTGCTTGAAAAATCATGCGCAGAAAATTACAGAAAATGGCGTATGTTTAGAATATGCGCAAAGCAATACAGCAACTCGTAATTCAGTGCATCTATTCCGGAAAATATCAGGTTGCTTTTTATAATCTTCTTCGAAGGCAAATAAATCCACTGATTACAGATAATCCAGATTGCTAAAGCCCTACCATTCTTTTTTATTTTCATTTTTTGTTATTCAACTTTTGCAACGCGTCCAATTTTTCATACTATTAGTCTGTCGGCTCCA
>KZ308903.1:109802-154654 GCA_000376725.2 Ladona fulva | reverse complement strand
TACTTTCAGGCGTTAATTTGTGGAATAACACATCACAGAGGAGAAAAAAAACACTCTAAAATTCCATAACTTTTAATACTCGACCGGTTTCGTAACCTGAAGATGCTACTACAGTAGTAAAACCGGTCGAGTATAGAAACGTGACGAATATTTACGAAGCTTGTTATTTTTTATATTGCCTATCTTTCTTTCCTACAACAGAGTAGTTTAATTTTGCTTTAAATTTCCTATTTAAGTACTTTCTATGGATATACTATTATCACTTATTTGTATTCAGTTTTTCATAACAAACGGCGGGCCAGATATAACATTGCTCTGGAGCCAGCGGGTCGCATTTATGAAATCGTCTCATATCTTTTATAAAAAATCTTCAATTTTTCAACTGGTTAATTAATTGAGTAATAGCTGTTTGAAATTAAATTAAACAATGGTCGGCAAATTACATGGTCATAACTATTATTCAACAATCTTTATCAGTAGAAGATCACCTAAGATTAGTGCTTATGAAGTCTTAGCATGTGAAATGAAAGTATTTTGCGAAATTCAACATTCTCGCCAACCATAGAATGTGTACTACTGCCTAAAATAATTAACAGATTTTTATCCAAAATAATAAAAATCACAGTAAAATTAAACAACAGAAATAACATAATATCCAAAATATATCATGACTGGAAAAGTACGCTATAATTCCTCAAGTTTATTGGAATAAGTGATTGGAATATCACGTACAATCTCATGATTTTTATATTTTATAGACATTATGATTCCATACTTACAAAGCAAGAATAGTATAATTTCACGTTTTAGTTTATATTGTGATAAATCAAGAATCCGTTTCCTTAATTCGAGCATTTTATGATAAATGGATTCTGATGATCATTAACCCACACCATTACAAGAATCGATACTCCTACACATATCGATTTTGTACAATATGCCATGAAACGCGACAGTAAGTTATTTCAATGTGAACTTTCTGAATTATATGCGTCATTTATCAGAAAAATGTTCCTCTGTGAAACAACACTTAATCACTGTTATTCGGACATAAAAACTTCATCGTATAATCCGATTTCCATGAATGATTGAATGGTAGTAATAATAAATCGTTTTCATTGAAAGGTGAGATTGAGACTTCTTAGTCCCTTCTTACATGTAATACTTTGCAATTGAATATTTTAAGGAAAAGGATATCTTTTGGGAGATATGAAAAATATAAGTCAATACATTAAATGAATTAATACGTATATTTATGTATACTCTATTGTTATTAAATTCAGTTTATCAACTGATATTATAAAATGCATATCGACACTTTTTAAGAAATCAGGAATAATTCATTGCCCAGAATGCAATTCTGATTACGTGTGGTCCACAAGATAATTCTTTCCTGAATCCTTCAATTAATAATTACAGTCTTTAACTTGCAGTTACATTAAAGTAATTTCAACCGCAAAGTTAAGTATGAACCAGGGTTTCACTATTTATAAATGATGGAACCAATAGAGGGTCCGTAAATATCAGATAATTATTAAAATGGACTCCTCGTTTATTGATTGGTTAATCAGTGTTTGAACGTGGAATTTGCGTTCGTATTAAAAATTTGATTTCCAATTTAGCAAATATAAACTGCTAAAAAATATGCGTAGAGCAGTTCGATGTAGAATACTCCACGATAGGCCTTGGAAATAAAAAAATCCTTCTCGTGGAGCTCTACATCGAAACAATATACTGAAACTAACACTGACATGTAAGACAATATCGTATATGAACATACGGCTTAAATGATGTGATGCAAAGGTAAAGTACTCTATAAAGTAAAGTTACCTCTACTGCGGTAATACAACAAGTCACGCAGGTATTTATGAGAGTTATACGTTTAATTCTTTAAATGGAAGAGATTTTTTACACTTATTTATACCAGACTAATTTCATTATTGCTTTATGATTAATACTGGTAAAATACGTAATGTCTATATTTAATATCACCAGAGCCGCGCCCAGCCTATCTGGCTCCCGGGTGCGAACATGATTCGCCTCCCCTTAACATTAAATAACAAATGCATACAAATCCTGATTTACAGGCAAAAATTATTCTGCAAGCATTTGAAAAACCAGTGCTTTGTAACTTCGTGCCCCAGCTTACATTGGTCACAAAACATCAGTAACAATTAATTATGCATATTCCGTATTCTAACATAGTGAAAGATCATTATGAGTTAATAGTTCACATTTTGAGTGTCATAATCATAGCAGCAACAATCTCCGGGTTAGCCAATAAAACACATTAAGCTATTTGCAAACTAGGAGTTTCCGATCAACTCTCTAGCAAATATATATTAAAAAAACCTGAGGAGAATTTATTCTTTGTGTCAGAAAAGCCTTTATTGATTCCAATTCTTCGATTATATCCACTGCAAAAACATTCCTTTCTCGTCTTGATTTATTATTAATTAATTCCTGCAAATGTTGGCTAATGTTTACATTTACATTATAATCTTTCTTAGATTAGTCGTATCAAAAAGAAAACAAAAAATAATGTTTTTGTAATGAAAACAATTTGTTGCCGCCCTTTAGATGTCGCCACCGGGGTGAGGTGCACCCCTTGCACCCTCAGAACGGAGCGGCACTGGATATCGCCTTCGAATATATGGCGAAAGAAATTGCACAGTCGTTGTTCTTACTAGCCTCATAAGAACACAGTTCTTATCAAGATCATGACAGTGATGGATAGATACCAGATGATTTTTATGTGTAAGCCTTACGGATAAAAAAAATTCTCTAAAAAGAGCGATGAAAGCCTGAATGCGCGTAAATACATACGAACACTTTGAGTGAGGAGTAATATGAGTTTTATTGCCCATTTTCACTATAGAATTATAGAAATTATGTATGCTAATTGCATAATTCCCGATATTTAGGTATACTATCTTATAGAGCCATATTTCCAAATTTCCTGTTATTACCTTGTACATATTGAGAAACCGTTGTCTTCATTCAGTAGGGAATGGCAGTTCCTTGGATGTATGTACCAAGGCAGCGACCAGTAGTTCTACAGGAAGGCACTGTGCAGCCATCTGCGAGGTGGAATAACAAGTAACTTAGTTCAGCTATAAACATTTTTAGTAGAAGAAAAGAGGCTATTTATTACAGAAGGAAGGTTTCTGATTCATTTTAATCTTAAGAGTATTATAAGTATATTGAATGCGAAAACATGGATGTAGGCAATGGGGAAATATAATTCACGACGATGAGGTGCCCTGGCAGTTTCCAGGTGACTGTAAATCAATACAGCTGAATTGCGTGAGCGGACACATCGCATCTACGCATGCCTAACAGGGATGCTGCCATTATTATTATTGGGTGCGGTCATGTAAAAGTTTCAGGTTAATGACCGAATGGGTCTCAGAATTCCATGGTAGGGGGGCACGTTATTAAGTAGGCAAGACATTTGTATTAGTGATATCTTGAAATAAATTCAGATGCTGAGAATATTTAAATATGAAAATTTAGCTACTTCCGTTGAATAAGTTAATGAATCTTTTACGGTTATTTAACAACTTCTATTACAGCCGTAGGTAAGCAAAGAAATCAGGTGTCAAATTGACTACACGCTATCAAACGCTAAAAAAATTAAGTTTTACCTCTATCAGTAAATTCATCAGCCTGAAGGTTTGTTAGGTCCGCATCCTACCGCGATTAGCTACATTTACCTTCATGTCTTATGACAAAAACGATTTAAAATCATCCACTTCACAGTGAAGAAACAAATAGTAGATAGATATCTAATTCCACAAATTGTAAGTAATTCAAATCTGACCCTATGATCCAGACAAAGAAAGGGTAGGTAAGAAAAAAAGTAAATTACTTTGCTTTTCTAAAGAACTTGAAACATATGATAAAAAAGTGACTTTTCTTGACAGAAATAAGTCCCTATCAGAAAAATTAAATTTTCTCTCATCTCGGGTCTGGTCTACATCGAAATTGACAACTTGACTTAACTTTATAGAAAGGGGAGGTATCGAAAAGCAGTGACTTAAGGAGAAACTAGAAATTAACAGATCTGGGAAAAAACGATTTCTACAAATGTTACTCCTGCCAATATATCCTCTTAAACAGGTAAGCACCCTTTACCACCGGCAAACAGCGTGATTCTATTTCTTTCTTAGTTAGCCTAATATGCATCAAAATTACTGCCTAAGTGTCAGGCTGACTTTTTTTTCAAGTTGAGATACACCAGAGCTTAAACTCTCCGAATACTCACCACTAAGAGTACACGGAGTCTATACTTCCTATACAATGATAGTTAAGTTTTAAAGAAATATTATCAGGATTACTCTATCCGAAAATTACCTTGTAATGCTGGGGAAGGCGGTGTCTTCAGACCGTAGGTCGTGGCGCTTCCAAGGTAATATGAAGACTAATCAATATAAATCAAAAACCTCTTCCCAGCAGGTGATGCGTCTGCCCTCTGTCTACCTGCTAACGCATGCGCAAAACGTCGCCCAAGATGTTCAGCGCTGCCATCTATTCTGGAGAATATATAAGGAATATTCATTAATAGTTTTTTTACACATAAATAATCGTGTACTAGTTGCGGAATATTGACTTGATTTGACTCTCAAAGTAACCAGCATTTTCTCATTTTTAAGTCTTATATTTAATTTAATCAGTATTTCTCATTTTTAATTTAAACCGTTATCTATCAATGTTTTGATGAGAGTTATCGGTTTAAAATATTTATTTATACATATTCAAATCTAACTTTTTAAAATTTAGCATAATAAATGCGTCAAGTATGAAGAAATGAACATTTTTATGCCATAAAAGGTACATGCGTTCCTCTATACCAATGATGTATTCCACATTACACGAAATATTTCGAACTATTCTATCTTTGACATGCCTCAGCCATACCTGTAGGTATATGGTAGATTTATGAATCCAATTTTTTCAGAATAAATATAGGGATGAGAATTGAGGACTTAAATCCAACAGGTTCGTAGCAATAAGTGAATGCAATGTCATGTACAATAACAGGATATTTACATTTCTAGAGAAATTTCTATTGTTTGATTACCAAAAATCGTGTAGTATATTTTTTGTTTCAGTATGCCTAGTGATCTATTAATTAATTATCGTTATTCCATCCTAGGGAATTTGCGTATCCATTCTCCTACCTCAATCATTTCATTATAAATGGGTACTGATAATAATTAACCCAAACAGTTACAAGGAGAGACACTTCTATACATATCGTTTTTGTACACCGAGAACACGACTCTTTGAGATGTGACTTAGTGGAAGTCCCTCATAATCACAGAGAAAGAAAAACTCACTTTGTACAGTCCACAAAATAATTAATGATAAAAATCGACATAGGTTTCGCTACACTGTATCATCATCAGGAAATAATACTTGGAACTTTCTTTCTCTGTGATTTTGCAATATGGTTTGAGATAAATGCTTAACCTTATTTTAATCAGGTTACACTAGTTATCTCCAGAATTTAGCATTAGAAAACGTACTCTGTGAACAGTGAACAGCACCTATTCTTTGTTATTTGCATATGAAAACTGGACAAAATAAATATAAATTTATATTACTATAAATAGTGACCTACCTATCGGTAGGTTTAGACCTACCGGTATAAATGATTCAAGACTGCTATGATAAAGTCAGGTTTACCAATTCATATTCGATAAAGTATTTATACACCATTTCAGCAATGGAGAATAATTGAATATTAAGAGTGAAACAGTGATTATCTGTGATTCACGAGATCATTCTTCCCTGAAGCCTTCCTTTGTTAAGTTATAAATACATTTTTTGTGGTAAGTTATTTATCCCACCATATAGGATGGAATTCCACCAAGTTAAGGCTTCGTCGATTGATTTCAAACCATCTATGAGCTAGAAATTTACTTTTTCTCTCGTAAGGTTAATTAGCAAGCATAAACTGATCCTAAGTATCTGTAGAGCAGTTCGGTGTAGAAGACTCCACAGTAGGTCTTAGAAATGTTTATAAATCCTTCTCGTGGAGCTCTACATCGAGACATACTGCAATTAGCATTTACTTGTAAGAACAAATCGAATACGAAAATAATGCGTACAAAGAATGGTATGCAAAATGAAGGTCAATTTAGTTCAATTCTGCCACAGTAAAATAAAAGTAACGCAAGTACCTTCGAGTGCAATTTCTTAACTTCTTTAAAGTTAAGGGATTGGTTGCTAGTCTAATTCATTCCGTACAATCAATTCCGGTAATCTGTGCGAGGCATCTATCAAAAGCACCTTTAATTGCATGACGAAAGCGTTGCACAATATATTTCTTTCCTCAGCCCATAAAATTACAATAACCAACAACATCATGACGGAGATGGATATATACCACATGCGTTGCATATAAATGCCTTAGGGATGAATATAATGTCTGTAAAATAAGCGATGATGGGCTGAATACGCCTTATTAGACAGGAAAATTTAAAACGTGTTTTATTTTGAGACCAGTAGTTGATTTTCTCATCGGAATGATATGTTTCCGAGGAGAGGGATAAAGCGGTGAAAATCTCCAGGATAACTTCGAAGTCAGAGTAATTACGTACCGCTTAAATGTCATATGATTTCATATCTAGAAGGGGAGCCTTCCATTTAAACCTACAATTTATGTCGATATTTCCGGTAATTATGCTTTATGATTTAAAAAAGTGATAGAGAGAATGTGCAATTGTATTAAACATTAATTACCTTGTAAATGTTGAGAAACCGTTGTTTTTGTGCCCTAGGAAAGAGCGATTCTTTAGCTTCACGAAGTTCAAGCACTTGGAGTTCCCTCTCTTTACCCAGTTTGACTACGGAAGACTGTACTTGTTCAGGTCGCAACGACGAATGCAGTAGTTCTACAGGAAGGCACAGTGCAGCCATCTACAAGGTGGAAGACCAAGAAACTTAGTTAAGATACATGGATTTTTAAAGGAAGAAAATGGCCTTTTTTAATAACGTAGACTTCTGATTTGTCATTGTAATAATTTAAGTATTATAAGTATAAAAAATTTCATCAGCCTGAAGGTTTGTTAGGTCCGCATCCTACCGCGATTAGCTACATTTACCTTCATGTCTTATGACAAAAACGATTTAAAATCATCCACTTCACAGTGAAGAAACAAATAGTAGATAGATATCNAATATATATATTTATTAATTTGCTCCTTTGCCAATTGGAAAAATGAAGGTTGGAAATGGGGAAAGAGAAGTCATGACGATGAGGAGCCCTGGCAGATTCCAGGTGACTCTATAAATCAATATAGCTGAATTCGTGAGCGGATGAATCGCATCTACGCATGCCTAACAGGGATGCTGCCATTATTATTACTGGGTGCGGTCCTGTAAAAGTTTCAGGTTAGTGAACGAACGGGTCTCAGGATTGCATGATAGGAGAGCACGTTATTGAGAAGGAAAGTAATTTGTGAAAGTGATACCTAGAAATAAAGAATTCGAGAATACTTATACACGAAAATTTAGTTACTTGCATTTTATCAGTTAATAATTCATTTAGCTTTGAACCGTATTTTGTCATCAGATAATTGAAATTATTTAATGAAGATTTTCTTTGTTCGAGTAGAACTAATATAGATTATTTAAAAAAAAATTCTGTTGCTAAATAATCTAGAACATTGTTAAGATCGCAAATAAGATTATTTTCACATTTTTGTTTAAAGATAAAACCCAGAAATTATTCGCACGGAGTAAATATTAACTATGGAGTTGTACATTCATAAATAAGCATTCTAATTGAAGATACCCAAAACATATTTGGAATAACTGAGATAATTATTTTTCAAATGTTAATCTTACATTCTCAACTATTTTATCGAAAGAAAACTACATCTAGTATGGCGAAATAAAAAAGGTTCTTATGATATATTTACGAAATAACCGCTTTTAAAGTCGTAATAAAGCAAATAAATAATAAACTGGATGTCACATTGACGACACGCTACCAAATAAATGTTTTTGCAATATTGAGTTTTTACGTCTAGCGACAACATCATTATCCTGAGGTTTGTCATGTCCTCATTTGCGGCGATTAGCTACATTTTCCTTTATCCCTTAGGATAAAAAAAAACGATTTGAAATCGTCAACTTTTCGGTGCAGAAACAGATAAATATGATGGATATCGATTTCTACAAATTGTGAGTAAATAACATTTGGTCCCATGACTCGGAATAAGTAAGATTAGATAATATAACAAGTAAAATTACTTTCCCCTTCTAAAGAACTTGGAAAATACGATAAAAATTAATTTTAGAAGTACCTAATGAGGAATTAGAACTTAACCGAACTGGTAAAAAAGGATTTCTACAAATGTTACTCTTGTCAATCTATCCTCCTAACCAGATGAACACTTTTCTAACGGCAAACATTGTTTTTTTTCTTTTACGTTACTCTAATATTCGTCATATTTACTGATTCAAGTGTCAAGCTGAAAGTTGTGATGCATCAAAGCTTTCAGTTTCCGAATAATCATCAGTAAGAGTACACTGATTCTATACATCCCATATAATGATAGTTACGTTTTAAAGAAATATTATTAGTATTGCACTATACGATAATTACCTTGTAAGGCTGGGGAAGGCGGTGTCTTCAAACTGTAGGTCGGAGCGATTCCAAGGCTATCTGAAGACTAATCAATATGAATCAAAGTCATCATCCTAGCAGGTGATGCGTCTGCCCTCTGTCTACCTGCTAACGCATGCGCAGAACGTTGTCCAAGATGTTCAGTGCTGCCAACTATTCTGGAGAATATCGCAATGAATTTCACTAGTAGTTCTTTTTACACATAAATTGAACTAGTTGCATACTATTGAGTTAGTCTTGACTTTCACCGGGATAAGTATTTTCTCATTTTATTTTTTTACAATTTAAACCGTTAACTATCTATGAGATGAGAAATATGAGTGTAAAATATTTTTTTATAATTTTACATCAAAATATTAGACATTTAACGGGATAGTCCCGTAAAATATGAAAAAATAAACATTTTATACCATAGTAGGTACATAATTAATGCTATCGGGTGATACTTGGTGGAACTTCTCCATAATTAGTTGGAATGAAACAATATGTCTGCGTCCACAAATTTATTATTTTTTTAATACGACCGGTTTCGAGTTCAACTCATCATCAGGTTACCGGTAGAGATTGCAAACAGAATATATATATATACAAGGAAATGCATGGGAGTGAAAGGACTAGCAGGAGGAATGTGGGGGGGGGGAAGGTGGGGAAGGATAGATTTAAAAATGGTGGGAATATTTTCGCCGATGCTCATTAGTTAGGTTCATGGAAAACTCCTGGTGGCGGAAAGCTTTTTACCTTAAGGGGCGACGTTGAGGAGAATGGGAGAAAAGGATGCGCTGTGGTTATTGTCATTTAGGTGGATTGCAAAATGCGAATTCCTCGATATCTTAAGGAAGGACGCTCTGTGTTCTTCAGCACGTATAGCGATGGCCCTTCCACACTGGCCAACATAACAGCTGTCACAGTCATCGCAATCAAGTCTGTATATTCCAGATTTTTTATTAATATTTGTTTTGTCACGGCCATTGCATAAGTGAGAGCGGAGATTGGAGGTAGTATAAAAGGCCGGGCGAAAATTTTCGGAATTTTCGGACTTATTAATTTGGTAACTAAAGTTATCCACAAATTTTAATTTGAAAAAAACGGGGCGATTTCACAGGAGGAGGATTGGAGGAATAAATTTGGTTAATGGCGAATTATCTTTGTTTTTTTCTGTAGCAAATTGTCAATCAAATATTTCGTATTAAAAAAATAAATTTGTGGACGCAGACATATCGTTTCATTCCAACTGAGTAGGTACATAAGTTACACTGTGCCAATAAAGTTTTCCAAAATACACGAAATGTTTAAACTATTTCATCTTTGCCATATCTCAGGCACACCTGTAGGTACATAGTAGATTTATGAATCCAATTATTTTCAGAATAAATATAGAGATGAAAATTGAGAACTTAAATCCAACAGGTACAGTGACAAAAAGATCGGGAACTCCTTTTCTAGAATAATAAGTTGAGAGACTTAGTAATTTTCCACTGATTTTTTATTTGAACGACCAGTTTCGTAAGGAGTTCTTACATCTTCAGGTCCTTTTCTAGACCTTCACTGCATTACCCAGGAAAGTCCCGGATAACTATGTAAGCAGTGCTTAAATAGTTAAAAATTTAATGATTAAGTCAACACTACTTATCAATCAATCAAATAGCATTCATGGATATCATTGTCACACTTCAAGCTCGTTCTGTTTGTAAATTAATTCGCTTATTTATTTATTTATTTATTTGCACGCAGCACAATAGGCAAGAATCGAAAAAAGGTGGCCATAGTTTGGAATTGGTTGTATCTAGTGCGGGTGTTGTAAATTTACAAAGTGATTCACGAAAAAATGCAAATATGCGAGTAAAACTAATGCAAAAATGCGTGAAATATAGCCATATCTACCCGCGTCACAAAGGCACATGGTGCTGAACTTACCATACTGAACAGCTATACCTATATTTCGGAAAATATTGAAATTCGATAGGACATAGAAGCTATTGAACGTAAGGATTTGAGAAAGTAAGATGCAGTGTTCTAAAACGCTTCTTTACATCTAGATTCGTCAAATCTGTCGTGCTTTTAGCTGAGTCTTATGATATCTTACTTAGATAAATGGCGATAACTTGTTCGACAAACTTTTTCCTTAGTTGAAGTAAATAATCATTTAAAATGCCCCACACAATCAAGTCTCTTAGACCGGGTCTTTTTTGATTTTTAAAAATTAGGTGTCAGAAATAAATGTATCGATTCCCCAGCATCGTAGGGAAGGTGATGATTTGTTTGGTAGTAATGCATAGCTTAGTGCAACGGAAATCCCAAATTCTGTCACACTGCCTTTTTCGAATAACATTATCTAATTGTCAGCCGTTATCATACTAGAGTTTCCCTAAGGGTTAAGAACTTCTTTACGGCAAGTATGTGCCAGTAAATCATTACTTAGAGATATAGATTTATGACACGCACGATAAGAATTATTAGTTTTACACGAATAACGGCATACATTTTAATACCCGTTTTTTTAAAACCTATTCACATGCATACTAAAGTTGAGGACTAAATAACGCAAAGGAGCATCGCTAACGGACTATATCTAATTTAATTGAACATTTTNTAGTGCCTACATTTGCATAACGAAAGACATTGCAGTATCCATGTACTTCCTAGGCTGATATAAACACAATTCATAAATACCTCATGCCGGAGATGGATGGATGCCACGTGCATGATGTGTGACTGCAGATGAAATTAAATTCCCTAAAACAAGCAATGATGAGCTGAATAAGCCTTATTAGATAGGAACATTTCAAATGTGTTTTATTTTGAGACCAGTTGTCGATTATCTCATCGGAATGATATTTTTCCGAGGATAGGGATAAAGCGGTGAAAATCTCCAGGATAACTTCGAGGTCAGCGTAATTACGTACCGCTTAAATGTCATATGATTTCATATTTAGAGTTGCAACCTTCCATTTACACCTTGGAGTGGTGTCGAAATTCCCGATACTTAAGTTTTCTGTTTTAAATAGTGCGAAAGAACTGCCAAATGTGCAGTTGTATTGCACATTAATTACCTTGTACTTGTTGAGAAACCGTTGTCTTCATCAACCTAGTTCAGGGTGGTTCCCTGGATTTACCAAGGTGACGCAGTTGCAGTTCCCTCTCTTTACCAGGCGGGACAATGGACGACCGCACTTGTTCAGATCGCAACGACAAATGCTGTAGTTCTACAGGAATGCAGAGCGCAGCCATCTATGAGGAAAGAGAGGAAGTAACTTAGCTCAAACATATACATTCTTAGAGGATGAAAAAGAGCCAATTTTTTGATTAACATAGCCTTCTCTTTTTTCACATCTCCAATCCTTAGATTATCAGTAATTGCATAGAATATATAGGCAGTGGTTGACTCTCCTGCCAATTTGAAAAATGGAGATGGGAGGAGGGCGGGTGGAACAACGATGATGAGGGGCCCTGGCAGTTTCCAGGTGTCTCTATAAATCGATATAGCTGAATTGCGTGAGCGGGCGAATCACATCCACGCATGTCTAACAGGGATGCTACAATTAATATCATTGGGTGCGGTCACGGAAAAGTTTTAGATAAGTAAAGAAATGAGTATCAGGATTCTGTCGTAGGGGGGCACCTTGATTAGGGTGTCAAGAAACTTAAAATGATGACGACAGCTAGATATAGATACTAGAGATAGATATTCACGAATATTTGACTATGAAAAGTACGTAGCTAAGTACGTAGAATAAGCCCATCATTCATTTAGCTAATGACCGTGTGTTCTTAACTACATCCACGTAAATACGCTGCACACCGTCTTTCCGCGTGTGGCAGGGGGTGTAAACATCAAGCGTTCGCGTTACCTCTTTAGCTGTCGCGTACCATTCTCGGTAAGAATTAGCCCATAAAACGGCTAGCCCTGGGATCTATTTATTTTATTTTACGCTCAATGTCGGATTGGCCGAAGCGGCAAAGGGGGAGGGCATAACTTCGATTATCTCTACCGCAAATATAGAGCTTGTCACATAACTGTATTGATTGAGCAGGATTTTGTTCTCTCGAGTTCAGATGATGCATAAATTATTTTTAAAAATTCCGATGCTGAGTCATCTAATACATTCTTAAGCTCAAAATCAAAAATGTTTTCTGTTTCTTGATAAATGACTGAAACTCACGCTTGTCTAACTTCAGTAGAGTTTGCCCAAGAGCGTTGAATAATTCAATTTTGATTTATACAGAGATTCTTCTTTCTTATCAGGTAATTGAATTACTCATACATAATTTCGTTCCTTGAAGTGAGGCTAACATATCAATGTAAAAGCATTCGTTGCTGAAGTTCTTAAATTCTTCTTAAGCGCGGAATGAAATACTTTTTCGAACCATTGATTGTAACCCTAAATTAACTGCGTGGGTTCAAAATATTCATGTAGTTGTATTCTCATGAATGACACTGTCATTATTTAATACATCTCTTACAACTTTGGCGTATCTCACATTTTTATTCTTACTATAATAACATCTCATAGAAAAAATAGAAGACAAAGTATTATTCATAGACGGTAAAAATAGTCAGTCATTCTCTCAGTATGTAGCAATAGGTAAATGGAAAGACTCGTACTATATCAGGTTTTGTACATTTCTAGAGAATTTTCTGTTGCATAGTTACCAAAAAAGTTATAGTATTTTTTTGTTTCAGTAGGCCTAGTAAACTGTTAATTGTGATTATTCTTTCCTAAGGATTCCGAGTAACCGTTCTCCTATCTCAATCATTTCGTTATAAATGGACTCTGGCAATAATAAACCCACACAGTCACTAGATTCGACTTTCCAATATATATCGTTTTTTTACAATATGATTTAAATCATATTATATCATGTCATATCATTTTAAACAGAATACTCCAGTTATTTCCACCATTTAGCACAATGAAAGATAGACCGTGAAGCAACTCTTATTCATTGTTAATTGTTTTTGTGTATTTTTGTTATTTCAATATGAAAATTAGACGAAATAATCCTATTTAAATAAATGATTAAAGACTCCGCAGTGATATAGCCCGGTTTACCAATTGGCATCCGATGAAGGATACATACACCATTTATGCAATGCGTAATCAATCATTACCCAGAAAGAAACAGTGATTCACAATATCATTCTTTCCAAAAACCTTCTTTTATTCATTTTTTGTTGTTTATTTCATTTCTTTTGAATTAAACTTTACCGCGAAGTTTAGTATGAATCAGGATATCATTATTTATGAATAATGCAACCTCAATAGGGTCCTTAAATGTTAAAAAATTATTAATATGGACACCGCGTTTGTCGATTTTATAAAAAGTCTATGTGCGTGAAATTTTCTTTCCTATCGTAAGGGTAATTAGTTAGCATAAACTGATCCAAAGTATGTATAGAGCAGTTCGAAGTAGAAGACTCCACAGTAGGTCTTAGAAATAACTAAATCCTTCTCGTGGAATTCTACATCGAGAGAATGTACGGAAATTAACATTTACATGTAAGAACGAATCGTATACGAAAATATAAATCCTAAATAAAGGATGTGATGCAAATTGAAGGTCAATTTACATGTCGAAAAAAAGCATGCTTATTAATTCCCCCGTAGGTTTATTAATAGACTAGTTTAGTCAACGGGTTGACATCTTCAGATATCAACCTGAAGGTGTGAATCCGTAAAAAACCTACTGTGGTAATTACTAAGCCTCCTTTCTTTCGAACCATGCGTTGAGTTCCATAAAGTTATGCTTGAACATATTAATTTTATTAAAGGCCTATTTAGTTAACTTCTACTACAGTATGGAAAAAGTAAAGCAAATACTTTCGAGTGCAATTTGATAAGTTCTTTAATGCGAAGGGATTACATTCTTTTCAAATTTATATCTTACAGTAAATAACGGCAAACATATCAATATAACCACTAATAGTGCCTACATTTGCATAACGAAAGACATTGCAGTATCCATGTACTTCCTAGGCTGATATAAACACAATTCATAAATACCTCATGCCGGAGATGGATGGATGCCACGTGCATGATGTGTGACTGCAGATGAAATTAAATTCCCTAAAACAAGCAATGATGAGCTGAATAAGCCTTATTAGATAGGAACATTTCAAATGTGTTTTATTTTGAGACCAGTTGTCGATTATCTCATCGGAATGATATTTTTCCGAGGATAGGGATAAAGCGGTGAAAATCTCCAGGATAACTTCGAGGTCAGCGTAATTACGTACCGCTTAAATGTCATATGATTTCATATTTAGAGTTGCAACCTTCCATTTACACCTTGGAGTGGTGTCGAAATTCCCGATACTTAAGTTTTCTGTTTTAAATAGTGCGAAAGAACTGCCAAATGTGCAGTTGTATTGCACATTAATTACCTTGTACTTGTTGAGAAACCGTTGTCTTCATCAACCTAGTTCAGGGTGGTTCCCTGGATTTACCAAGGTGACGCAGTTGCAGTTCCCTCTCTTTACCAGGCGGGACAATGGACGACCGCACTTGTTCAGATCGCAACGACAAATGCTGTAGTTCTACAGGAATGCAGAGCGCAGCCATCTATGAGGAAAGAGAGGAAGTAACTTAGCTCAAACATATACATTCTTAGAGGATGAAAAAGAGCCAATTTTTTGATTAACATAGCCTTCTCTTTTTTCACATCTCCAATCCTTAGATTATCAGTAATTGCATAGAATATATAGGCAGTGGTTGACTCTCCTGCCAATTTGAAAAATGGAGATGGGAGGAGGGCGGGTGGAACAACGATGATGAGGGGCCCTGGCAGTTTCCAGGTGTCTCTATAAATCGATATAGCTGAATTGCGTGAGCGGGCGAATCACATCCACGCATGTCTAACAGGGATGCTACAATTAATATCATTGGGTGCGGTCACGGAAAAGTTTTAGATAAGTAAAGAAATGAGTATCAGGATTCTGTCGTAGGGGGGCACCTTGATTAGGGTGTCAAGAAACTTAAAATGATGACGACAGCTAGATATAGATACTAGAGATAGATATTCACGAATATTTGACTATGAAAAGTACGTAGCTAAGTACGTAGAATAAGCCCATCATTCATTTAGCTAATGACCGTGTGTTCTTAACTACATCCACGTAAATACGCTGCACACCGTCTTTCCGCGTGTGGCAGGGGGTGTAAACATCAAGCGTTCGCGTTACCTCTTTAGCTGTCGCGTACCATTCTCGGTAAGAATTAGCCCATAAAACGGCTAGCCCTGGGATCTATTTATTTTATTTTACGCTCAATGTCGGATTGGCCGAAGCGGCAAAGGGGGAGGGCATAACTTCGATTATCTCTACCGCAAATATAGAGCTTGTCACATAACTGTATTGATTGAGCAGGATTTTGTTCTCTCGAGTTCAGATGATGCATAAATTATTTTTAAAAATTCCGATGCTGAGTCATCTAATACATTCTTAAGCTCAAAATCAAAAATGTTTTCTGTTTCTTGATAAATGACTGAAACTCACGCTTGTCTAACTTCAGTAGAGTTTGCCCAAGAGCGTTGAATAATTCAATTTTGATTTATACAGAGATTCTTCTTTCTTATCAGGTAATTGAATTACTCATACATAATTTCGTTCCTTGAAGTGAGGCTAACATATCAATGTAAAAGCATTCGTTGCTGAAGTTCTTAAATTCTTCTTAAGCGCGGAATGAAATACTTTTTCGAACCATTGATTGTAACCCTAAATTAACTGCGTGGGTTCAAAATATTCATGTAGTTGTATTCTCATGAATGACACTGTCATTATTTAATACATCTCTTACAACTTTGGCGTATCTCACATTTTTATTCTTACTATAATAATTNTTCGTAGGTATTTATAAAGGAATTAATAGTTCTAGGGGTCAAATGACCCCTTCCCGTCCTTCTAGGTAGGGCGAAACTCCCGTCCTCCTAGTGTTAAAGGCGAGATTGAGACTGAAAAGTCTCTTCTTCCATCTAACCTTTCGTAAATGATTTTATGTACATAAGACTTGTGTGTAGGTGAAAAGAAATAGAGAAGAAAACTTTGGGAGGAGTGGATGTGAAACAAAAACCTAAGGTGATGTCTTAGGAAAAAATATCCACAGCAGGAAAACACCCTCAGAGAAGGGGGGTGTGAAAAACCTGCGCAAACCTACTGATAATTCAAGCTAAAAGATGTTTAAGAAAGCTGTGTATAAGAAGGAAATTACGTTATTGTGGAAGATGAAGAGTTAGTTATTTTTCCCTTGCCTCCATTCTTGAATCAGAATGATACGATTGCAAATTGTCCACGTCGGTGCATCCTAAGGATTCTACGATTAAATCCATTTATGACATATAATTAGCAGCTAACAAGTAAAATTCCATATCTTAGTATCTCCCATATCTCAACAGCTTTAATATTTTTGCAGCCATTTTAAATAGGCAAAAGTAAATGAATATATATTTTCAATTAGTATGATCTAAATTTAGCATATGGAAGGGATTAAACGAATTCTGGGTGACCGTGGAATATCAGTAAGTATGTGGCGATTCCTCTCCATATGGAATTTTTTCCATTTCTAGAAGTAAAAACTGTTTAAAACCGTGCATTATGAATCTCAATGCATACAACTCCATAGCAGATCAAATATCCATTCTGTGGGGCGAATGCATCGAGGCATGACATTACTTATTTGATTGGTAAATGCCGCTTTTTAATATAAAAAAGCATCTTTAGCATTTCATTTCAGATGCCTTTGTTTTTACTTTCATCTGCTTAGAAAAACGTCACATTTTGAATCCTGGGTAATTAAACATTTTCCGAGACTTTTTGATAAGAAAATGATTAAATAGATTCAATGTAAGTTACCTTCCCTGATATTATACTTGTACTAAACATTTTGAGACACGAATTACCATTACGTAGTTGTGCTTAATGAAGAAATTGCTTAACTATAGTAATGTCCATAATCAAATATGATCTGATCGTACTTGGTGGAACGCCATTTTAATAAATGAGACAGCGAACTTCGTATGTTCTACCCAAGTTTTACGGTCGTGAATAAAGTTTGTGTGGAAAATACGAAGTTGGCTGTCTCATTTATTATAGCTACGTCTTTCAAGTGCGATTGGATTGTAAGAGTTGCCAACTCTCAATAGTTTATCGATGTAGGAAATTTGGAAATGTAATAGAGAAACATCAACCAAGTCATCCGCTATATTAATTGTACAGTACAAGCCTTCCCAAATCATGCGATATATAGAAATTCCATAACTTAAAGGATTTAAGACTCAAAATCATGAATTATATTCGAAATTATGAAATTATTATTCTTTTCGAAATTATGGAGTTGGAGGTATTCAGTGATAAATATTGATGCAATTTATCTATTAATTAAGCACACGCTGGAACTAAAATCGATTTATCTGCTTATATAATATGATATTATATAATGATAAAATTCATTTAAGAGACTCACGAATTTTTAATGCCTATCGGTGAAATCAACAGGCTGAAGACCGGTTAGGTCCTCCCTCATCCCTTCCAGTATTAGCTAAGAAAGAAATGCAATAAACGATTAAACATACTAAGGTAACTGATTTTAACGGGAAATAAAACATACATAATTGGTATCCACAGGAAAAGAGTGAATGCTAAGTCCCATACCATAAAAGCTATTTTCGATCTTCTACCTCATAATTTAAATTTAACCCCAGTGTGCACTGGTTGTATTCTATTCCACNATTCAACGAATTTACGATCTGATTTAAATTTCTAAATTATAGGAGTCTAAATATCTGGCTGTCGGCATTTAATTACTAAGTTAAGCAATAAATATTTACCGCAAGAGATGACGAGTTACAAGTAGAATAATTATAAAACTATTGCAATTTCCAATTGTTACCTTTCTCAGGTGAAAGAAGCGGTTCCTTATTACACTAGATATGGGCGTTGGCTGGGCTCTACGAAGTCCTAGAACTTACAAAGCTTTTTCCTCACCTGCGGGATCATAGATGTCGTTCCGGTCGCAAACGCATGCGCATACGTCCCATCGGAGACGCAACGCAATCTTTTCAGGAAATTATCATGCGACAGTTTTAATATAATCAGGGGCACAGAGTAAATATGCAGGGAAAAAATATCATTGCATTAAATCTGGCAAAACGTAACAATAGTTGGGCCAGGGTGTCAAGGTCCCTGGAAGATCTCCTTGACTCCCTCATGGTCACCCAACGGTTTATCCAGCGAAATTGCATCCTCACGCCTACGTCTGAAACCCTCTTCTAGAAAGGTACATTTTATAGAATGGTTTGTGAAAATTCCAGTTTCTTTGTTTTTTAGCTTTATAAATATTTGAAATTTTAATGAAAATCTAAAAAACTATGAATGTTCGCCAAGCGAATAAATTAATGAAGTAATACATAGTTTTGAAGAAACATTCTAATAATTATTATCACCAAATAAAGTACGAACTAGTTCCTAGTTTTTATCTTTTGTCATAAGGTGAGTTTAGTTCGCTAAGAATACGTTAATGACGGTGAAAATTTGTGGAAGAAAAACGGCAGTGATGGCATTTGATATTAAAAAACGGATAGTTATAGAATGCCATGACTTCAAAATCAAATTACTCTGATATTTTAATTGGCGTGTGATTTTTTAAATCGATCTACTGTTTACTTTCCAAGAAATTCGTGTTGATAATCAACACAGAGATTTTGAGTATGGAGCCCGGGCCGTTTCCTAGGTGACTCCATCAATCAATACAGCTCAAATCCGTGAACGAAGATATCACAACCACGCATGCCCAACAGGGATGCTGCCATTATCTTCTATGGGTGGGGTCACTGAAATATTCTTGCGAACCTAAACGAATAGAATTTAGGATTCCATTCGCGTGATTGCGGTGACTGATGAGGTGGCACCTAATTGGGTGCGGTAATATGACATTCTAGAATTATCTTAACTTATAATGTTATGCAGCGGATGAAAAGTGTACCACGGAACTCGAGAAAGTGCATCGCAATGCGATTCAATTCGTTGAAAATTGGCACGATAGAAAAGCAAGCGTTACCCAAGGGGCTAATGCGATGATAGGGGATCCTTAGAAGAAAGAAGATTAGAAGCTAGACTGCGATTTTTTGATAAATTTAGGGGAAGTACATGTACGGAAGACGTAGTCGGTATTACCCCACCGTCCTACTACTTCGGCTGACCAGAAAATGAGCGTAAAATAAAAGAAATAGAAGCGAGGAAAAGTCGATTTATGGACTAATTCTTACAACGACCGATACACGAGCACAATAAGTTAAAGATGTAGATCAAACACTCGGTGTCTAGACCCCTTTGCCACATGCCGAAGGCGGCCTGCAGGGTGTTTATATAGAATTAGATGTAGGTATATCTTATCCCTTAACTCAGCTCATCGTGAGAAGATATTTAATATTTGTGCATTCTGACAGCCATAAAAAATTCTGGTCCCATCGAATATAGCTGCGTCTTGGAGGTTAATAATTACTTCAGTTTCAACACCATAGCAAACCAGTATCACGGGCTCGAGAAAAGATACACATAACAGTATTTCTCCCTTTATAGCTCATATTGTATAAGCTATAAATCTGAAACGTTTGAAATAACCTAGATCGATCACAATATAGGGAGAGTTTCCTTAGTAATGGGTACTCTCCTTTGCTTGCTGATTGTTCAATGATTGAAAGCGTATTATCGGTGAAATAATAATAGTATCTTTGATTGCAATCTCCGAAAAGAAAAGTCCTAATTTAAAAACAATATGGCAATGAAATGTTGTCTATGTTGGCGGAGTAATTCCACTTCAAAAACAAGATTTTGACCTAATAAATAAGTACCCAAATGGGTAATTATTTTATAATTACTTATATTAATTATTAATTATATTAGTTTGCATAGAAATATATATGATATTAATGAAGCATAAAGTGACCACGATGCTACAGTCGACTTAAGANTGAAAAATAATGCTTCAATGCAATTGTGTTTATTGTGACAGAATATCCTCTTATTTACTTTCTATATCTAGATTAGAAATACATAAGCTACTCTATATCTGATATTATTTTTATTGTTTGGTTTAAAATAAAGATCTGCTCATGTGACTATGTACATCTAAGTATGTAAAAACTCTTATCGTTTTAGTATCCAAACGTATGTAATTAATGCAACATAATGTACTTTTCATAATTTCTAGGTTATGGTACTACTCACTAAAAACTGTAGTTTCTATGCAATGTATTGACGATGTGTTTCTCACAAATGTAAATTGACTCACTGTTTCATGGCATTAAATATTTAGTTACATGTTTATGGTATGGCTTGTACATCTATGACTATTTTTATTATTTATCAATGTTCATGACATTTAATGTTAAAATACTTCTTTCTATATGACTGGTATATCTCAACAATTTTAGATATTTACTTAAAAAAATTCGAATATATTTTGATTTAAAAAGCTGATAACTGAGTGTTACAATTTTTGTTGATACTTCTCCGTGGTTCAGCATTTGGCTATGCGAGGAAACAATACTTCACATAAACATATCAAACATATAAACATACCAAACTATCTCAGGCTCTTATACCGTATTTCCCAAAATAATGAAACGTTATTGTGACTGGTTTTGGAATACCGAACTCATTTTTAATGCATCAGACATGAGTAATAATGCTATTCAACAGATGAAAAGTGTATCCGCGAACTCGAGAAAGTGCAGGAGATTTATCTTATTTTATTAGGCATGAGGAATGAATCAGTTTTCAAATTGAAGGGCGGTGTGAGGATATTACTCTCCCAGTTTGTGAAGATTTACATGACTAAAGATTTTCGTTCAAGGATCTCTAAATCAAGTGGAATGAAAAATTTACAGATGGGAACGAAATTTTCAATCGACGAAACCGTTGGAAGTTTGTGACTTTATTAATGCCAATTTTTATCGTACAAGACACCGTAAGTCACAAAAAAATTCAAGATGAAAATCAATTATGAGCGAATTACATTCTATATTAAACACTCCTTCACTGTTTACACATTGGAAATCATATTTTAGCAACAGATGTCAATAGTAAATCTATTTTACTGAACTTCATGTAATTATGAGGTAGGTTAATAATTGAAATGCTATTAACCCAATTATTTTTATTTGTACAGCAGTAAGCAAACGCAGCGACCCATATATTAGAAAGAGCAAAATTCTACTCTATTCTAATCATATGACTTTCACATTGGTAAAGAAATAAAGCTGGAATTACTACCAATGAGAAAAATAACGTATTTTAGTTGTTTTTGCATTCTTCATGGTTGACTTAGTAAAAACCTAAAACCACCTGTGCTTATACAAACAGCTTGAGGACAGATTGCGTAAACGTATTATTGTTAAAATTACCAGCAGAAAACTAAGTACGTCAAAACTTAAACGTATCGAGGATTAATTAGTTACTTGGATCATATTTACCTAAGAAATTCAGTCTTGCTTTCTTTAATGTATTAAAAGTTTCAATTAAACACATATATTTCTATGTTTAAATTTACCTTGTGGATCTGGGAGAAGCGGTGTGTTCAATGCGGGTGGTTTCCAGGCCATCTGAAGTTCGATCAATATGAATATCCTCTTCTCCACAGGTGCCTGTCTGCCATCTGTTTACTTGCAAACTCATGTGCAGAACTTCCCCAAAATTGTCAGATCTTCCATATTCACTGAAGACTATAACGAAATCAATTGGATGATAAGGTTCAATTCTAAAAATCGTTTGGTGATTGCAGCTGATCTTGCTTGCTGTAAGATAGCTACCGATCTTTAAGTCTCAATTTTTTTTGTTAAACAATTCATCACATGATTTATGAAAATAACCACAATATACGTGAGTAAATTTTTTCGACGCTACAGATATCTTCCCGCTGTATCATATTTCGACATCGTCTCCAGACAGGATAGCACAGACAGATTATGAAATCTATTTTGAGATACTCTATTTCTCGTCTTCTGTTTCTTATTAAATCTAAAGACAGTTCGCCCTAGAATCGTGATCCACAAACAACCAAGAATGAAAACAGCAAATATTCATGAAGCACGTACGGTGAGGACTTAATTTTATATGGTGGATATACTGTCGAGATTTAAAATTGCGTATTAATTTACTATTTGCCTTGATTGTGTCGGAGGCGGAGAATCTCATGCATGCTGACTTAATTCTTGCAGTTTTGGGACTCCTCCTTCGTGGCAACAGAAAATATGATCATTCGACGTAATTAAAGATATACATTTATTTTAACCTCTATACCCTGGCTTTCTGTGAACGTCAGAGGGGATTTCATAAGATAATTAAAAATATGATGATTTTAACGGAATTAACTCTTATCAAAAATATCATTCTATAAGCGAAATTCATATTTTTTCTGTAAAATATTTGCAACTTACGTATGTGCAAATCTGTTTGATACTAGCTCAGTTGTAGCAATGGCTATTTTGTACTTACTGGTAGATCACATTGAACAAATTAGAACCCTATTATAAGAAAACTAATGCGGAAAGTCTCGAGTTCTTTCGGCACATCATATGTACAATGTATAATGTACAATGTAGAATGTATAATGAAATATGTATATCATTGAGAAGACGAGGAAAACTAGCATTTAATGAATTTCGTTTAGGAAAATATTTCTATGTTTATACATATATTATGCAAGTAATGTATCATCCGAATCTCAATAACTATACTAATATATTTAAATTACAAATGCTATATTCAATCAAAGGCAAAGTGGCAAAGAGCAGAGGATATTATCCTTCTTTTAAAGTAATAAGACTAATAATCACATAATACTTTTTATTTATTTAACCAAGGTGGCACAGCAATTCTTACAACATCATTGCATTACTCATTTCTTTGACCCTATCCCAATTTTCTCCAAAAGTCATCACTACAAACTCACTCTGGTCCTTGTTCTTTCCTTAATAAAAATTGTTCTTAATACTCTTTACTTATTTATACATTAAATTTTGTTTATTATTTTCCATGATTTGAAAAATAATGTTTCAATGCAATTGTGTTTATTGTGACAAAATATCTTCTCATTTACTTTCTATATCTAGATTACGAATACATAAGCTACTCTATGTCTGATTTTCTTTTTATTGTTCGGTTTGAAATAAAGATCTGCTCATGTGACTATGTACATCTAAGTCTGTAAAAACTCTTATCGTCTTAGTATCCAAACGTATGTAATTAATGCAACATCATGTACTTTTCATAATTTCTAGATTATGGTATTACTCACTGAAAACTGTAGTTTCTATGCAATGTATTGACGATGTGTTTCTCACAAATGTAAATTGACTCAATGTTTCATGACATTAAATATTTAGTTACATGTTTATGGTATGGCTTGTTTATCTATGACTATTTTTATTATTTATCAATGCTCATGACATTTAATGTTTAAATACTTCTTTTTATATGACTGGTATATCTATGATTACTATTATTGCTTTTGATCAGAATATATGAAATATACGATAAATGTTGATTATCACTATTATACACGATTTTCATACTTTATAATTATTCCAATTATTATATATTTATATCAACTTTACTCTGTATACTGTAACAACTTGACTATGCTTATTGATGTATCACATGTATAACTATATCTGTATTTGCTCTATTTTTTCCTTCATTTCTCTCTTTCTATTGTATCTTTTTAGCTGTTACTATCGGTAGGTTTGCGCAGGTTTTTCACACCCCCCNTTTTATATCCACACATACATTCATTTTTCTTATTTTTTCAAATTCAAAAATGCATTTATTATGACAATGGGTTAGATGGAAGAAGAAACTTTTAGTCTAAATCTCGCCCAAATAAAGCATTTATTATTATTATTATTCTGCAGCTACTATCCTTGAAGAAAATGTTTAGATCATATAAGCTTTTTAACAGCTTTTTAAGTAACGTTCAGGTTATCTTTAAATTAATCATTTTACAGCAGCACCGATACTAGTTATGGTCATCTCTATTTTTTGTTATAATATAACTTTTAATGTCTTCAATAAGTCATCACAACTGTTGACACTAATTATAAGTTTTACTACAAATCAACTAGTAGACGAAACTGCAATGGAAAAAACACAATATCCACCTAAGTCTCACTCCGTTAAATTAAATGCAGCGTATGAACATCCCTCTAATCTCTAATTTATTTTTAATGGTTTTCCGAATATATTTAAAGGATTTTCTTTGAAATTTGTTCGAAAATACTTTTACACTTAAGTAAAGTGTTTCCTTTTACATGCATCAAAATTAAATTATACATTACAACTTAAAACTCTCATTTTATCATATCCTCATGAATGGAATATTTTGTATTTGTCTTTTGGTACATGATAGCAAACAAATGTATCTTTCATTAACTTTTCTGTGTTTTGTTCATGGCTGTGATAATATGAAAGCAGCTGATGTACGACTGATGCTGAATTATGACATTGATTAGGGTCTCCCCTTTTTGAATGCTATCAAAAGTGTTTTCTGTTGATTCATTGTGCTTTACTTACACGGACTTGTTCCGCTTACAGCATTTTGGCTCAGCTCATTTTGGAAAGAAATGGCAAACTACCTCACTCCTTATTTTGCCCGGTCGCCTCAGCCTTGTCTCCAAAACTTTTTGTAGCTGATGGATGGGATTAGGTTCAAACCAGTCTTCGGGCTGAAGATTTTACAGACAGTACAGACACCTTTAATACATTCTAATTCATACTTACTGGATAAATCCTTGTGTTAACCTTCTACAGTGCATATTCTGATGCTTAAAATGTCTATTACCCACATAAGACGGGGTTTGTCAGCATCGTTACCAGAAGAACTTGGTCAATTGCTGCATGGCGAATTGAAAATAAAGAGTATTACGATAGAGAGTGAAGTACTATTGAGCAATTGTATTGATGTACTGCAAGCAACAGAATTATGTTAAACGCACATGATTATGAAGACATTCTTGGACCCAATAAAATATATTTGATCAAGTGGACGGAAATAGTAGAAAGTGCTCTGGAGAATTCGTGATGCACATGATCATATCTCATACACAGAACACAAAGGCGCGAATTTCGCAAGGCCCCATGAGTACTTAGTATGATGCTTAAGATTCGACAAATAAAACTGAAACAGATGTAATTATTCAAATGTATAACATGATTTTCTATGTTATATTTCGGATAAGTTGTTTGGCATACGGAGACCACCGTTTCCGAGAAAGAGCTGAATGCCGGGAGACGCCCGTCTTTTATTTCTTCGAGGTATCGAATCATGTAACACCTGTTACATAAGATCCAGGGGCTAATGGCATGATAGGTGACTGGGTACAGATTACAGATAGACTGTACAGATAGTTCAGATAGTTTAGGCCTTAACCTAAGCAACAGCGTCAATGTTTAATGCAGTATGAGTGAACTTTTTATTTGGTTATCCTGTATATAAAGTTAAATAATATGGTTAAATAAAATAAATATGGTTACTACTTCATTATATAAATACGAATCAATACCCTCCAGTCTTCATTATGTAAACGTTTGAGTTCAGTGTATTATTTAGGTTCTTCTATCCTTAACTTCTTTACTTAACTTTATTTTTCTTATTTATAGATAACTTTCTGCTAATTATATCCTCCAATGCATACTATATTCGGCTTTCCCATTATCTAATGCCTAGCAGAATACCTTCGCTCTCAGTATTTGATCGTTCTTATCCTTCTGCCTTAATGTTACTGGTTCATGCAAAATCCTCTCTCCTCCTACCATCTCCAGCAGTTCCGCGTTTGTTATTCTATCTGTCTCGCTCAATCCATTTTACACCGCACTCGCATCCGGAAGGCTCCCTTGCCTTCCTGAACACAGGTTTTAAACACTTCATAAGCCGTATATTGGCAATCGCAACTCGCGTTTAGAGACAAACGGAAATTCCAGATTAACGATTTCTGGGAAAATCCCTATATGTATTTCTGAGACAATGACTCCATTATCAAGGGCTTCTCGTTAGGAAAAAAAATTCCCTTCCTGATTCCCATATAAGGATCCTTTGTGAATATAATACCTTCTTTTTCATATATGCTTCCTTGGCTGCTACTATTTTTTGGTTGCCTCTTTTATTCCACACCTTCCATCAGAAGTAAATACAAACTCTAATTAGAGAAATCGATACACCTGTTCTAGATCACTCTAATATGTAAAAGCTTTCATAAACTTACCCAGGAAATGACAAGAAAAGAAAAGAGAAGATGGCCAAGGAAACAAGTGTGGGAACCTGGAATGTTAGGACAATGCTTAGGAAAGGGAAGTTGGAAAATGTAAAGGTTGAAATGAAGAGGTCCAACATTAACATACTAGGGCTATGTGAAGTGCGATGGAAGGATGGGGGTGATTACTGAAGTGATGATGTCAGAGTAATTTTCATTGGGAGAAATACTAGCCAGAGGGAAGTTGCAGTAGTGCTAGACAAGAAAGCGGGAAAAGCTGTGATAGCTACAGAGCTAATAAGCGACCGGGTTGTGTCAGTAGAACTAAAGGCTGAGCCAGTAAACACGGTGATAGTTCAGGTGTACTTGCCTACTAGTGCACATAGTGATGATGAAGTAGAACTTGTTTATGAAAAAATATAAGAAGTAATGGGAAGGGTTAGAGGCAATGAAAACCTAATTGTAATTGGGGATTGGAATGCGGGAGTTGGGGAAGGAAAAGATGGAGAAGAAGTGGGAAGGTTCGGACTAGGAAATAGAAACGAAAGGGGACAGAAATTAGCAGACTTTTGAAAGAGGAATAACCTCTGTATTACAAACATACTTTTTCAGTGCCATAACAGAAGGAGGTACACATGGAAAAAGCCAGGAGATACGGATAGTTACCAAATTGATTACATTTTGGTAAGAAAAAGGTTTAGAAATAGTGTTCAAAATTTAAAAAGTTATCCTGGTGCTGATGTTGAATCAGATAATAACCTGGTTATGATGAAAACCTAGCTAAAGTGTGAAAAGATGTTTCGGGCAAAAATTACACACAAATGAAACCTGGAACCTTGAAGCCCTTACGAATGGGAAAGCTAGAGAGTTCCAAGAGCCGGTCAGTAAGGCCTTAGAGAATAAGGGAAGGGAACTTACTGTAGACAGAGAATAAAAAGATTAAAAACAGTATCAGGGATAGTGCCCAAGTAACTATAGGGAGGGTCAAGCAAAACAAAATTAGGAAACCATGGGTGATGGTAGAAATTATAAATAAAATGGAGGAAAGAAGGAAATAGAAAAGGGTTAACTCAGAGCAGGGACGTAGAATGTATAGGGCTCTCAATAACGAAGGAAGGGAAACAAATACGGCAATGGAACAGTGGTGGAAGGGTCGATGTAACGAAATAGAAAAGCTGAACGAAGGTAGGAGGGTCGATCTAATGTATAGAAAGGTAAAACAGTTGGGAAATAAAACACGAAACAGAATAACAACAATAAAATATAATAATGGTAACGTTCTACGAGATCCAGCCAGCATAAAAGAAAGGTGAAAAGAATATGTTGAGGAACTATATGGGAAGGACATGAAACCAACAAACATAATGCTAGAAAGAAGCAAGAAGTGGAGGATAATGATGTTTGGCCTGGGATATTAGATAGTAAAATTGATATGTTCTTGCAAGAGATGAAAGGAAATGAAGCAACGGGCATTGACGACATACCAGTTGAGCTACTTAAAAAAGGGGTAAGAGAGAATTCTATAATTTCTGTGTTTACAAAAAAATATAATGCTTATGAGTGTCGGGATTATCGTACAATCAGTTTAATATATCACGCGGCAAAGGTTATTCTAAGGGTATTGAATAGAATAATTGAACGAAAAATTAAGGGGCAAATCGGAGAATCTAAAAATACTCCAAAACTACTAACAAAACCTAATGACACCATTCTAAAAGGTTCTTCAGTATTATCCTCGGTTTACTTTTTCATTATATCGCGAATAAGATTAATTTTCAGATTTTAAATTATGTGTTTGTAGTGTTAAATGGAGAATGGATATTAAAATTACTATTGTTAATATTATAATCATTTGGTATTAATTAAATATGCAAATTCGCAGATCCTCAAAAATAGATGCATATATGTGACTTTATTTCAACGGCTATGGGAAATTGTTTTTGACGAAAAGTATCTAAAGTATTCTATTATTGCTTGTGGCATATTTTCATGCATTATCGCAGTTTTAAGATTTTTCTACCAATAATGATCCTGATATAAACAATGTGCCGTATACTGGTATACCACGTACATACGATGGATACCATTTAGGTAAATTAAGGCCAATAAGTTATTCCGAAAGTTGCTGCATCAGGTAAGTGTCCTAACATTCTCTCGCTGATACTACATTGACAAACTTTGCAATGTTATTCCTTTTTGAAATCGTATTAATAAAACATTAATACCTACAACATCGAATAGGGGGTAAGAGATAATTCTCTCAAAAAGAAAAGGGAGATTGCGGATATGAAAATAATTGGGAATACCTGATCTAGGTTATCTTTATCATGAACCAAATTAAACGGAAAGCAACACCTTGCGTCATACCAATACAGACCCTGAAAAAAGCTATCCTAAACATTTCTGAAAATCTGAATTCCGATTATCCTTGAAGCAGAATTAAAGATTGCATTACTCATTAAACATCATTTTAAATTACAATGTGTTTAGAATCAATAATTTTAAAATTACACTAAAATTATTTCCTTCTCCTCTCTATTTGATTTAATTTATTTTTACTGCATATCAGTAGCTAGAGAGAATGGAAAACAAAAGCACTTCCAACTACTTTATCACATTAGTATTGACAACGTGTTGGAAGACATGTTATACAACGTGTTCCGTACATCTCTGAACGAAGAAATTAAAACGTAAACAAATGCATATTACATGCATCAAAAGTCAATTTTTATGGCTTTAATGTTTGCTGATACGCACTGGATAACTATGTGTATATTTATTGCTTTTAGCTTTTTTTTGCAGATTTACGAAAATAAACATAACCTTCGTAAGAATTTGTTTATTGAGATCGTTTGAAATGAGACCTGACCAGATGCTGTATGGGGATATGCAAAGAGTAATTCGATGGAAACCCAATAGCTACGAAGGTATTGTATTGATTTATTGCAAGCAACATAATGATATAAAATGCATGCGATTTTGAGAAATTCTTTGACCCAATAAAAATATATTTCATTAAGACTGCAGGAAGAGGAGAAAGCGCACTGGAAAATCCGATATGCACATGAATACATCTCTAATGTTGAGAACGAACGTGTTGCGCGGGTTTTGGCTGCACCACTTCTTACAGGGACGAAATATATTTATGATGTGATGAAATACAACGAAACATAAGTAATAATTCGAATAGATCAATACAGTTAATAATAAGACAGAATGTCTATGGCCGATCTCGGATCATTCTAAAGTATTAGCGGCAATCGCAGCCTTTAGACCACACACGTTCATTACATTTTATATCTTTTTGTAGCAGCTTCGGATTATTTTAATGTTAATTTATTTAATCCAGCTTGGCGTGGTTAAGCCAATGGACCTTTCTGACAAAAAATCAAAAAACAACATTTATCTAATAGAGTACATGAAATTACAGAAATATAACTACATATAAAGTATATAAAATATTGATACAAAATAAGTTAATTATTTTATATACAAAAGAAACAGACAGTGCGAAAAAAATTCCAAGGATGAAGGCTTTAGGAGAAAAACCCACGATGAGGGAAAACGCACCCGTATAAAAGGGGATTTTGAAGAAAGGTGCGTAAGAGCATGGCTCATGATGCAATGGAAGAGAATTCTGTACGACGAAGGTAATATTTGGACATATGGAACGTGTCGTTACGAAAAAGGATTAATTGCGGGAGTTAGCAGTCATTTGTTTCTTCGAGGTATCGAAAATCGAGTAGCTGGTTCCATATTATTGGGCAAAATTCTAAATAAGTCAGGTTTATGCTGTTGATAACTACGTTAATTCTCTGCAGGCCACATTCATTATAAAAAATTGACAATTATAGGTTAAAAGATAATCCGTAAGTCGTATTTGGAAAGCGGGAATCGCGTTGAGACAAATGGGAAGCTCCAGATTACAGATTCCTGGGAAGTCCCAATGTACATTTCAAAGACAATGACTCCATCCTCAGGGGGTCTCCACATAAGACGGTCATTCACTGAGTATTTTTAAACCTCTAATTCATTAGCAATCGTGTTCCAACTTCTTTATCTTTCTAAAACTGAACAAATTTTTTGATTCAAGCTAATAAGTCCATTTCCGTCCCATGCATAGTAATGAAGATTGTTTCCTAAAATATTACATGCGTAACCGTTGCAAGTATCGGCATTTAAAAAAGTATATATTTTCTTTTGAGGATTTATACAAAGTAGAGTTGAATATAATCTATAAATACCAAAGGTCGAATTAGATGCGGTTTGACCTATGTGACAAAAGTTGGCGCATTTTGAATCTTATTCCTGCTCCTCCTTGTTCTAAGTATATAAAACTCAAGGGCACTAATCAATGTATAAAGGTCCACAAGTAGTGAACATATCTTTAACTGAAAGCTGTAAAATGTGTAATCCTGAAAATTTTGAACCTAGGAATTTAGATTTCTTTGTGCATTTCAGTACGATACACAAGTTTACTAGAATATTCTTCATTTATATTATATATCGAATAATAGAGTTTTTAAGTTTCAGTAGAACCTATACTGGACTAAGCTTAATATAACATGATCTATGTTGAAAGAGTTTTGCCGTGGCCGTGGAATGTATCTGCTAAAAATACAAATAAAACACTATGATTTACCGACATCTCAAAAATGTTTGTATAATCTCCAACGTAAAGTACTTCAATTTCTCAATAATTTCCTAAGTAGGTCATATGTATTCAATTCTAAACTTAAGTTGGAATACGTTATGGTCATTCAAATATGTAATTTATTCATATGAAATGCTAACTAATAATCAAACAATGTAATCAAACAATCAACATGTTAACTAAAATCAAAACGAAACGACTTGAAGAAAGAATACTCTATGACTACATATTCATAAATGAAGAATAATAATTAAGTGAGGCAGTCATGTATAATTTACGAACGGACTAATGGCTCATCAATAAAAAGATTCTGAGAATGGAGCCTGGGCCGTTTCCTAGGTGATTCCATCAATCAATACAGCTCCAGTCCGTGAACGATGAAGTCACATCCGCGCATGTTCAAAAGGGAAGCCATCGTTAATTTTCCCTCGCCCCACCCACAAGGCAGGGTCACGGAGATTTTTCTAGATAAACTTAAGAAATGGAAGGGAGAGTCTTTTAAAGAATTCTGTAGAAATATTCTACGAGTAATTGTTTTAAGATTTACTTTACGTATAACTATCTGAAATGAAGAATACAGCGTACACTATGGTAAGAATCATATTTCACATGGTGAATCCGAATTTAGGTTTCCAAAATATTTAACATTTAACATTAGATATTGAAATTACAAATGTTGTCTACATATTCATTTTATAAAACATTAACAAGCACTCAAAATAAGAGATTAGATAGATGTTTGATTACCCATTACTACATAGTTTCAATTGTTTACGTAAATTGTTTTTGAACGCATAAAAACATTTCTAATGTTTCATAGTATTACTCATAGCATTACTTCAACCCAATCATTATTTTAATCTGAAATGAAGAACGTGTCGTAGACTGGGATATCATCATATGAATCATATTTAAGACTGATCAAAATCATGGGCTTCCAAAAAAATGTTGCCTACCTAGGGGGAGAGGAGGATAACAGATAGGATTTTGGAAAGGTATTAATTTATTCCGAAAACTGTTGCATCATGTTCATTTCCAAAGCATCCAAAGCTGATATTCATCGGCGAACTTTACAAGGTTATTCCCTGTGACGATCGCCCCAAAATTGCTCGGGACGTCTTATATAATGGTAAGTTATCATAACCATGAGTTGAAGTGCAAGGAAAGCAAAATGTTTCGCATTCTTATATAGTACATGACCCTGAAGAAGCTAGACAGCTACTCATAGAATAACTTTATATGTCCATATGCTTTTTATTACATAGCTATTGCTTAGCGTTTTCGTAACTAACATTTTTCTTCAGAAGGTTAAGAACATCTGGCATTAGAAAAACGTAACAATTCCTACTTTTATGTCTTCTAAGTTCCCAAAAGCTCCTATGAGAAGTCGAAAGACCCCTTTTCGTTAAAAGAGTCCATTAATTCTGTAGCCGCAGCAAGGAGAAATACCGCATTCTGAGCATTTTAGCCATTTAAATGTCAAATAAATCTCTGTAAAATGACGCCATAGTATACCTTTTAGATTGTGTATCATAACTTAAAATAATAGTTGAATCTCTGCAGTTATAATCATTGTAGCTAATTTTTAGAATGCATAGCTCTTTGAACATCATCTGTCAGCATCATACAGATTTCAAGTTTTTTATGTATTATTTACCAACTGTATGTATAATAGCATGGTTTTTTCTCGTCTCTATATTATGTTTTGCTTGGACTATCATATTTTTCAGGTATTGCCCACAATAGTTTTCACATATTTTTATAGCACATTCTTTTCTAGACAGGCGATTGAAAAAAATCTTCAAACAAGGTGTTTTTGTATTGAATTTAGTACATCGGGCATCAATGTATAATGCAAGATGAGAGAACTTTATATTCGGCTATGCCGTTTATAAAGTTATCTGTTAATTGAATTGATTAAATAACATGACTACAAATTCGTAATATTTCAGGAATCCAGTCCTCTATATTTAAATACTATAGCTTGGTAGATTAAGCAGAATTTTCTATGCTAAAATTATCTACTTGAAGTAATTTCCCTTATCTATTTTACTTCCCGTTAGACTTATGCCTAGCTTAGTCACATCGCTCTTAATAATTGATCCCCCTTCTTTCTAAGCTTTCGTTATATCGGATCATTCAAAACAATGTTTTTTTTCCACCGTCTACAGCAAATCCGCGTTTTTTAGCCTATCGGCCTTATTTACTCAACCTGTTATGCACCACACCTCAATTCCTAAATGTCCACGATATTTCGTTGCCCTAACGTGTCAGGGTCCTTCTTTTCTATTCATACAACGAAACAATACCCTCTACTGCTTCTTCGGTCTTTTACTAATTCTCATACCAAGCACATTTTTGAGGCAGATCGCTTCGCTTTCTTAAATAATTCCCTGGTTATATAACTTAAGTTTTCTGGGCTTTCTCTTCAAATCATAAACCCAGTCATTATTATTTGCTGCATTACTTACGGTTTTCACGTATTACTGCAGCCAAATTATACAAAAGAAAGTTTTTGTTCTTGCAAAATGAGATATTGTTGCATTTTTCATTATTTTATAAGGTTTATCGAAAAAATGATACCAATTCTAGAGATTCCAAATACCTGTGCAAGCTGTGAAATTACAAAAATAACGGTGAATTTTTTCGTTTTTGTTCAAAATATCCTAAGGTATGTGTCCTACTGAAAAAGTTAATAAATTGTATTTTAAAGGAGATAAAATATCCACCAGTTAAATCCAAAGCTGATTATATATGTTCAAAACTTTATTAAAATAGCTGTTCAAAAATTGGCAATTTTTCACACGAAATGAAAAATGTTCATTTTCGTCGTGTATCATTCCAATATCGGGAAATTAACTCATGCCAAAAGGAAACTTATGATAAAAGGGCATGTATTAAATTGTTTTAACTTTAATTTGAATTCGAACAGCTCAAACATTTAAGTTTTATTTCAATTTGAATCCAAAGAAATAACCTTAGTAGAACTTCCGAAATATCGCATAAAAATAATTCGCGAAAATTGATGTTTGGAGAAAAACGATATAACAGTTTTGAGTGCATCAAATGTCAATTATGTACTAATCAAATAAATTATAAGCAAATTTTGCATATGTTTTGTAATTACTAGTAGGATATTTATCACCTCAAAGATAAAAGAGGTTTAAATAAATCTTACACAACGGTGGGAAATTGTTTAGTTGGACTAGGACGATTTTCATCTGCCGCAGTCTCACAATTTATTCTTCAGATTGCTTTCATCTCCTTAATTTTTGGAAAATTCTGAAAATATTAAGCCAGTTTCCGGGGTTACAATGTAAGAAATTTCATGTATCTTTCATGTAATGCAAGTGATTAACCTGATTAAGGATACATAGATAAGGAGAATTTGGGCAAAAAGAGAAAATTCAGAAGAAAATGTTTTTTTTTTAGAAATTGGGCAGCTCCTACAGGTATTTGCTTTGCAGTTGGTTGCTTACTATTGACGTAAGTCCAGACAGTATCTAAAAAAATTAAAACAACCTAAACTTTTGCAAGGTATACTCAATAACAATAATATATCGTTTAGGTTTAGCAGTACCTTTATATACAGGACTAAATTTAATGTAAAATGAACTATGTTCAAATGGCTTTGCATTCCATAGCCTTTCAAAGAGTATATACTTAAACAATACACGAAACACTGTGATATCTCGATACCTCAAAACAAATTGTTGCATAATATATCTGCACCCTAACCAATTAAAATTTATGAAAAAAAAGGATCTTAATAAAGTATACCCTATCACTCTCTACTCATAAATGAAAAGTAATAAAAGAGGATGGCAGTAGTGTATAATTTACGGACAAAGTAATCGTTAATTTATAGTAAATGTATTTACTTCTACTGTTTGCTCCGTTTTATTTAGCTTAATTATTTGGTCAATGAATGGATTAATACTACAAAACTACAGCTTAAGCCAGAAGAATGTGACAGCAGTTTATAGTTCACGGAGAAGTAATCGAAAATCAATAAAAAATTCTAAAAATGGAGCCCGGGCCGTTTCCTAGGCGATTCAATCAATCAATACAGCTCCAGTCCGTGAACGATGAAGTCACTTCCGCGCAGGTTCAAAGGGAAGCTGCCGTTAATTTCCTTCGCCCCACCCATACGCCATGGTAACGGAGATTTTTCTGGATAAACTTAAAAAATGGAATCGAGAGTCTTTCATGGAATTAGTTGCTCGTAATCTTAAACAATAATTTATGAAGGAAGAATTACGTTAAGAGTATTTGTTTAAGAAAAGTCTATAAGTATGTATTATCTAACTGAAAGCTCATTTTTGTTAGTCAGTAAATTGAGAGGTATGGATAAAGTTCTTCTTCCTGTAGAAGGCACACTTTCGCTGAATCCTGATTACAGACAATTAACCGAGCGATTTCACATTAGTTTCGTCGCAATTAGCACTATTTAAGATCATATTAATTATAAATTCAGTTTTAAGAGATGATAATTGAAAGATCCTGAAATATCCTAAGCAGGGATACTATTAATTATGTAGCAAATCAATTTTACACTTACGGAAACTAAATTTTCGAAGGATTAAATAGATTGAAGTATGGCCAACAACTGATGTTAGTGCTACAATCGTGTTAAAAAGAATGAAGAAACGGCTATCACACATTAAAATTTTTAATTTAACAGTAATTAAAGGGCCACCCGGATATCCAAGTGGGCAACGCGTTCGACTGGTGAAAGCGGTCCCGGGTTCGATTCCCTGTGGGGGCCTATGTGAGAAATGACCTAAGCTTTCGAAGCACTTTAGCAATACTACTACAACAGTAATTAAAATTTGTTCAATTTAGTTAAAATCTCTGGGTTATTACATTAAACTCTTTGAACATACTTATAATGGGTCCTGTGGTTATTTACTGTGATTGTTTACACTACCTAGCATTACAATAAACTATTTATATTTTCTATTTCTACCTAAACTGGTGTATTTTCAAAGAAATATCACTTTACGCTCTTTTGGAATATCATTATGATACAGTGCGAATTCTATTTTTGCAAGGAGTTAGGATAACTTGGATATCGGACTTGTAACGATTTAGGAAATTATAGTTGACTTGGCAGTACATATTAAACTACTATTGCTAACAATATATTCATTCAATAAATTACATTAGTAAGTACTCGAAATAGAAAATGCTCAGTATTAGATCCGTTGTGTGACAACCCATTATAAAACTTCAATGGCTTACGAAAAATGCTTTTGAACGCATAGAAAAGTATCTAATGTTTCATAATATTACTTAGGCATTATTATATTCTATTCATTATTTCATCTGAAATGAAGAACATGTCGTATGTCGGGATATAATCATGTGAATCATATTTAAGACTGATCTAAATCATGGGCTTCCAAAAAAGTGTAGCCTACCTAGGAAGTGAGGTGGATAACAGATAGCTCATTAATGAAAGTTATTAATTTATTCCGAAAATTACTGCATCAGGTTAATTTCCAAAGTATGCAAAGCTGATATTCATCGGCAAACTTTGCTATGTTATTCTCCGTGTAGATCGCTCTCCCTAAGGAAAATGTTACACATGAATGCAATTAGGTGCTAAGCGATAATTCACTCAAAACGTGAGGTCCGCATACTGGAAAAAATGGTTAGGGACCTCTTATATAATGGTAAGATACCTTAACCATGAGTTGGATTGCAAGAAAATACTAAAGCCTAAATTTAATGGTGATGCAAGCAAAGAAAAGAATGCTAAGGTTTGACAAATTGTACATTTACGGAATAACTTGGAAGAGAAACAACACCGGCTACTCACAGAATAACTTAATATGTCCATGTAAGTTTTATTATATACCAATTACTTAGCATTTTCGCAAATAATGTTCTTTTCGGATGGTAAATGACATCTTTCATTAGAAAAGCTCAAGGACCACCGTATTTATTTATTCTAAGTTCACAAAAACATCACGCAGAGTAGAAAACGTTTTCTCTTTTGTTTCGCATAACTCTGAAACATAAAAGGCATTTGGAACGGTCTCTCCAGGTGGTGCAGTAAAACCTTGAAAGTGCTACATTGTTTATTAGCCCAAGATGTGTTATTATGCATGCATTTTAATTCCAGGAATCCCTTTTTAACATCATCAAAGGAAAGTCCGCAGCGGCCTTGAAAATTCGCTTCAGATCCTGTTCCAAACGCGGACGCCGCCGATTGTCTTTTGTTCTTCAGGGGTCTTCATTACCGTGCTCGAAACCGCTCTCCCTTTATTCCTCTCTTTAATCCCTGATATAATGGTCTAGTCCACGTCCACGCCGAATCTCTGAAGAAAAGTCAGAAGACCAAAGCCAAAGCAAGCCTAAATACTACTTTCTGAGCATTCTTCTCGTTTTAATGTATTAGAAACTTCTGTAACAAGACGTCAAAGTATTCCTTTTACATTGTGTATCATAACTTAAAATAGTAGCCGAATCTCTGAAGTTATTATAATTGAAGGTAATTTTTAGAATGCATAACTCTTTGAACATCATTTGTGAGTAATATTCAGATTTCAAGTCCTTAATGAATTATTTGACCACAGTAATAACATTATTTTTTCTCGTCTATATGTTATGTTGTGATTGGACTATCATACTTTTCATATATTTACCTACCACATGTAACACAAATAAACTTTTATAAGCATATGATCTCCTGGATAGGCGATATAAAAAACTTCCAAAATGGTATGCTTGTATTAAATTCAATATCTCGGTCACCATTCCTTTAAAATTTATATAAGAGCTTTAGCTTTTTTAACTTTAATTTAGCGACCTCAACAGTTTTAATGTATTTGCATAAAAATATATGAATACACACATTATGATGCTTTGAAAAAGAATATCTCAATTCCGCAGAAGGAAGCTAGTTGTTGGGAAAATTCCGTTTCCGAGAAAGGGCTGATTTCGGGGAGACGCCTTCTTTTGTTACTTCGAGGTATCGAATCACGTAACACCGGTCACATAAGATTAAGGGGCTAATACCAAGATAGATGCAGGGCACCCTTAGATTAGTTAGGCCTTATCCTAAGCAATTGCGTCAATATTAAATGCAGGATGAGAGAATTTAGCATTCGGTTATCCCATGTATAAAGTTTTCCTTCGGTTGAACCGATTTAATAATATTACGATCGTTATATTTTTAGGAATCCATTACCCCGCGTGCTTCATATTTATATATTATAGCTCCATTGGTTAAGTAGAATCTTATATTCTAAAATTCCCTACCTATTTTTCTTTCTTCTAGATAGCATTCGGTTTCTTCCAACATATATATTCTGTTTCTCGTTTTCCAATGCCTAGCGTAGTCACTCCGCTCTTAACACTCGTAATTGATCCATCTACCTTATGTACCTTCGTTATATTGGATCATTCAAAACCCTCTGTCTATTTCTACCGCCTACAGCAGCTCTTTGTTAGGTAGCCTATCTTACTTACTCATTCTGCTGTACACCACACTGCAATACCTATATGCTCTCGATTCTTCGTTGCCCTCCTTCTCAGAGCCCATCCTTTCTCATTCATACAGCTTAACAATACACACAAGATCTTTACACTGGTACACACTGGCTCCTCGGACTTTCCATGATTCCCCAATCGAGGATTGTTTGAATATGATCACTTCCCATCCTTGAATACTTCCTTAGCTACTATTATCTTTTACAAACTAGTTCAATTTCACTCTAGCAACTATAATAAGTCTGTTACTTTTTTTCTGAGCTTTGTCTTCACAGCAGAATCCGAATCACTATCAATTGCACCATTATTAAGGGATTTAGTCCAATCAAATTATACTCAGAAAAATCATCGTCCTTGCAAAAGGACATATAGTTCTATTTTATGGTATGTTAATAGGAATTATGTCCATACTAGGATACCAATTTTGCAGCTTCAATATAGCTGTGCAAGCTGGACAATTACCTATAAAATAGTAAATTTATTTAGACTAAAAATCTTCTATAGTATGCATAATCCAAAACAACTTAATATTTTAAAGTAGAACAAGTATTCAACATTTTAAGTCTAAATTTTGTTCCATATTTGTACAACTTTCTGAGGAATATTTGTTTTTAATTGGCCATTTTTTACACGAAATGGAAAGTTTTAAGGTTAGCCGTATATCTTGCTAAATATTCGGTAATAAATTTCCGGTAATAATTCATACCACGAAGAAACTTTTAATATAGGTATTTACATTAGATTTGATTAGTTTTAATTTGAATTTAAATTACCAACTAACGCTCTTAGGCTTATCGAAACGGGATATAAATATCTCGCGAAAAGGTTTGGAAAAAATCAATTAAACAGCATAGAGTTCATCAAATATCAATTATGTACTGGTCAAATAAATTTTGAATGTGTTTTATAATAACTATGATTGATGTCATATTTAGGACGAAAAAAGATTTAAAGAACTCTTGTAATAGAGTTGGAGGAGCTTAAAATTCACTATGGCGATATTCAGCTGCGGATATATAAGAATTTACTACTCCGTTTTTATAAATTAGATTCACTTCGTAATTTAGATATATTTTACTAATGGATCGGTTATATCTCCTTATTTTTCTATAAGTTCTAAAAATATGGAGTAAGTTTTGGGCTTATAATGTACGAAATTAAATATGTTATGAAATAAAATTGAGAAAATATCTCGTTGTTTACAATACATTGTTTAACAATATTCTATGGTATGGATACTTAACTACTTAATTTTGATAAAACCGAAATAAGCGCAAAATGTGCGCTGTTTTGGAAGATGGAATTGAGCAGCTCGTTCAGTGATTTCAAAGGAGAATAATTGGTTGCCTACTATCGACACAAGTCCCAACAACAATTTAAAACATTAGAACTACATGATGTTTTGCGGGTAAATTGACTATATATAAATTTTCTGGTAATTAAACTCATGAAATAATATAATGAAAAGTTCATTTAATAGTTACAAATCAATTTCTTTGAGTCGTATTTATTTACAAGTAATAACTCTCTTACTAGTAGACAACTTTCAGCTCATTGTATCTTCCAGAAAGTAATATTTGGCTTCCTCACTCTTATGCCAAGAATTGCACTCGCTCACTGAGTTTCATCGACTTTACTCCTCTGCCTTTATTTTATAGGGTCATACAAAACCCTCTCTTCTCCCATCGTCTCCAGCTATTTCTTGTTTGCTTTTCCATCTACTTTACTAAATCAATTATTCGCCACACCCATATTCCGAATGCCTTCTTTTTGGTTTTTAGGGTTTTATCAGTCCAGACATTATACAACAGTAATTTTTCTGTCCATTCCAGATTCCCAAATTAATTACCGTTATGAATCGCATCACTTCGTTTCCTTAAATATTTCCTTGAGAATTGTATTTTCGTTGTCTCCTGTCCTCCGTTCCTGTCGTAGCTTCAATCATTTGTAAGAACCATGCCTATGATAGGAAACTGATGCACTTATTCTAATTTACTCTAAAAACTCTAATGAGTAGCTTAGCTTTCATAATGTATATACATCCGACGATTTTTTCTCGGAAGAATCCGTATCATTACCATATAGAGCTTCATTACGCAAAAACTACTTATCTTATTCCAGCTTATCAAACTTTCATACGCTTTCTATAATTTAAATGAATTCCGGGGGGATTATCGTCCAAATTACGCCAAGTCATGAAAATTTAGAAGAAACCTACATCCGTATGTATGTCATATTGCTATAAACTGATTTATGCACATCTCACTTCTGAAAATAACCATAACCTATGTAAGAAGCTGTTTATTTGACGTCGTTCGAAATGGAATGTGACCAGGTACTACATAGTGATTTGTTGAATAAATAAGTATTTCGATGGCAACAATTATTACTAATGAATTGCATCGACTGATTGCAAGCAACAGAATGATGTAAAATGTATATGATTTTGAGGACATTCTTGGTCTCAATGAAAATATATTTGAACAAGATAGCAGGAAGAATAGAAAGTGGTCTGGAAAATCCGATATAAACATGATAAGTTCTTTATCACTGAGAAAAAAATAAGCTGCGCGTGTTTTGGCAACGCTATTTGATTTTTGAATCAGACGAAACAATATTTTTGAAGTTGATGAAATACAACGAAATATATTAAATAATTCGAGTAGATTAATACAATCAATGAAAAGTCATAATTTCTATGGTCAATCTCAGATCATTCTAAAGTATTAACGGCTATTAGAGCCTTTAAACCACACGCGTTCACTCACAATTAGTTACAAACCTCTACCCGTAACAACATATTAGGTAAAGAAGTGGTTTGCCAAAATCGCCCGAAATAATCTCTTGCTGCATGGACATTTTAAAACATTGATTTTCAGATCTACAATTACATTATTCCTTATGATACAAAATTGCTAATTAATTCATTGTAATTTAAATTCTCTTTATAAAGATGTGGACGAAGGAATAATTTTACATTATAGTTAGTGAAAGATTAGGGAAGCTCATGGGGCATTCCATGTCAAGTGGACCAATTTCAAGGAAAATCCCCGCTCGACCATCACCGATTTCAATGAAAGTTTGTGTGAACATAACTTTATATCTTCTATGAACATTTCCTAAGTCTTACATCCATCGATAAAATATTTGCTGAGATATAGTCATTTGTTTGACCCCCTACCGCAGCCTTCTACAGTTAGACAGCGATTTTTAGCAAGTTTGAGACACGTTATCTCACGCAGTATTCCGTTGAGCAAAACAAAACTTGGTATTCTTATACAACCTATGTTGCTCTATTACACAAAATAATAACAAATCTTTTATGAGCGAAATCTGCGAAGAAAATTTGAAGCAAAATCGGCCCAAAAAATTATGGCTCGAAAAAAATTTAAAGTTTGGCATTTTATATCTTTTGAAATAAACATACAATAAACACGAAACTTTGTGCCTTATAACTACTGTATACAAAGTGTTGGAATAAAAAGTTTCATTTTCTTAATGTCGTCCGTTAGTTTAAAAATTGAGTGCAAATATTGTGATTTTCGTTACGACGCCGAAAATTGGGTATATTCAGCTCACATTTACAAAAAAAGACCCTCTCGAAACTTTTCCAAATTATTTTTAAAAGAAAGAGCATGCTTTTATCTCTCTAAAAACCTAATTCTGGTTTTTCATCGCGGGCGTATAAGGCCCGAGAAATCGGGATGAACATGAAGTTACCTCCGCAGGAAAAGTGTGGCGCGAAAAAAATTTTAAAGTTTAGCATTTTATATCTCTGCAAATATACATAACATTAACGCAATACTTTGTGCCTTATAACTACGTAACACGAAGTGTACGAATAAAAAGTTTCATTTTCCTAATGCTTTCCGTTGGTTTAATATTTGACTGTACATATTACGAATTTCGTTACGACGCCGAAAATAGGGTATATTCAGCTCACATTTACAAAAAAAGACCCTCTCGAAACTTTTCCAAATTATTTTTAAAAGAAATTACATGCTTTTGTCTCACTAGAAACCTAATTATGGTTTTTCATTGCGGGCGTATAAGGCCCCAGAAATCGGGATGAACATGAAGTTACCTCCGCAGGAAAAGTGTAGTGCGAAAAACATTTTAAAGTTTAGCACACAATTTCATTGAAATCGGTGATGGTCGAGCGGGGACCGTTGGTCCACTTGCCCATGTGTCATCACATAATTTGTTTGTTTCAGATCTTTCCTTAGGACCTATTTAAGCCGAAATGTACTGTTTTATTAATTTTAATATGCAAAATACCACCCCGGACTCATTATGCGAATCGTTAGAAAACGTTCATTAGAAAAATTCCACAAGGAATGTATACATAAAATGATGAATTTACAATGTCATGCTTCAGAAGAATCGAAACTAAGACTGATAACTTTTTAGCACTTATATCCATTCACATTTTAATTTATAACATTAACTTCTTCCATTAAATAATCGTCAGAATGACACCGAATCTTAGACCATCAGAAAGATATCTATATCTTTGTCAAGATCTACTNGGGGAAGAGGAAGGGTCTTGGGAGACACGTGGGAGCCATCATTTGGAGGGTAGGGGAAGTGGAGGTCCATCAGAAAAGTTGACCGGTGGTGGAGGTGGTAATGAGGGAAAAAGGCAAGTTAAGAGGTTTGAAAGATTATCTGTAAAAGATGTTCATTGGCTAACGAATGTGAATGATGGAGGTGATGAAGGATATGAAATTTCACTATGGTGTCTAAATTGAAGCCTTTTGCAGAAGAATGAAGGATTGTAGGAGGGAAATTGGAAGAATGATTGTTTTCAAGGAGATGACGGGCAAAGTAGGATCCTGAGGGGGCTCTGTTCAGTAGAGCTCTATGATGTCCTTTACATCTTACTTTAATATTTCGGCGACTTTGTATAACGTAAATACTGTCATGCTCATTACAGTAGATCCTGTATATTCCCGGTTTAATTGAAGGGTCTATTTTGTCCTTCCCATTGCATAAGAGGGATTTAAAATTTTTGTTATTTGACAAGGCTATGCGAAAATCTGACTTCGGGAAGGCATTGCAAATTCTATAGGTGGCATTTCCTATGAAATTAAATTTGATAAACGGAAGTCTCTGAATGTTGATAGGAGAAGGAGAAAAGAGATTACTTAGAGAAATTTTCCTCTTTTTGCGTTCTACTAATTTGTTTATTAGACATGAGGAGTAACCATTATTGACGGCTATTGTGTGGATGGTAAAGATTTCTTTTTTAAAAATCATTGCGGGACATAGGAATGGTGAGTAGTCTCTGGATCAGAGTGATGGTGGTTGGACGAAGCCGGAATAGTGTGATCGGTGAAGAACGGTTTCCGATAAATTGAGAATTGAATTTTGTGGTCGGTAATGCTCAGGTTTAAATCATTCTTCCAATTTCACTCCTACAATCCTTCATTCTTCTGCAAAAGGCTTCAATTTAGACACCATAGAGACATTTGATATCCTTCATCACCTCCACCATTCACATCCGTTAGCCAATGAACATCTTTTACAGATAATCTTTCAAACCTCTTAACTTGCCTTTTTCCCTCATTACCACCTCCACCACCGGTCAACTTTTCTGATGGACCTCCACTTCCCCTACCCTCCAAATGATGGCTCCCACGTGTCTCCCAAGACCCTTCCTCTTCCCCCACCCCTTTCCCCGATTTGTGGTCCCTTATATTCCTATTTTTCACTTCATTTGCATTCCTAAGCCTGAAGATGAACTGAAAGTTCGAAACCATTGGTTGCTAACCAAAATATATTTGTGGAAAAGTACAAGTTGTAGTTATTATTTCATTT
>KZ308903.1:36747-108148 GCA_000376725.2 Ladona fulva | reverse complement strand
TAGAATATTATATAGAATATTTTTTCTGAATTTCAAAAAATATGAATTTGTACATCCAAGAAATTGGAAAATACATTTTCTAGGTTTAAAAAACGATTCTTTCGGATGTACATAGGAAACGCACATCTACATACGTAACCTGCCTCTCAATTCCAGGAAACGGCTTTATTTCCATGTATTGTTCTATATATAAGGAGTTCTGTTTTAATAGAATTAATATAATAGTAATCCGGTATTATCATAGTTAACAGTAAAGTTTTATTGTTTATTTAGCAGTATTGAAATTTGTATAGCACAGCACCTATACAAATGAAATAATAAAACCATGGTCTATAAAAGATAGGCCAGCAAAGCCATACGGAGATAATTTTACTCCCACAGAAACATAAATTCACTAATTGTTAACGATAAGTCTTGGAAGTCCACGATTAACTGCTGAGAGGAAATCCCTTCTATCCTTCAAGAAAGATCTCTTCAATCATTAAAAGACTAGGAATGACATCGGAATGAATGCCAATACTAGTTAATTATGTTTAAGTGAAAGTTTACATATGACAGTTTTAAATAAGTCTTCAGAAAGTGCGCTACTCAAACACACGTTACGAGTTGATTTTCTGGAAATAACTCAGAATATTCATAAATACTCTCTAACGTAAGGTCTAAGAACATATTAAAGTGAAATATGGATTTTAGAAAGTTTAAGGCCTCTAAGCAATGTATAAAGGTTCTCAATTAGTGAGAATGTGCTTAAGTGAAAGCTGTAAATTTTCTGATCCTGAACAGTGGAACCTATTAGTTTAAATCACTTTAACACTAGGAGGACGGGAGTTTCGCCCTACCTAGAAGGACGGGAAGGGGTCATTTGACCCCTAGAACTTTTAATTCCTTTATAAATATTTATTTGCCTTTTATTAGCCAAATCTTTAGCAGTTCTTCAAGAATGGACCTTTAGCTAAACAATTATGAGGTTTTTTACCTTGTCATTTGTTTAAATTTTTATTTATTAAACAAAACGCGGACTGATGTCCTAAATTTACAGTATCATATTGTAGAAAAATTTTCGTGGTAAAACTAGACCTATGAACCTCATACTTTAGAAATATGTAGTAGAAGGTCCGATTTAATGACAAAAGTCAGTAATATTTTAATAAAAAATTCTATTGCATCTGATAACAAACATAGAAAAGCACTCGTTCACTCTCAGGAACAAATCCCATACAAAAACGAGGGCGGAAAAAATTTTCGAATTATGCGATGTAAATTTCTAATATACAGCTTTTGACCCCGCCAAATCAGTATAAGGCATTTGTTGATTTATAAAATTCACTTCTAAGCAGGGTTACCAACTTATTAATGTTGATAATTATAAAATTTCTTGCAATTATTTTCTCAGATAAATCTCGAGCAGATACCTCGTAATTAATTTCAATTATCTTTATTGAACAATTATGAACTCATTTCAAGGGTACCGACTTCATAAGGCAGGGTTGCCAACCTTCGAAAAGTATCTCTGAATAGGTTGTCACGTCCTTGCTGTATTTATAAACAAAGAGATTTCCCGAACACAGATTTTCTTTGTATACATTTTCGAAGCTCTTTGGGAGCCAATATAAGTTTATAAACTATTAGGAAGCAGGGTGGCCAACTTCTCGGACTATTAACTGAAGGAAAATATCAGAGGTTCAGAGTTTTACCACGAAAATGTTTCTACAATATGATAGACTGTAAATTTAGGACACCAGTCCGCGTTTTGTTTAATAAATAAAAATTTAAACAAATGACTAGGTAAAAAACCTCATAATTGTTTAGCTAAAGGTCCATTCTTGAAGAACTGCTAAAGATTTGGCTAATAAAAGGCAAATAAATATTTAAAAAGGAATTAAAAGTTCTAGGGGTCAAATTACCCCTTCCCGTCCTTCTAGGTAGGGCGAAACAACCGTCCTCCTAGTGTTAATAGCATATTAATTATAATCTTCACGCTAACTCTGTCAAAGTAATAAAATAACAAGGCCTTAGTGAACATCAGTGAAAGTGGATTTTAAGGATCCATTGCAATACGTGCCTGTCCTGGGTATTGCGTTCATAAAATCAACATCCGTTTGCTAATTTAGTTTTGTTAAAAATGAATAACTCTTTTACGAGAAACTACTAAACTCTATGTTGTAGTTGCTCTTTATTCCCTCATTTCCGTCGCAGATTACAATCAACTAGAATCGGCTTTTAAGCTGCTTAAATTTGCCATAAAATTTTAGAGCGAAAGCATCGGTGCGATACAAAAGCTAAAATAACAGCGGTGGTATTATGAGGATGACTGACATCGATGACCTTTCCTCCACAGAACNCTGTTTTTTGGAAATTTATTTCGAAGCTTCAAGGTTGGTTGTCTATAATCGACTAGTAACATTTAATAAAATTATCACTATATGATATTTTGCAAGGTTGGGTGCATAAATGGACTGGACTATATATGAAGTCTGAGAATTTCTGGTTCTTATACTCAAAAAAATATGATTAGAAGTTCATTATTCTGTTACTAATCAATTTCTTAGATTTGTCTTTATGTAAATTTCATAATTAAGTGGGTATTGTACGTTCTTGTATCCCTAACATTCCTACTCATCCTAATCTTTCTTATTTATACAAAACTTTCAGCTCAATGTGTCTTCCAAAATATAATATTTGGTATAATCTTCTTCTTATGAATGTAATAGTGCATTAGCTTACTGTGTTTAATCGACTTTGTTCCTCTGCCTTTATTTTATACATACATACAAAACCCTCTCTTCTCCCATCGTCTCCAGCTAATCCTTATTTGTTTCTTTATCTAAATTACTTAATCAATTCTACACCGTACGCGCATCCGAAAGGATCTTGATATTTCGATGTCCTATCATAGGATCCACATTTGCCTTTGATTCATCCAAATACTACACAACAGGAATTTGCCTTTCTCTTCCAGATTCACAAATCAAGGACCTATATGAATCAGATCTCTTCGTTTCCTTAAATATGTACTCGAACACTGTTTTTGCCTTACCTCCGATAAGTAGCTTCCGTAGTTAGTAAAAACAAAACCTACGAAGACGATCCGATAAACCTTTTCTAGTTGATATAGGAACTCAAATAAGTAGCTTAGCTTTCATAACGTATTTTTTTCTCGCAAGAATTCCTATCAGTACCGTTTAGCGCATTAGTATGCAAGTAATGCTTATTTGATTCCAGCTTACCAAACTCTCATGTCTTCCATAACGTGATTAATATCAGGGGAATAATCGTCAGAATGACGCTAAGTCAAGGAAACATAGGAGAAATCTACTCAATCTACAAAATCTACTCAAAATCTTCTACTGACTATAGTGTTAAAACATTATTAATTGGTTTCGTATCACTTCCTAGGACTTCTGAAGTCGGGATGTATTTTTTTCTTACTTTATCTCTGGAAAATCCGATTCTAGTTTTACTATGTTTTCAGAAAAGGTTTGTGAGGCAAATTTCACAAATATATTTACATAAAATACTGAATTCACAATATCATGCTTTACATAAACAGAAAACAGGGCCTTGGTTATTATCCTTGGTACTTATCTTCTTTTGCCCTTAAACTAGACTAATAGGCTTCATTACTTTTACAAATGGAATTACTTCCATTGTTTGGTCCGTTCTTTAACTGTTTCAATTTTGTTCGATGAATAGATTCATACTTAAAAATTGCAGTATATGTCAGAAGAATGTGACAGCAGTATATAAATCACGACCGAAGTAATTAATAATCAATAAAAGATTCTAAAAATGGAGCCCGGGCCGTTTTTCTAGGTGATTCCATCAATCAATACAGCTTAATTCTGTGAACGATGAAGTCACATCCGCGCATGTTCAAAAGGGAAGCCATCGTTAATTTTCCCGTATTTTCGCGCATGTGCAACGAGAATGCTACCTTTGCTAGGAATTGCTAGGAAAGTACACGTGTCATTACTACAATGATCAGGAAACCTCAGGTCTCGGAAACGTACACATATATATTTCGATACTTCCGATCGATATGCACATAATCACGTAACTAACGTTGGTAGATGTAGATTACTACAATGATCAGGAAACCTCAGGTCTCGGAAACGTACACATATATATTTCGATACTTCCGATCGATATGCACATAATCACGTAACTAACGTTGGTATTGAAGGAGTTGGGTGGGTTATCGTAACGCCACTCGAATTCTTAATGGGAAGAAACAATATTTTTGATGTGATAAAATATAACGAAACAGATTTAATTATTCGAATAGTGTAATACAATATTTTAGATCTCGGATCTAAAGTACGTATGAATTCCGTGTAATTATTAAAAAGTTACAAAAAGCAAATTATTCACAACATTCTCAACTAAACGCAGGAAAAATGTACCAAAGATAGCGTTGAAGGCGCAAATACACCACCATTTGCTATGTTTCTACAACAGTTTTGGATGAAAATTTAAAAATGAAATTTTCATGATGTATTTGAAGAGAATATACATATTCCGCAAAAAGGTGATAAATGCACGAAGTTGGAGAATACCGCTTTTGTAATACATCTAAATGCCAGGTCGGAAGTCGCCAGTCTTCTTTTCTTATCGATATATCGAATCACGTGACACCGGTTACATGAGATCAAGGGGCCAAAGTCACGGTACGAGGTTGTAGTTGTGTACCGATAGCTTAACTACGCTTTGGATTGCGCAGTATTAGTGACCTTTTTTAGTTATCACGTATATAAAGTTCTCTGTTAATCTAACTCAGAAAATGATATTATAAAAAACTTCTATCTACCATTACGAATCAATTTCCTTTGTTTTTATTTTTAAACCTTAACTGCTCCACATTTTGATAGTAAAAGTAGGTTTCGCCTGCTAGAAATATTACTCTTATATCTTGATATACTTAAGTAAATTTTTTTCTTCCAAAATATATAATGATTATACCTCATGCTATTGCTGTATGTATGTAGCACAGTAAAAACCTGGTAATGTAATCAACTGTAAATTATGCGATATAATTATGAGACACTGAGAGAAGTTACTTAATCTCAACCGACATTTTTCTTAAAAGAAAATATTAATGTAAAAGAGAATATACTCTAAGAACGATCTTCGGGTAAATTTTCTTTTGAAAAATACGAATGTGCTCAACCAAGGACTTGCGTTGCGACTTTTGGAAAATTATAAGAACTTTAGGAAAATTAAAAGAACTTCTCTAATTCCACTGGAAATTAAATACTCCTTAGAGTTTTTTAGAATTACAAAATCATAATCGGGAGAACGTAGGCTGGTCTAAGTACCCTAAATTCTCTGCGTGCCACATTCATTCCCACGAATTGCCATGTTTTCTGATTCTTGATAGGAAGTTTTCCGTTGGGTCACATGCATGATAATGAATGTTTGTGAAGCGTTCTCGGGTTTCCAGCCGGTTCAGTATCTCCATCGTTGTCGACGTTTCGGCCTCCTCCATAGAAGCTGTCTTCATGACTGAAGACGGCTTCTAGGGAGGAGGCCGAAACGTCGACAGCGATGGAGATACTGAACCGGCTGGAAACCCGAGAACGCTTCACACATCTGATACGCCGGGAAAGCACCAGATTATTCATAATGAAGGTTGTTTCTGAAAATATTACAGGTGTTAAAATTGCAAGTATTGGCATTTAAATGGTATACTCTATCAAGAGGATAAACTCATTATATTCTTTGAATTTGATATATGAATTCCAACTACCAAATTAGGTTCGGTGTAATTAGTGTGATAGAAGTCGGCTAATTTTTAATCCTATTCTTGTTATTTATTCTAATGTTGTTGAAGTCAATATCAAAAATATAAAATCAGTTACTTTGTACAGTGGTACTGAATTATTTAACTCCCTTAATTTGACGCTGTATTTGATGTATCATACAAATGACGTTATCGATATAATTTCATTGAAATAATCGTTTAAATGAAACTGCTTTGGATGGACCGCCCTGGAAACCTACAAAACTAAGGACTGCCGTTTTATAGTAGATCTTATAATAAGGGTGCATTCCATAAACTTTTAGACATGGATTGCATCTAAAGAAAATATTTAATTTGATATCTTTAGTTTAATTGATTCACATATTAAAAGCATAATATTCATACACTTGGAAATTTCTACTGTTGAATTCACGAAAGGGTATTAAGATTGTTTATCATAGTAGGTTATTTTATTAGAAAATTGTGGATTACGGTAATTTCTGTGGTGTTCTTATATAAATAAATTGCAATAATTAGCACATAAATTATTATAGTTGGTCATCCTCTCTATATATAATATATATGAGTCTCTTGATTTTATGCGGTCAGCACTATATATGTTACATATATTTACATCATAATTGCGAAACGATAGACCAAATTAATCAATGATGGAAGCAAGGAAAAGAATGATAAGGACGGAGAAAGAGTACGATTTCGGAAATATTTGGAAAAGAAGCTCCATCAGCAACTCATGGAATAACTTAATATGTCCATATGATTTTTATTGTATAGCGATAGGTCAGAATTTCCATATGTAAGGTATTTTTAAGAAGATTGAGAACACCTGTTGAAAAAAGTCAAGAACCACCACATTTATTTATTCTAAGTGAGCCAAATACGAGTATTTCCTAATCCATAGAAAAGTCGCAAGATCCTTTTAAGTTTATAAGCTTCATTTATTCTGTAGCCACTCCGAAGAGAAAAACTTCTCTCTGAGCATTCTACCGCTAAAATGTATAAAATAATCTTTTGTAGCAAGACATCATGGTATATTTTTACACTGTGTATTATAACTCAAAATAATAGCTGAATTTCTAAAGTCAGTCTCCTTGAAGCTAATTCTGAAAATGTACGACACTTTCAACACCATTTGCAGCATTCAGATTTCTACATCTACATTAGTACCCTGCAAGCCGCCTTTCGGCGTGTGGCAGGGGGTGCAAGCACCATTTCAAGATTTAAGATTTCAAGTTTTTAATGAACCATTTTACAACCCTAATAACATTATGTTTTCTAATCACTATTTTATGTTGTACTAGGAATATCGAAATTTTCAGTTATTACCCACCACAAATCTATCGCAAATAAACTTTTTATAGCATATCGGCTCCTAGGCAGGCGATGGAATACAAAATAACTTTCACCAAGATGTTTTTGTATTAAATTGAATATCTCGGGCTCAAAACTCTTAGAAATGTATACACTAAGCTTTAACTTTTTAAACTTTAATTTAGCAAACTACCCAGTTTTAAAGTATTTTGGATGAAATCATAAAATATATACCTTAAGACGCTTTTAAAAAGAAAATACCAATAGATAGAATCTAGATCCCAAGGAAGAATGGACTTGAAAATGGACGGGACCGGCGACCGTCTGACTTTTTTCAAGTTCATTCTTCCTTGGGATTTTTCCTGGGTGCTCACCATCTTGCACAAAATCACCCTCCCTCGTTTTTCTGTGTCGAATCTAGATGCTGGGTGAATGCCGTTTCCGAGAAAGGGCTGAATGCCTCGAGACGACGATTTTTTTTCGAGTATTTGAACCACGTAGTACCGGTCACATAAGATCAAGAAGCTCAAATCATGGTAGATGGCTAGGTACCGATAGCTTAGTTAGGCCTTAACCTAAGGAAGGGTGTCAATGTTAAAAGCAGGATGAGTTAATTTTTATTCGGTTACCCCGTACATAAAGTTTTCAGTTGATTGAACTTATGAAAAAATATGAATACAACTTCATTATACGTTTAAGAATCCATTACCTTGAGTCCTCTATATTTTTCGATTATAGATACGTATGTTAAGTAGAATCTTGTAACTTAAGATTCCCTACTAAAATTCATCTCTCTTCTATCTATATCCAGTTTTCTCCAACATACTCGTATGTATCTTCTTTCCCGTTTGTACAATTCCTGGTGGCTCCCGTATAGCCAAGTGGGCAACGCGTTCGACTTCGGCGAAAGCGGTCCCGGGTTTGATTCCCGGTGGGAGCCCACGTGCAAAATGACCAAAGCAGTCGAAGCACTTTTAACAATACTACTACTTGTCCAATGCCTAGATTACTACTACTTTCTTTAGTATTTATTTAGCTCTCAATAATCAATTCACATTCGTTATATTGGATCATTCAAAACCCTATATTTTTCCTCCGTCTACCGCAGTTCCGCGATTTTTAACCTCTGCCTTACTTACTAAAACTGTTATACGCCACACCGAAATTCCTAAGGCCTACGATCATTCATTGCCCTATTTCCTCAGGTCCTCCCTTTCTCATTAACACCACCAAACAATGCACACTACTGCTTCCTCGGGATTTTAATTACTCCCATACCAAGAACCTTTTTAAATTATATTCCTTCGCTCACTTATACGCTTCCTTATCTTTTATACACCTGCTCTATTAAATTCCAGCACCACTAATAAGTATGTTTTCTTTCACAACATAACTTTCTTAGCTATCTTTTCGCGGCAGAATCCAGGTTATTATCATCTATTGCATTATTTAAGAATTCCACGCATTAATCCAATCAAGTTATACATAAGAAAGTGTTCGATCTTGTAAATGGACATCGTTCTATTTTCAGTTCATTATTATGTCTTACGTCGACAGTAGGAAACAAATTATTCAGCTTCGAAATACCTGAGCGAGGAGTGCAATCAATTAAAATATAGTGAATTTCGGTTTTCGGTTTCTACTTAAATCTTCTTAAGTATGCATATTACAGAAAAATTTAACACGCAGTCTTTAAGGTATTTTAAATATACAACATTATAAGCCTAAATTTGGTGCCATACGTTCACAACTTTCTTAGAAATAGCTGTTCAAAAGTTTGCCATTTTTACGCCAATTAAGGAATGTTTAATTTAGCCGTATATCTTGATTAATATCGGGTAATATACTCATCCCACGGGGAAACTTGTAATTAGAGATTTTGCATTAAATTTGTTTAGCTTTCATTTAAATTTAAACAATGGGTCATAGTCCTAATGGATCTTTCGTAAAATCGCATAAAATATTTCGCAATATAGATTTTTGGAAAAAATCATTTATACAGCTTTGAGTGCATCAAATATCAATTACGTACTGATCAAATAAGTTATAAGTAAAATTTGCATTAACATCTACTTTGATTATTATCACCTCAAGGATGAAGGAAATTTAAAAAGGGCGATGTTCAGCTCCTGCAATCCAAGAATTTTTTATTCAAATTTATATATCCGAATCACTTCTTAATTTGGATTTGTTTTACTGAGAGATTGGTTATATCTCCTTGTTGCTCTATGCTATGTTCTCAAAATAAGGAGCCACTTATGCGCTAATAACGTGGGAAATTTAACGTACTTTAAAATACAATAATTTAAAATTCTTCTTTAGGATTAGTTATCCCCCTACTGCTTGGAAAGTTCTATGATATGGAGCTTTGGGCTTATAATGTAGGGAACTTTATGTACTTTAAGCTACAGTTGATTAACTCTTTTCTGTGTTATGAATATTCAAGGAGATTTAAGCAAAAACTAAACATTTAGCTAACTATGCTGTTTTTTGGAAATTTATTTCGAAGCTTCAAGGTTGGTTGTCTATAATCGACTAGTAACATTTAATAAAATTATCACTATATGATATTTTGCAAGGTTGGGTGCATAAATGGACTGGACTATATATGAAGTCTGAGAATTTCTGGTTCTTATACTCAAAAAAATATGATTAGAAGTTCATTATTCTGTTACTAATCAATTTCTTAGATTTGTCTTTATGTAAATTTCATAATTAAGTGGGTATTGTACGTTCTTGTATCCCTAACATTCCTACTCATCCTAATCTTTCTTATTTATACAAAACTTTCAGCTCAATGTGTCTTCCAAAATATAATATTTGGTATAATCTTCTTCTTATGAATGTAATAGTGCATTAGCTTACTGTGTTTAATCGACTTTGTTCCTCTGCCTTTATTTTATACATACATACAAAACCCTCTCTTCTCCCATCGTCTCCAGCTAATCCTTATTTGTTTCTTTATCTAAATTACTTAATCAATTCTACACCGTACGCGCATCCGAAAGGATCTTGATATTTCGATGTCCTATCATAGGATCCACATTTGCCTTTGATTCATCCAAATACTACACAACAGGAATTTGCCTTTCTCTTCCAGATTCACAAATCAAGGACCTATATGAATCAGATCTCTTCGTTTCCTTAAATATGTACTCGAACACTGTTTTTGCCTTACCTCCGATAAGTAGCTTCCGTAGTTAGTAAAAACAAAACCTACGAAGACGATCCGATAAACCTTTTCTAGTTGATATAGGAACTCAAATAAGTAGCTTAGCTTTCATAACGTATTTTTTTCTCGCAAGAATTCCTATCAGTACCGTTTAGCGCATTAGTATGCAAGTAATGCTTATTTGATTCCAGCTTACCAAACTCTCATGTCTTCCATAACGTGATTAATATCAGGGGAATAATCGTCAGAATGACGCTAAGTCAAGGAAACATAGGAGAAATCTACTCAATCTACAAAATCTACTCAAAATCTTCTACTGACTATAGTGTTAAAACATTATTAATTGGTTTCGTATCACTTCCTAGGACTTCTGAAGTCGGGATGTATTTTTTTCTTACTTTATCTCTGGAAAATCCGATTCTAGTTTTACTATGTTTTCAGAAAAGGTTTGTGAGGCAAATTTCACAAATATATTTACATAAAATACTGAATTCACAATATCATGCTTTACATAAACAGAAAACAGGGCCTTGGTTATTATCCTTGGTACTTATCTTCTTTTGCCCTTAAACTAGACTAATAGGCTAGTCAATAGAGTATTTATAAGCGTTGAAGCAATCACAGCATTTAGTTATTAGAAATGAACGTAATTCTTATGACCTAAGTCTTAACTCTAATCGTTATCGTTAAAGATAGTTGTAATAATTCGTTAAAGATTATATATTCGATCAAACTAACACAAGTTATTATCAAATTCATAAATTAAAGTTTTCCAGAGAATAATCATTAGAGAGGTTCTAATTAATTTAGCAAATGTATTTACTTCTATCGTTTGCTCCGTTTTATTTAGTTTTATTTTTTGGTCAATGAATGGATTAATCCTAAAAAAATACGTTTAAGTCATAATAATGTGACAGCAGTTTATAGTTCACGAAGAAGTTATCGAGAATCAATAAAATGATTCTAAGAATGGAGCCCGGGCCGTTTCCTAGGTGACTCCATCAATCAATACAGCTCAATTACGTGAACGATGAAGTCACATCCGCGCATGCTCAATAGGGATGCTGCCATAAATATTCCCTCGCCCCACCCATAGGGTTGGGTCACGGCGATTTTTCTGGGTAATCTCAACGAATAGAAATGAGGGACATTTACAAAAATCGGTAGCGCATAATCATGAACAATACTTTTGCAAGAAATACAACATTTTAAAATATTTTTACAGGAAAATACTATAAGCAAAATTTTTCTAAACTTCTATAGCTATATATTATTTAAGTGATTCATCCACTCGTGCTATGTTTGTCAGGAAATTGAGACGCTTAAGCAAAGTTTTTCCTCCGGACGAATATAAACTTTGACTAAACCCTGATTAGGGATTTATACTCGAGCAGTATTACCTTAATCACGTCGCAAATAGTGCTATTTAATAGCTAAATGAGTCTAAATTCATTCTAAAAGAAACAAAAATGGAAAATGAATTACATTTCCTAAGAATGAAAATATTGGAATGTATAAAAAAACAACTATTCGCTTATAGGAACTAAATTTTCCATTATTACGTTGCATAATTTAATTCTTGAAGCATCCGATGTTATGAAATATGGTCAAATACTGATACAGTGCATTATTTGTGGTGAGTGGAAACAAAGGCACTTCCAACTTCGGGGCATCGTATTAAATTCAAACCGCGGGCCTCTTTCCATTGAAAGTTTAACACACAGTTTTAACTTTTTCAACTTTTATTTAGCAATCTCAACGGTTCTAAAGTACTTTGGATTAGAATATAAGAACATATACATTATAATGCAGTCAAATAGAATATACCCAGTCCGTATAAGAAAGCCAGTGTTTAAGCATACGGAGAATAGCGTTTCTAAAATGGAAGAGTTACAGGAGACGACAGTCTATTGTCTATTCGATACATCGCATCACGTAACACCGGTTACATAAGATTAAGGGGTTAATGCGAGAAAAAGTTGCAGGGTATCGATAACCTAGTAAAACTTTCACTTAAGCTCTAGCGCAAATTTTAGTGCAGGATGCGAGTATGTTTTATTCAGTTATCACGTCTATAAAGTTTTGTTTTCTGTTAATTTAACCAATTAAATAATTTAATTCCAACATCATAATATTGTTAAGAAACTACTCGAGTTCTATAGGTTATGTAGACTCTTTAATCCTAAAATTCTCCACTTAACCTCATTTCCGTTATTGTATTGTATCTTCTGGCATATATCTTTTCCCCTCTGTCTTATGCCTATGTATATAGGGCCTACCCTCTCAGTATTTGATCCACCTTATTTCTCTGACGTCATTATATTGGGCCATTCAAAACCGTTTCTTGTCCCACCACGTACAGCAGTTCCGCGTTTGTTTTTCTATCTTCCTTACTTACTCAGTCCGCCATACCCACATTCCTAAAGGCCCTCGATCGATCCTATACTTTACAAAAGTCCCCTTTTCCACATACTTACAACCGAACGGTACAAATCAATGCTTCCTTTGTCTTTTCTTCATTCCCTTCGCCTTCATAAATAATTCCAGGCTCAAGTTGAGGGTTCGAAAAATCGGTCTAGGTGACTGCATTAACTTAGCGTACATCATATGAATCTTTCTGAGGTTCCTTTTCTTCCTATAATCCGTGCCATATTCATTTAGTGCATTACTGTGTAAAACATATTTATTAGAATATGTATCTACGCCCTAGAATATGTATCATACCCCTTCCGTGACATGATTAATTTCCGGGGAATAATCGACAGAATGACGCCAAAACATGGAAAGTTTGAGGAGATATTCTACATCTTCGTCAATATCTTCTCCGGACTGATCTGTGAACCCACTACTGTGTTGTTTAGTATCTCAGCATAGAAGTTCTGAGTTTGCGATATATTGATTGATTACTGGAAGAATTTAAAACCCATCCGTCGAGTCATTATATGAGTTATCAGTTTGTTAGAAAAATTTCAAAATAAATATGTATCTACATAAAATGATGAATTCAAAATATCATGCTTTATAAGAACTGAAACTACGACCTTGGTTATTATTTTTAGTACCTCTATCCATTTACACTTATACCTCTATAATATATACCATTGACAAGTTATGAACACTTCTATGGTATTTTGTACTGACATGTGTTGAATAAATCAAAGCATTTATTCCTTAGCAATGAACTTTATTCCTACGTCTTAGGCTTCATCACCCAGTGCCATCATTGTTTTTGGTTCTAAATATAAAGTCCTGATGTAACGAAAAAGATTTGCATTCTATTTCTTTCTTATCATGCCTACCGCAAACTTTAGGCCGAGGCAATGCATTTAGTGTTTATTAGATTTGATTCAACCTATCAGGTTCCGTTTAAATTGTGGAATAATCAGAGTACAATACAGCTGCTATTGTGATTCTGGCTTTCTAAGAATGTCTTTATCGCACTATTGGAGTGGTGCGGCCTCTAAACAAGGTCCTCTTATTAGGAAAATATGGTTGCATTGAGCATCGAAGATATATCAATTTGCCTCCAATGCATGAAACTGAGTGAACAATAACGAAACTGTTGAAGGCTTGGAAACGTGATTTTCTAAAATTAAATTTGGAGTATCGATACAACAGTATCAGTTGCTACATACAATGTAGTTTAAGGCACTTCATTATCGAAAGGTAATTTTTCTGCTTGTAAATCATAGTATACTATGTTTCTCTTAATGTTTACGACCAATTGCGTGCTCCGAGGATTTTCATCAGGACTCTATTAGGATGATGATTGGCAACACATTTGGGTGAATTTCTTTGCGTTTAAGCTATGTTAATTGAAATAAGTGATTATTGATCCTTACCGATTTTTTAATTAAATCAATAATAATACATTTGATTAAAAATGTTACCGTAAGAACTTGCCTCCTCGTTGCATTTAATATACTTATACACGTATTATACGGCTTGTCGAATCTTGAGAATAAAATATTAGAGAAAACGCTTTTCGTTTGATTTGCCAGATTGAGCGAAATGAGAAAAGTATTCTTAGACAATTCAACACGCACAATTCTAGAGCCAGCGAATGCTTCGACTATGAAATGGCGATTGACGATTGATTGACGAAACTGGATAACATGATTTGGAGATGAGTTATGCCATAGATCGGTTAGATATATAGACCTTTATGGGCTTAATTAACATTAAGTTATCTGGGTCTTATTAATCTCCAATACCGGATTCTTCCCTGCGTACAAATTAAATGCAGAAAGAAAGGAGTAAATCATAATTTATCTCTAACTCATACTATCCAAAATATGTCATATTTCTTTCACGAGCTTTCTACGTAAGAAAGAATCAGGCATTAGAGATTTAAATCCTCAGATAACTTAAAGTTAATTAAGCCCACTTTAGTCTAAATATCAAGCTGATCTATTTTCCATTCATTCAAAAATTGATATAAACTTCAGATACTGACAACAGTTAAGTAAAATAATAATAGAATTTGGCAAATTCCAAAAGTTACCTTAACAAAGCAGTGCCTCCGTACCATGGGTAAGTGCGTGGCCAGGGTTCTACGACGCCCTTCCCTCAACTGTGTCTTTATTGACGTCTACTCACGTTCGGGTCGGGAACGCATGTGCAGAAATTCCTCTAAGATGCTCAGAGCTGCCACATTCACGGTGGGAGATCAAGTAACTATTCTATAGTAGGCATATGCCATAAGAAAATATAGTAGCAGGAATTTTCAAGTGCTTCGACAGCTAAGGCCATTTGTACCTGAGCACTTTCCGGGAATCGAACCCGGGACGGTTTTCAGAGTCGAATAATTTATCCACATGGCGATCCTGTGCACCGTGAAAACAATTCTACGTATTGCAATAACTACAGCAATTCTTCTGAGAAGGGTATTATATTTACTTCAAAATATAATGCTAATATTATACTCTTAAATGATATTTGAGATAATTACTTTATTTAGGATCAAGATTATTGTTATTTAAAATTAAAATAAATATCAAAAATTTTAAAATGTTCCTTACAGAGCTTATTATTTGGTTATTGTATTTTACCCTTAAGTTTCAAACAGTTATCACGTATTTTTAACTACGAATATTGAAAACTATTGTAGGCCGCAGGGTGGAGTCTAGCGGGCCACATATACCCCACCGTCTTTATTTCGTGAAGCTCTGAACAAGGGCATGTTCTTTTAAATTTAGTTTTTTCAGCAAACTTTTTCTTCATATTTTAGCTTTGGGCGTATCTAATTTGTAGAAAAAACCTTCGGCATTTAATTAAAATAAGATTAGTGAATATCAAGGTAAATTCGACCATGCCAGAGAAAAATCATTAGAGTGATTTCTATTAATTTTGCGAATGTAATTACTTCTATGGTTTTCTCAGTTTTATTTGTGGTTTTATCTGTTGGGTGATGAATCGATTCATCCTTAAAAAAACAATTGTGATCGTCGTATATAATTGACGAACAAAGATAGTCACATCTTTAGGGTTAGAATTTGAGTTGAGTTATTTCGTTATTCACATCGGTACCGAGATTCTGAGAATGGAGCCTGGGACGTTCCCTAGGTGATTCTATAAATCAATATAGCTCCATTACGTGAGCTACGAAGTCACATCCGCACATGCTCATAAGAAATGCTACCCTTAGTATTTTATTAATATATTATAGGTCAGGGAGATTTTTCGGGATAATCTAAGCGAACGAAAATGATAATATTTTACTGAAACAAGTTGCAAGTAATAATGATCAACAATAGTCGGTCAGGAGTATTACATTTAAGAATATTTTACTGGGAATATGCTCAAACTATGATATATCTGAATACGAATGAACTGGATTTACTGAAAGCTCATATTTTGTTAGTCAGTAAATTGAGTCACTCAAATGAAGTTCTTTTCCGCACGAATACAAACTACGGCTGAACCATGAATAGAAATGTATTCACGAGCGATAAGAAATTAATCCCGTCGCAAAGTAGTCCTATTTAATAGCAAAATTTGTAGAATTAGGAAAAGTTGAAACGGAAATTAACTTCAATGTCCCAAGCAGGCGTGGTTTGGGTTGTATGGTAAATCAGCTTTATGCATACGTTATTTAAAATGTTGAATTTTGAATAAATTTTATTTTTGAAGAAGTTAATGGACTGAAGTATGCTCAACTAGTAATATACCTGATGTATCCTACTAAAAAGAATACCAAACGCCAATAACCTAAGTATAAAATTATTATCGCATTAAACATTTATTGCGTATCCTGGTTTAGGATCCCGTGTTATTCTGCATTGTTAGTAGGCTCTAAACATATTTAGTATGAGATTTTGTTGAACTTATGTATTTTCAACTAAAAGCTTTTGTTATTTTTTTCAATAGTTTAAAGTGAAACGATAAGCACAGTCCTGAGAAAGCCCAAAATGTAACTGCCTACTGAGAAAAGAAACACTCAGCATGAAATATCTCAAGTTCGTTCGGATCTTACCTACCCACCTGTTGCACTACGTTACCGAGGCCGTTTTAGTTTTGCAGGAAGCTTTGCTTGACTAACAAAGCCTTCAAATTTCTCAATGGCAGTGTCAGAAACGTTTCTCATGCGTCATCTTTTGACCACTAAGTTCACTTTACTCCGTAATGAATCCTATTTTATTCCACCGATGGAGATATTGCCAATTGTATTTCCAACGTCATTTCTAGATGTTTTGGTATTGTTCCTTATTCGCAAAACCTGCATCAATTATCCTTACATTATAATAAACGCCTGTTAAACACCCGATAAACTGGTTCTTATAAATTTTAAGACGAGTAGCGCCTTCCAATTTTACGTTTACATCGGACCGAACGTTCTTAGAAAAATTGTCTAGGAAAACATATATAACAAATAGCAATCGGTTAATGATTTACATGAAAATCTCTTACGTGGTTCTGCAGGTATTACTTCGTGCTGCTGTTTCAAGTATAAACATGGAATCCCTTAATTTAGGCGTTTGTGTACCGGTATTTTTCATCATAATATCTATTTTGAACCATTTTGCACATTAATAAGTCGTTCTTAAATCTATGTTTAATTGCAGACCCTGTTTCATGTCAAAGTTCATTATTAGTAGTATATTAATTTAAATCCATTTGGAATTCTGAGACATTTCAATAGTGTCAGACGTGAGTATAAATCCTTAATTAAGAAAGGTGGAATACGGAGATTGCGTTCTCTTTGAGAGACGAAAATATTAAAAGAATAATATGAATTTTTTTCAATGAATCTCAAATTTAGCATCAATAATAGAATCATCGAGGATATGTCTGATGCAGTCGAAGTAATGGATCATTGAAAACTATTCGATCCTAACATATATTGCTATGTTAGGATCGTAATCCGCGTAATTTCAACATAAAATCAGGGGTACTGAATAATGAATAATATAGAAGAACCTTCAAAGACTGACATTTAGCATTAGATGCCACATTACAGAACACTACGTCCATCGAGAAAAAAGTTATATATGTATGTATATAATATATTTATTACTTATTTTGAATGCCTTAAAGTGAAATGATAAGCACAGCGCTGAGAGAGCCCTGTATCCTATACAATGTAGAGTTTTGAAAGGGTATAGCTTTCTCTAACATAATCCCACAAAATTGTATTTGCAGAAGAAAAATCATGTTTGATAAAATACGCTAGTGATAAAGATAAGACATCAATGTGAAAAATTGAACCAAATTCTTTAGCATATCGATAAATCGATTCTACATAGGACACGGGAAGCACAATAGATATATGGAAAGTATAGAATACAACAAAAACACGAAGTGTAGTTTAACTCCTCTTGCCGAGAGCTCTACTCAAATAGACACCGTATCTCTATTCTATAATCACCTTTTCTTAGCTCGAAAAAGCGGAGCTCCCATAGCTGGGCAGCGGCAATTCCAAGGCTAGTTGAAGACCGATCAATAGAAACGTCCTCTCCTCTGCAGATTTCCCTCGTCTGCAAGGCATCCGCTTGCAAACGCATGTGCAGAACTTTCCCAGAGGTCCTCTGTGCTTCCATCTGTTAAGAAAAATATAATGTAACTTAATTAAATGACATTGCTCCGTTTGGAAAAGTGTTTACCAATTGCAGGCAATTGAGCTTGCAGCTAAGTTACCACTGATTCTTACATTTTAATTTTGGAATTTTAAAATGTATGAACATTTTCATTGCTCCATACAATTTGACGAAGTAGGTCCAAATACCGAGGATAAATTCTGAGAGTTAGTCAAGCGCAAGACAACCTTGATTTTTTAGAATAGCCTCTCTGTGTGGATTAAATAAAGTTCCTTAAGTGATCTCGTGAAATATTTGGTTATTTTAAAGCGGTAAAACAGCCACTTACTAGGGTTGTGTAATGCAAGGATATAATTAATTGACGATTGTAAAGATCGTAAGATGTCACGGGGCACAAATGAACCATCTTCATATACCTCCGTTTGGATCGATTTTTCTTTATAAATAGATTTTAGCGTCATATTCGAGTATATTAGCAAGAAACCGGGGAATCCCAGGAGATCATTACATACCCCGGAGGAAGGCTTGATGTATGACGATATTCTGCGGTGATGCTTCATTCGGAATCAATAGGTTTGATAACTCCGATTTTCATGCACGTTTGGAAAGAACGGGATGAGAAATAGAATTTAGGGATTCCGGGTTTTAAGTAACATTGGAAAATTGCTGCAATTGAGGACACGTTAAAGGTGAATTATGCAAAATGTTATGCAGCAAATGCAAAGTTTTACATATTTCCACCTTAATTTCCTGTTACTTGCTGATAATTCATGTTTTGGATTCAAATACTCAAATATGAAAAGTTTTGCCTTTTTAAAAATAGTTGGACAAGACAATATTTTGGCTCTTGAGTATCTCCTATAAAAAATAACGCAAGCAATATAGGCTCGTTATGAAGAACTATTATGCCAATTTTCTTATAGTTGGTTGCAAGTTCCAGATGTAAAGCAATCACGAAACAATGTACATTTTTGTTTAAAAAAATAGTGGTAATAAATGGATGGTATGCATTAAATAATTTTCATCTAGCTGCGGTTAAAGACCTCTAAGTAGATTAATAAAAAGGACTAAACTTAAAATAGATTATGAAGTCATGATACAGATATATATTAAAAGAATCGGGAAGGAAATCTCTCGTCTGCGAAAAGAAGTTTCGGTTCAGAAAGGTTAGACCCTGTAGGCCTCAGCAACCTTTTCATCAATCCAACATAGTATGCCGTCACTATGAATTAAAAGAATTAATATATAATGAGGAAGCTATGTGTTTGTGTCAAATGAAGCTTTCCAAAGTAACAAAAGGTAAGTATGACCGAAAAGCCTACGTTACTGAAACCACTAACAAAGAAGCCGGTTTAAAATCCGCGATGACAAGGCAAAAAAGAAACAAAACGAAATGCGAAATTTAAACCTGATAAGCATAATAACATAATTATATGGCATATAATAAAATTACTATATAGTTTATAGCAAGATAACAACAACATCTATAGAAAGGTAACAGTCATCTGTCGTGGGATCTAGTTTAATGAGAATAGTGGTTGAAGTCTGCAATATGGATAGCCAGGAAAAAGTATTTACCTGGAATATTCCAGTCTTGGTTGCATAATCGAGACAAAGATTTCACAAATTTACCATTTATTGGAATAATATCTGTCATCTGATGTTTTCAAAATGTACAATTATTAAAAAATATATAAATATTTTCACATCTCCTTTTTCTTTGTTTATCAGCAACATGACTTTCCGTGATTTAAAATTTACCTCTCCCTTATCCTTGTACGACTATTGTTCCAAAATAATGGAAGCGGATTTCAATTATAAGCAAGAGGAAATATGCAAATATATATGTATTGAAAGATTCTTTCAAAATACCTCAAGAAAATTCGACATCAAGGTTAATCGAAAGGTCCAATACATTAATTGATAGTTTAGCTAACGTCTTATTACGAGGTTTCTTATAACAGGTAATCATGAAAACGGTTAATTTCTCATTATCGTCCAGTACTCGAGTTCCCTTTGTGAGTGCTAATGCTCGAGTGCCCAGAGTTGCTTGAAAAATTGATGCAACGGATTCCTGATAGGTTTACACCTAACATGAACCTATGAAATTCCGTAACCAGGCATAGAAGTTGGTACTTCATAGGTGAAAACCAAGAATGATTCAATTATTCGCGAGATTAAAGATAGAAGGTTCTTGAAAGATAATAATCTGCAAGGTTTAAGAATCTTCATTACTGTACTATATACATCCCAACAGGCTGTTCCACATCAAGTGCAACTTACAGTTTAGTATGTAAATAACACTAACTTATGATAATTTCATTCTGTGGTTCATTAATTTAAGCTCATGTTTCCCATAAACTGTGCATAACATATTCAAAAATATACATAATAAATATATAAGCTAACATTATAAAAAATTTTCCAAAATACGCGAACACTAAAAAGTGAGGTTATATTGGAGAAAAATCCACCGCCATAATATAGTGTGCAAATTTGTGTCTCTGTCTCTTCTTTATAATTTGCTAATAGAAATATCCATTTGATTTCGAGCCTATGAATTGATAAGGGTAAAATATGGCCAATCAAACTTTCATTGATAAATTTTTTTGCATCCAAACCGCGTTGAATAATCCTGGGTAACCATATAGCATCAATTCAATCTAATATACTGAAAGTAGATTAATGATCGATTTCCTCGTTCAGGATGGATTCTTTTCGTAAGTTACTACTCAATTAGCTTGAACAGAGTTTGTTTTCTAAATCGAGCAGTGATTAATAAAGTATAGCAATCCATGTCATTAAGTTCGTTGTCTTATTTTCCAATTCCATAGGAACGACTTTTAAAGGTAGGTTTTTTTATACCTGGAAGTACCACTGTGGAGGATACACAAAAATGACTATGTTAAATGTTCCCATGGTGTCTCCATACCAAGATAGACTATATTAAGAATCATTGATTCATTCATATACAATTATGTTATTACGCGCAATAAATATTTCGTAATTCACTATAAAACAATCTTTATAATAATGCGCCACACCCACTGTCTTGAATGTTACTATACTTGATTCACCATCATGAAGACACCATTTAAAATGCATTGGCCCATGTATTTTAAACGGGAGATGTTCGGGCGCTGTTGTGACATTTGCGTAAAAATGTAAAGTAAGTCAAATTGTTTGAATTATTTTCTGTATTGAATGGAATTGCTGCCGGATTTTACTGCGTGTTTAACTTATGGATCTTTACTACCATAATTGCATAAAAAACGAAAATGTTACATTTCAAAGAAATTCTGGATATTTTTCCCGTTCTGTTTGTAAGCGTGCCTTGAGTTCCCTACTTTAAGGAACACGGGATTTTTAACATCTAACTCTGCCTCAAATTATTTTCTTTCCGATAGCATTATTTATTTTGCAGACAAACGTTTTTGAGGCATGTATTTAACAGAAATCGTAGGGGAAGTCGAGAATTTTTCGTAAAATGCATTGAAGAAAGGACATGCTGGCTATCTTCCGTCTTATTTGCTTTGGAAAAAACTTCCAGCGGGAAAGTTTCTCAGAAAATAGTGAAATTATTTTATTTGAAGTTTCAACGTCATAAGTTTATAACTAACCCGAGAAAAACAATTTTTCTTTCGGGGGTAACGCCGTTCACGGCGCGGGCCGCGATCGTTCGAGCGGCTATCTCTGCGATGTGAACAATCTTCCTGCTGTTTCGATTGTTTGTCATGATACTGTTAATTAAACGATCAATTAGCATTTAAATAACAACATATCATTGATTTATTCAAATATGGTAAAGTTTCCCATCTTCCAACCTTTTCTAAACGATTCTACTTCGCTACACTCCCTGCCAACTTCCTTTTCGCAGTAGGTAAGTAGTTGCTGAGGATAACTTTGTTAACATTAATGTGCACAGCCACTGCATTTAACATAATGTTTGAATTCCCTTAACTGAGAATTACTGTTAGTTTCCTCAGTATTCTGTCGTTGTACTAATATGTCCGCACGAAACTCGTTTCGCAGAAAGCCCTTTATCATTCAAAAGTCTTCGTGGCTTTATTCACAATATACAGCATGCATTGAACTATTATATACCTAGGTAATACAATATTATATATGCAATGGGTTAACTATATGTGGGATTAGAGTCTTTACCTTTATTATGACTACATAATATAGCATTGCAAACATAAGATTGATTATTGTTCTCTAATAAGTGGTCAGAGAAGTCACACAAGTTACATCTTTCCCTCTCCTGAAGAGCTAAGGTGAAGCAACGTGTTCTCTGTTGAGAAAGGTCATAGATGGAACCAAGAGTACGAAGACATAATAACTGATGTATGCTTTGTATAGAACAACCATTTGTAGTAAAATATATCAGCAAAAATTGCCACATACAAAAACTGCTCATTAGAATAATGAGTGAGATCAAAATATTTGAGTGAGTTATACCATGAGGCGTAAGCTTTAGCATTGTCACTCATCATCACGGTTAAACTGAAAAACGATTTTAATGGTTATATTATTAAGAATAGCTTTATCTGCCTGTCTGTAAAATTATCAGCCAGAAGCTAGAATTGAATCCCATCTCCTCAAACATTAGCAACCAAAATCTATGGAGAGAGAATGAGGCCTTATATTGAAGATTGGAAATGAGGTACATTTGTTTAGCTTTCTTTCTGAGAATCAGTATAATTGGAAAATGTACTTCTAACTGCAGCCAGTTACCAAATTAAGTCAGGATTGATAGAATTTAAGGAGTGACCAAGGTGAATACAGACTCACTCATATCTAAGTAAGTTCCATTCTTTTTAAAGCCATGAAAAAGACCGAGGAATAATTAAAATAACAATACGTATCCTTTTGTTCCGTGAGAAAGAAAAATAAGAAATTTTCTAATAATTGTGCTATGTTAGGAAGAACTAGGTTACTGAAGGTACTGCAATCATTTTGCTTATAATTTCAGGGTATATCTTCGTTAAGTCACAAATGAAAATGAATATAAGATCCTTTAAGTTTCCTTCTACACCAATATTAAAAGGTTGAAAAATTGAGAAATTACCTTCTGCAGCTGGGAAAATCGGTGACTCCATGCCAAAGGTCGTGGTGGTTTCCGGTCCACATGATTTCCGCTATGCAAATGTCCGCACTACTGAAACTTCCTCTTCAAGCTCTCATCTCTATAATTCAATCCTTTACATCAGTATCTAAGAACAAACTTCCCATTAAAGAAAAATGCAGCAGCAAAAATATATATCCACAGAGGAACATTTTGTGTGATTGAGGTTGGAGGCCAAAAGTTTTATCTCCACCACTCTATCAAATTTACATCAAGGAATAGAAACACGTTAAAATGTGAATATTCGAAGTGCTTGATGTCCAGCATCTATTCCAAAGATGCAGATGTCGCTCTTCATACCATGATGATACAAGTTTATCATTCTCAATTTATTAATGTTGGATAAAAGGAGGAAAACTCCTCCAACGCTGAGGGCTTATTTGGAATAATAATGCTAACTGATACAAAATTGATGGTTCTAACAAATACCTGCAGAAGCCGGTAGATCCAATGTCTGCACGCCGTAGCCCGGAGATCTGATGACTGAGATTTTCTCCTCCCCTCTTCTCAGCAAGATAATCGTGAACGGCCCACGCCCAGGTCGTAAACGCATGTGCAGAATGCAGCCAAGGAAGCGCAGTGTAGCCATCTGTTACATAAATATATAACCAAACTCAATACGCAAACCATTGCCCAGCGAGAGTGGAATAAATATGTACAACATTTTGCAGAAACTTCGGTTCCTTTCTAATATATCAGAATAAGTATCATTTTATCTTTATTGGCAACACTGATACTTCCACGTTATATGTACTTCTCATTTGTCAATTAAATTTTCACCTCCTCCGAAGCCTTCATGCCTTTTCCTAGAGATATTGTCCATTTATCTTTTAATTTCGTCCAGCACAGGGTGTGGAAACTGTTTTCATCGAAAGCCAAGATTTAGCATAAGGTCTTACAAAGAAGGCCGCAAGTGGAAGCATTAGTCCAATCTTGCGATTCGTGTTACTTAATGTCAAATGGTTTAACTTCAAATTTTATCTGAGGAAACGAATTCATCCGTCCAGTACATCGGAGGAGAAGATTTTAGCATTATTTTTTCACTCCGCCTCATTCTAATGATTATAAAATAAAATTATCTGAATAGGAGCATTTGTTCCGATGGAAACCAAAGCTCCGCAACGAACACCAAAAATACAAGTGACCTTAAGGCTGCAGGTCCCCACATCTATTCTTGCATCTTTTCCTTGGTCGTTCTACCTTTCTTTTCCCTATGGACTTTAAATACCAGGAAAATGTCCTTGTTTCCCATTCCCGAATTGTATTCTTTCAGATTCTCCAACTAATACTCGTGCATACATTTTTGGTTATGTTTCGCTCATGCCAATAATAATTCGTGATTCGTCCCCTATCTATTTCCCTTCATATTGATTGCTTTATATTTATAATAATGATTATTATTTTAATAATAATATTTATAATAATAATAACAACAATAATAAGTATGTGGTTATTCTTTTGTTTCTGCGGAGAAAGTTTAATTACATCTGAGAATAATTATACATCTGATTTCATTTTATCGAAACATTCATATTTTCGGTAACAGGAGAATCGTGAGTAATTTACGGGTGAAGATGCACCTTCAGACTATGCCGTTTGGATGGTATCCCTGTATTTTATTGACGATGATCATTTCAATGTTACGAATGTGAGTCCCAGGGCGTTTCCATGACTACCTTGTTCATCAATAGAGCTCCATTCCCAGAGCAAGAAGACGGCACCAACACCTGTTATACAGGGTGGAGAAAAAAATGGTGGAAAAATTCCATTTCGGTGGAATGAGTTAGGCGGTGTCACAGCACTTCTTCTGGAAAATGGGAGGAGTTCAGCACAAATCGGTCTGAAGTCCGACCTTTGGATTATCTGTTACCGAAATTAGAAAAAAAAAAACTTGTACGAAGAAGGCATACATTTCAAGATTATAAGAAACGGGAAACGAAAATTTTAGAAAATATGAAAGACTTCCCCGTACCTTGAGCTCATATTAATCTAATTAGTTATCTTTTAATGTTCAAATTTTATTAAAGTTCTATCTTATGTAATAATTATTAACCTACCATAGTTATGCGACAAAGTTTGAAGAACAGAAACACCTCGCAATAAGCATAGTATCACGTAGTTCTTTCTTAAGATAATTTCACGTATAATAGCAATTATTTTGATTGATCTTAGGTCAGCAGGTATTTCAACCTATAAAAAAGTCTACCGAGAGACCAGGGATATAAATGATTAATAACACTACTGAGTATTAACATATAAGCAGTAGTTTTGATATAGTTATAGCAACATCTTTTGCTACAATACAAAAGTTTCAAAAATTATGGAGGGTCCTGGGGGCCGTATAGGACCGCAAGTGGCCTACAGGTTACATATTGTGTAGGCCTGGGTAGAAGCCTGCAAAATAACGGAGCGTTTCATTTAATTGATTTCCTAAGTGGAAATTTAGTCCACACAGAGCGCTTTAAGTATGAAAAAACTAAAGGACAATTTATTAGCTTAATTAAAATACGTCTATTTTTCGTTTTTTCGTTTCGTTCTTACAGAAATTACCGTGATCTCAGCATGGAAAAGATGTTAAAATTTTTCTACCATGCTAAAACAAATCCACCGCCATTTGCAAGAATAACCCTACGCTGCTAGGTACAATGGTGTCATCGTGTCTCATGTCCTCTTGGTGTGGCCCCGTAAAATAATGCTTCAATACAATTTTTTAAAAGAGCATTACGTAATATGCCAAGATTTCAGTATGAAATGCACAATCTTTCACTACTAATAAATTATTCCAAACCTCAGGGCGGTATTTGCGGCTTTGGCCCCTCAAATCCTTATTCCGATTCTGGTAGAAGGACATCGCAAAGGAAAACGAGACATGGTGTAAAAAGGAAAATGATTGAAAATTTTACATAATGGCTGAGGGAAACGCTTGGTATGTCTCCAGATCAGTAAAACTAAAACGAATGGTACTCAATCAGATTGATATCTCATTTCTAGCGTTTCACTATTTCCTCGGTTGGCTCTATGATTCGAAGTAAAAAAAAATCGAACGAGTGTTTTATTATCACTTATCAGGAATCCAAGAGTCTGTAAGACATTAAAATATATCATTTGTTAATTCTCATTCTTCTTTTTGTAACAAAAAATACTAAATCTACAACTAACCTACACCTTTGTAGGACTTCTGTCTTCAGGGGATGAGATACTGAGAAAGAGCAATGGTTAGGTAACAGTCCCTTAGGGGATCTAAAGAAAAAGTTTATAATATCTGCTATAAATTACTACTAACTACTATTTTTATGTATTTACTTAATGAATGGCAAAAGGTGGTTGCGGTAGTCAATGTACGTGTTGGCTGGTAGGTAAGATCTAAAAATCTACTCACAGATTCAGTTATTTGTATTTATACTCAACATTCAATGATATTCTAGGAGATGATGAGTATTTTGGTAATCTAATTATAGCTGGTAATTCTAATATTTAATAAAACGAGTCACACATATGGCTACGCACGTGATTAAAATTTAAACCATCATCTCAAAGCGTCTAATTCACGAACCTACGGTGATTACTGACGTAACTTTCCATTTTGAATAGCATACATGAAGTAAACACCATCCATCGCAAAGTATGTTAATTCTTGTGTTAAGTTAAATTCACTGACGCCAGATCGCGTCTTAAGTATGCTTAGTCGCGCGTAGTGAGTCACGAAGTTTTGTAATTTCCTCGGTTGGCTCTATGATTCGAAGTAAAAAAAAAAATCGATCGAGTCCCCTGCCACACGCCGAAAGGCGGCTTGCAGGGTACTAATGTAGATGTAGATGTAATTCTTAGCGACACAGAATAAAAATGACAGGATACTGGAATAACACGACCGTTCAAGATATCTTCCAAAACATTCTATATAATAATCCATATTCCTAAGCTGAATCCAAAGAGATGAAAAAAAGTCTTCCTTGCCAAACAATTACGAGTGTCACTCATTAGTTGTGGTATCAAAGTTTTTTATAATAGTATTATTCGCAAATCGTATGTATATACATCTGCCTCTACCCTAACACCTCATTTTATAGCTGTATCCGGAAACAACACGTTTGGAGAGATCGTTCAGAAACGCGCTTGTTGAGTACCCGTGTATTTGTGTATAACTTTGTTAAAGGTAAGTTACTAAACACGGAAGAGTCGTGCGGCTGAAACCTAAGGAATATTCCCAAGGAGAAACGGACATGAAAAAAAGTCTGACGTAACCGAGACTCGAACCTGTGTCTCCCAGTTGCCGGTCGGTTGCTCTATCCATGGAGCTAACCCACCAGGACATTTCTCCATGCTGTTTGGGAGACTTTCTAGGTATTGGGCGCGTGAGTTCGTCCGACTCAGCGGCATCGTTCACAGCCATGGCCTCGCAGAGGCACCAACCATACAAAGTGGTGGAAGGAGAACCTCCCTTTAAGGATAACATACAAGGAAAAAGGTTAAGGACGGACATGAAAAAAATAAATAAATTCCTAGGTGCACGCCTTATCGTGCCAAGTCACCTAATGAGAGAACTTTAATAAGAATGTGGAACCTTAAAGTGGAATAGAACACGAGCAATAGGACGTAAATAGATATAATATCACCAAGTGATTCAAATTATCAGAAATATCACAGCATTCCCTATGTGAAATATTATAATATTGAAGGTTCGATTAAATTTTTATAATTAGTTATCGTGTCAAGTAATGGTACTAAAAATTGGCATACATGATAAGTTGTATTACTCTGTGAGCTACACAGAACTAATGTTTTTGACCATAAGAAAAAGTATTCCACATCCCAGCATTTATGTGTACAGGGTTCCTATGCACTTAGTTACTCTAGGTACCTTAATACTCCACAAACATATCATAGGAAAATCTCATGCTGTTGCCACACTTACAAGAAGCAAAATATTTTACTGAACTATTCATTATTTGAATTTTTCAGTAGTATTCCTGGAGATCCATATTTCCAATAATCACGTACTATTTACTAGCCTGGTCTTAAATTCCTTTCTGACGTCTTCCTGATTCAAGGGTTGTATCTGCTCATAAACCCAATTCTTGAGCATCAGAACACAGCTTTGGTTTTGGGCCTTTGCTATGATTCAACAGGTAGATTTCCCCTGATCGCATTGATTTCCCAAAATTTATCTTACAATCTTGTTGATGAATAAAGAGGAGATCAAGCTACGGCCTGTATAAGTAGTAAATGCACAGCACACACCCCAACCACAACGGTGTAAAATGTGTACAAATGACACCTTAAAACCGTAAAAACCAGTGGAGCAAGAACTCCGTCCCAGTGTAAAAACCTAATACGTATTTCGGCAGCTAAGCTGCCATCCTCAGAGGTAAACCAAGAGTTTTCACCTAAAGAAGTTGAGGAAAAGATGGTGTATATATATGTGGGGAATGGCCTGTGGTGCGGGGGGTGAAGGTGTCATTTGTACACATTTTACACCGCTGTGGTTGGGGTGTGTGCTGTGCATTTACTAATCTTGTTGATAAATGAAATCCGCAGTTGAACGTATATACCCACTCCGAGTTTCTGTCCGATTTATATTTCAATTACATTGTACAATCGTTTGCTTCACCTCCATTAGAGGGCTCAACCAATAACATTTCACCTAGGTGACTTGAAACAATCGACATCGGGAAGTTTCCTAGTGAAAAGTTGCTCCTGTTTTTTCTTCCTGGTATGGATTACCACAAAGTAACTCGCAGTTCGGTGGATTTTATGCTGGTTCTCATACGAATATGAGAAGAGGCTTATAATGAATGCGCTTGGAATTCAATGTCTTTCTTTTTCCTCTTAACATTGATTTCCCCTAATTTATGTTACTATCTTGTTGGTCAATGAAATCTTGGGATACTGAACACGTCTGCAAACACACAATTCTTACAGTTTTATTTTCTTATCCAAAGATGCATATAACATCGTGATGCCGCATGTCTACCATTCTCAATTTGCGTTGCATAAAAGGAGGAAAATTCCTCAAATTCTGAAGGCTTACATTGAATAGCATTGCGAATTGATAACAAAACTCTTCTTATAAAAGATACCTTCTGAAGCCCGGAAAAGCAGTGTCTGCATGCACTAGCTCAGAGATCTGATGGTTGAGCCATCCTTCCCAGCAAGTTTCTAGTGTACGGCCCACCCCGAGGTGATAAACGCACGTGCAGAATGCAACCAAGGAAGCGCAGTCAAGTCAAATATTCGAAAAATATATATGACCATACTCAATACGGAAAATATTGACCAGCCAGGAAGAAAGCAATACTTCATTTTGCAGATTTTTCGTATCGTTTCTAATGCCTGAGAATGGATTTTACTTAATTTTATAAGAAACTGCTTCTATCTATCTATTCCTTATTTAGATTACCCTAGCTTCCTTTTCTCTTCACCACTGCATTTTCTTTGAGACGTTGTTCTTTTATCTTTTGATTTCGTCCAGCACAAGGGTGTGAACATTGTTTCCACCGGAAGGACACACATTCCTTGGAACTCAGGAAGGAGAAAACTTACAAGTTTTACAAATATTTACAAGTAAATTAAGAGTATTTGAGGCATTAAAATATGTTGGCTGTTAAATCTCATTCCTCCTTTTGTTATAAAAATATTCTATAATAAAACTACACCTTTATGGGATTTCACTGCCTTGAGGGGATGGGAAGCGAGACAGAAAAAGAGCAATGGTCAGGTAACAGCCCATTAGGGGATAAAAATTATAATAACTGCTATTAAATATTACCAACATGGTAATATTTAATCAGCAGTAATGTTAATATTTCACTTTCTCCTTTTGGTACCACTCCTGTCGGAGGTAGGAAATCATCATGGCCAATTCATCTATCTTTTTCCATCTCCTAAAGAGTTCAGTGGAGTTGCAGTTAAACCACTATTTTAAATTGTCCATCCAGGAAATTCTGTTCCTTATTTCTACGAAACGTATGGCAAAAGGTGATCCGGTTAGCGCTGTACGTGATTACTTGCGGGTAATATCTAAAAACTACTCTGAACACGTACAGGCACCGCATCACCTAAGTACAGATGATTCAGTCATTTGCATTTATACACAACAGTAAATGATATTTATAGAGACGATGAGTAAATTTTGATGATCTCAATACAGTTAGCAATTCTAATATTTAATTAAATGAGTCACACATATGGCTACGCACGTAATTAAAATGTAAACCATCATCTCAAAGCGTCTAATTACCGAACCTACGGTGATTACTGACGTAACTTTCCAATTTGAGGAACATACAAGAAGAAAACACCATCCGTCGCAAAATACGTTCATTCTTACATTAAGTTGAATTCACTGACGCCAGATAGCGTCTTAAGTGTGCTTAGTCGCGCGTAGTGAGTCACGAAATTCTGCACTTGTAAGTGCCACACGCACGGAAATGACAAGATACTGGCCCGACCGTTCTATTTATTTATTTATTCAACCCTTTCCGCGAGGTTAAGCCAATACGCCTCTTTTACACATAACCTCGAGATATCAACCAATATATTCTTTAGTAGAATCCATATTTGTAAGCTGAATCCAATGAGAATAGTATTATTCGCAAATCGTATGTATATACATCTGCCTCTACCCTAACACCTCATTTTATAGCTGTATCCGGAAACAACACGTTTGGAGAGATCGTTCAGAAACGCGCTTGTTGAGTACCCGTGTATTTGTGTATAACTTTGTTAAAGGTAAGTTACTAAACACGGAAGAGTCGTGCGGCTGAAACCTAAGGAATATTCCCAAGGAGAAACGGACATGAAAAAAAGTCTGACGTAACCGAGACTCGAACCTGTGTCTCCCAGTTGCCGGTCGGTTGCTCTATCCATGGAGCTAACCCACCAGGACATTTCTCCATGCTGTTTGGGAGACTTTCTAGGTATTGGGCGCGTGAGTTCGTCCGACTCAGCGGCATCGTTCACAGCCATGGCCTCGCAGAGGCACCAACCATACAAAGTGGTGGAAGGAGAACCTCCCTTTAAGGATAACATACAAGGAAAAAGGTTAAGGACGGACATGAAAAAAATAAATAAATTCCTAGGTGCACGCCTTATCGTGCCAAGTCACCTAATGAGAGAACTTTAATAAGAATGTGGAACCTTAAAGTGGAATAGAACACGAGCAATAGGACGTAAATAGATATAATATCACCAAGTGATTCAAATTATCAGAAATATCACAGCATTCCCTATGTGAAATATTATAATATTGAAGGTTCGATTAAATTTTTATAATTAGTTATCGTGTCAAGTAATGGTACTAAAAATTGGCATACATGATAAGTTGTATTACTCTGTGAGCTACACAGAACTAATGTTTTTGACCATAAGAAAAAGTATTCCACATCCCAGCATTTATGTGTACAGGGTTCCTATGCACTTAGTTACTCTAGGTACCTTAATACTCCACAAACATATCATAGGAAAATCTCATGCTGTTGCCACACTTACAAGAAGCAAAATATTTTACTGAACTATTCATTATTTGAATTTTTCAGTAGTATTCCTGGAGATCCATATTTCCAATAATCACGTACTATTTACTAGCCTGGTCTTAAATTCCTTTCTGACGTCTTCCTGATTCAAGGGTTGTATCTGCTCATAAACCCAATTCTTGAGCATCAGAACACAGCTTTGGTTTTGGGCCTTTGCTATGATTCAACAGGTAGATTTCCCCTGATCGCATTGATTTCCCAAAATTTATCTTACAATCTTGTTGATGAATAAAGAGGAGATCAAGCTACGGCCTGTATAAGTAGTAAATGCACAGCACACACCCCAACCACAACGGTGTAAAATGTGTACAAATGACACCTTAAAACCGTAAAAACCAGTGGAGCAAGAACTCCGTCCCAGTGTAAAAACCTAATACGTATTTCGGCAGCTAAGCTGCCATCCTCAGAGGTAAACCAAGAGTTTTCACCTAAAGAAGTTGAGGAAAAGATGGTGTATATATATGTGGGGAATGGCCTGTGGTGCGGGGGGTGAAGGTGTCATTTGTACACATTTTACACCGCTGTGGTTGGGGTGTGTGCTGTGCATTTACTAATCTTGTTGATAAATGAAATCCGCAGTTGAACGTATATACCCACTCCGAGTTTCTGTCCGATTTATATTTCAATTACATTGTACAATCGTTTGCTTCACCTCCATTAGAGGGCTCAACCAATAACATTTCACCTAGGTGACTTGAAACAATCGACATCGGGAAGTTTCCTAGTGAAAAGTTGCTCCTGTTTTTTCTTCCTGGTATGGATTACCACAAAGTAACTCGCAGTTCGGTGGATTTTATGCTGGTTCTCATACGAATATGAGAAGAGGCTTATAATGAATGCGCTTGGAATTCAATGTCTTTCTTTTTCCTCTTAACATTGATTTCCCCTAATTTATGTTACTATCTTGTTGGTCAATGAAATCTTGGGATACTGAACACGTCTGCAAACACACAATTCTTACAGTTTTATTTTCTTATCCAAAGATGCATATAACATCGTGATGCCGCATGTCTACCATTCTCAATTTGCGTTGCATAAAAGGAGGAAAATTCCTCAAATTCTGAAGGCTTACATTGAATAGCATTGCGAATTGATAACAAAACTCTTCTTATAAAAGATACCTTCTGAAGCCCGGAAAAGCAGTGTCTGCATGCACTAGCTCAGAGATCTGATGGTTGAGCCATCCTTCCCAGCAAGTTTCTAGTGTACGGCCCACCCCGAGGTGATAAACGCACGTGCAGAATGCAACCAAGGAAGCGCAGTCAAGTCAAATATTCGAAAAATATATATGACCATACTCAATACGGAAAATATTGACCAGCCAGGAAGAAAGCAATACTTCATTTTGCAGATTTTTCGTATCGTNATAAGGAACAATCGCATTATTTCCTAATTTTATCGCGTCACTGGGAATATCGTCTGGACCCTTCGATTTCCTATTTTTTAGTTTTTGAACCTTTCGCAAAATAATTGAATTTGAAATTTCTAAATAATTTGGGCAACTATCTCCTGCGAGAACGTTCACTTCCCTCAATGGTTCGTCTACTCCCTGATGGCCTTTGTTAAATACTTGTGAGAACCATTTATTGAATTCTTCCGCTATGTCTTCATTTAGCGTTAGATTATCTCCGTATGTAGAATTTATTGCGTGCACATAATTCCTATCCCCTTTTCGTCTGCGCAAGTATTTGTATAATTCATTAGGGTTCCCTGAGTCGAGAGTATTTGTGACATATACTTCCTCCGCAAGTACTTTTTCCTTTGCCAGTTCTTTAACTAACTCTTTATACCTTTCCAATGAACTTGAATCGCAATCTTTTCTTTTATGTGCAACCCTAACTTTCTTTTTGAGCGACCTAATTTTTCTGGTGTAATACTCAGGATCTGGATTGTTTTTTATACGCTTCTTGGGAACATATATATTAATACCCCTGAAAATAATGTCCTTAAGTCTCTGCCACATCTCTTCAACCGAACTTCCTTTGCTTGCCCACTCTGAATAGTTACGACGTAGGTATTCCTGGAAGCCGATGTTATCTGCTTTACCGTACTGAAAAATTTCAAAATTTTTTGGGGCCGGCGTCCATTTGGGCGAATCCCATTTTAAAACAAGTTCTACTGCCTCATGGTCACTTATTCCCGGAATCGTGCTTGTACCGATTAGTAAGTCTAAGGGTTTTAAGAGAAAGACATCTAATGTGTTCGATGCCCTGGTAGGGACTTCGACTACCTGGGTTAGACCCCCCTCGCGGATAATGCTATTTACGAGATCTTGAGCTACGCCCCCTCCTTCCGCGTTCCCTTCCCAACAGACCGTTGGAAGGTTGAGATCGCCTGCGATAACCATGAGGTTATTACTCATACTAGAGCTGAGCTCGTTCATAGTAGTGTATATATAGTGCAAACATTGCAGCTAGAGCTTAATATATGTACATTCTCTGAATTTAAATACTTCGAAAATAAAAAATGCGTCATAAACAAACGAAATGAACGAACGAAATGAACCTGAGCGTAAAAACGTGGAATGAGCATAAATGCCCCTGTCAGTTGAGTACCTCGGAGTTGCTCTTACAAAGAGCTTAAACTGGAGCACACAAATACAAAATATCTGCGGTAAAGCAACTAAAAAGCTGGTTTCATGAATCACACTGTAAATAGATGCCACGAGAACGTTGTAGCACGATGTTGCTTTACTTTCGTCAGGACCCATCTAGAATATGCCGAGAGTATATGGAATTTAGAAGATGCAATGTGTACCCACGAATTTGAGAAAGTGCAGCGCAAGCGAATGCAATTTGTTAAATAATCATTCGATATAAAACAAGCGTTACCTAAATGCTCTAATACGATGCTTACGATTCCTCAAAAGAAAGAAGATTAGCAGTTAGGCTGAGATAGCTTGTTTAATTGTTAATTGGTAAAAAAATTCATGTTTCCAATACATACCTTCTGAATCCGGAAAAAGCAATGTCTGTATGCAGTTGTTCGGAGATCTGGTGGCTGAGCATTACTCCTCCATTCTTCCCAACGAGTTGATCGTGTAAAGCCCACGCCCAGGATGTAAACTTTCCCCCATTCTTGACCTGAGAGTCAAAGTGAAAGGACGTGTCTCCGGAGCTCCTGCACGGACCCCCAGAGTGACAGAGCCAACGGCCATCAAGCCCTCATTAACCGGTGTTTTTTTCCAGTGTGTTTGTCTTCGCTGTGTAGCAGTTTAGTGTTGAGTACCACCTTGCCCTTTATATTTTATTTTTCTTTTTCTGTGATCTGTGTAACTTCTGTCGGAATAGTGCACTTCAGCTAGTTTAAACATTGTCATTCGTTAGTTTATATACGTTATACGTTAGAGTTTATTTTTATTTTCAAAGTAGAAAGCTATTGTAGTTGAAACGTGATAGTTGTTTTTATTTTATTTGTGTTTTATAAGAAAACCAATACATTTCGTTCGACAAGGGGTATAGTTTGGTCCTATCCGAGTTTCTGAGCAAAGTCACTCACTTTTTTCTCGTTATCTTAAGTTTATACCGTCCTTTCCGTGTTTTTCAGTTAGACTTATTTATTTGTTTTCTTAGTCTCAGGTCAAGTTTCAGTGTTAGTTTAGATTAACGTATTTCATTTGCCCGTGTGTTCATTTTGCAAGTTTGTTTGGTATCTTAGTGAGTTCAGTTAGGAGTTTTGAGAATAGGATGGCTTCCCCAAGGACTCCCGTTTCTTCAATCTTGGGGACCGTTGGCTACGAGGCACTTGTGTCGCGTGTCACGGAACTTGAGAGAGTAGTCACGGACCTCTCCTCTAAGCTCGAAGGGCTCCGGCCAGCCTCGGCTTGCGCAGGACCCTCCGTTACGAGCCCTAAAGCATGTCGCGCCCTTGAGGTGCCTCGGCTCAGCCCGAGTACGAAAGTAGGCAAGCCTAATGGCTCCTCTGCGGAGGATACCACGCGGGTCGTTGCTGAACCGTCCCGGAGGGCTCATGAGTGGGAGGTGGTTTCCAATCGCGGCGCTCGCGGCTTCGTGCTGCGAAAGCAGTGTGCTGGGGATGCTTCGGCTGAACCGGTCACTGTTAGCAATAGGTTTGAGGTGTTGACGGACCTAGAGCTAGAGCGTTCGCCCGTTGCCACGGAGGAAGCTGGGCCGAAGGAAAGCCGTGGGGGGAGGGGAGTGTTAGTAATAGGGAGCTCCAACGTCCGGCGTATTATGTCTCCGTTGCGACGAAGGGCCCGCCGGGAGGGAGTGTGTGAGCGGGTGTTCTCCCGGTGTTTACCCGGAGGTACGGTGCCCCAGGTGACGAAGGAGTTGGGTTCTGCCGTCAGGGAGACGGGTTGCTCCATGCTGCGTGTGGTAGCTCATGTTGGCACCAACGATGCCTCGAAGCGTGGCTCCGAGGAGATCTTAGATTCTTTCGAGGATCTAGTCTCCGAAGTAGCGCGTCTCCGGGGGTCGTCTGGGATAAGCATTGGGTTATCGATATGTAGCATTGTCCCGCGGATTGACCGAGGTCGTACGGTTTGGAGTAGGGTGGAGGGGCTAAACCGTCGACTGAGGAATTTCTGCCGGGACAAAGGAGTTGACTTCGTTGAACTGCGGCATGTTCTCGACTCGTGTAGGGTACCTCTGGATCGCTCTGGAGTTCATTATACGGCCGAGGCTGCGGGGAAGGTAGCGAGTAGGGTGTTTAGGGATGTGGGTGTTTTTTTAGGTTAGAATCAAAAATTATCAAAAATTCAAAAATAATATCGGGTAGGCTAGAGTTCAGTTTAGGAAACAAAAACACCCAAATAGATAAAAACAAGGAATTGAGTGAGATACCAATGAAAAACGGCGATTTTATAGGAAACACTACAGAGATATCGGCTGCTAATATCCCTATTCACGATAGGAAAAGGGATATAGTTTTGAAAAACAATGCAAGAGAGTTGAAAAGTGAAATTAAGGATTTAAAAATCATAGTCGTGAATTGTAGGAGCATTCGAAATAAACAGGCAGAGTTTGTCAGTCTTGCGAGAAGCAGTTCCGCAGATATTATTTTAGGAACGGAGAGTTGGTTATGCGAAGAAATTGCATCCAGTGAGATATTTCCTCCGGACTACATTATTTACCGTAAAGATAGAACGAATAGAATAGGTGGAGGAGTGTTTATAGCTGTCAAAGACCATTTGGATAGCCAGCCAGAAGATATCTTAGTGGATACTACGAGCGAAATGGTCTGGTGCTCGGTTCTTGGGAAAAATGGATCCAGGATTTTATTTTGCTCCTTTTACCGTCCTCCAGAGGAAGAAATTAATAGCATGGATGATCTATCAGAGTCCTTACGTGTAATAAGAGATAAAATGAAAGACCCTATCATCGTCGTAGGAGGAGATTTTAACCTGCCGCACATCGATTGGGAGAATGCAACACATTCGAGCATAAGTGGAGAGAAAAAGTTATCTCAGAAGTTAATTGACACTTTCGCATTACATGGTCTGGAGCAGGTGAACATGAACATTACTCGGACGAACCGTACAGGCAAAGGAAACATTCTCGATTTATTAGCTACCTCTCACCCACACTTAATGACTGGTATACACGTAGTTGACGGAATTTCAGATCACGACGTAATAATAGCAGAGATTAAGGCAGCAACAGTTAAATCTCTTAAACCACCAAGGGAAATATACATATTCAGCAAATGTAACTTTACGGAGTTCAAAAATTATATAAACGTAGAAAGGGATGATTTCTGCCGTTTTGTGAGTGAAAATACAGTCGAAGATAGCTGGAATGAGTTCCTCCGAATCCTCAAAGAAGGATTAGTTAAATACGTACCAACTAAGCAAATACGCGAGCGTAAGGAGCCACGTTGGATGAAGGCAAAGTTAAGAACGTTGTACAGGAAACAAAGACTTATTCATTCCCGTTTAAGGAAACTTAAAGCATGCGGCACTAACATTGAGCTAGAGCAGAAAAAGTATAGAGACATGCGTAGGGTAATTAAGGAAGAAGCACAAAAAGAATTTCAGGAATATAGATCTAAAACGCTATTAGAATCATTAAGTGGTGATCAGAAAGAATTTTGGTCGTATGTGCGCGAGTCTCGTGGAGGTCAGTTTACCGTACCAAGCCTAATCAATGAAGAGGGAAATTGTGTAAAGGAATCTATAGAAAAAGCGAACTTACTAAACCACCACTATCAGAAGTGTTTCAAAGTAGACAACGGCCAAGTTAATGAGTTTACTAGGCGAATTGATTCGGATATGTCTCCCATTGAATTATCAGTGGAAGGAATAGAAAATTTGTTGCGCCAGATTGAAAGGAAAAAAGCTCCGGGACCCGAATGTATCCCATCATTAGTTATTAAAACTTTATCTTATGAGCTCGCTCCCCTTCTTCTTGTCTTCTACCGGAAATCGTTAGATGAAGGAACTGTTCCTATATCATGGAAGAAAGCGAACGTCACTCCGGTTCCAAAGAAAGGACGCACCTTAAAGCCTGACGATTACAGGCCCATTTCTCTCACTTCGATCTTTTGTAAAATTATGGAACATATCATTGCAAGTTCAATAATGCGGTTCCTTTCCGAGAAGGGAGCAATTAGTCAGAGCCAGCATGGGTTCCGCAAAGGTAGGTCATGTGAGACTCAGCTAGCCCTTTTCATAAACGACATAGCTAAGGCGGCGGATAAGGGAGTTAGAACAGATGCAGTATTCTTAGATTTCAGGAAAGCTTTTGACACTGTAACTCATGTAAAGCTAATTCAGAAGCTAATTGCTTACGCGATCGATGAGAAAGTAGTCGAGTGGATAAAATCCTTCCTCGAAAATAGGACTCAGCGAGTTGCGTTAGACGGAATTTTATCCGATGAGGTAGAGATCACATCAGGAGTCCCGCAGGGAAGCGTTTTAGGGCCGATATTATTTCTAATCTACATTAATGATATAGTAGATAATGTAAGGAGCAAGGTTAGACTATTCGCCGATGATACCCTCTTATACAGACAGATTACTTCAGATGAAGATAGTGTTATCCTACAGAACGACCTGAACGTTATATCGACGTGGTGCGAAGATTGGCAGCTTGATTTGAACGTAAAGAAGTGCGTAGCTATGAACTTCACGCGATCGACCAACATTAATAGCTTAAAATACGAAATTTCAGGAAATCTCTTAGAGTCTGTGAGTCACAATAAATACCTAGGAGTTACGATTAGCAGCGGTTTATCATTCAAGGAACATATTCGAGAGATCATAGGAAAGGCTAACAAAATGCAAAGATTGACAAGTAGAACCCTTAGAGGATGCCAATCGAAAGTGAAAGAAACTGCTTATTTTTCTCTAATTAGACCTAGTCTCGAATACTGCAGCGCGGTTTGGGATCCGCACGAAGTAGGTCTAGCCTCAGATTTAGAAATGGTCCAACGTAGGTCGGCCCGTTTCGTTAGTGGAGACTTTAGATTCGACAGCAGCGTTACGGCTATGATAAAGTCCCTCGGGTGGAGTTCGCTACAGGAGAGAAGATCTGATTACCGACAGAAACTTTTCGAAAAACTCGTCTGCGCAGAATTTTCAGAGGAAGTCGAGGACATTGTAATTCCGGTACAGGAAGAACGCGACCTTCGAGAGGCATCGACCAAGCGTTACAGAGAAATAATCGCAAAAACGGATAGTTATTTTTGGTCGTTCTTTCCACGTAGTATTAGAGAAGCCAACAGGATAGATTAGGTACGAATATCTGGTGTTGACACACCCCCTGCCACACGCCTTTTGGCGGCTCGCGGGGTAAGTTTCTAAATCTAAATCTAAACGCATGTGCAGAATGCAGCCAAAGAAGCGCAGTGTAGCCATCTATTCCAAAAATATACGGCCATACTAAGTACGCAAAAGTTTAATTGCGAGAGAGAGATAAATAGTTCATTTCACAGCAACTTAGTACCGTTTCTAATACTAGCTTATACCGTTGCTATTTCTAATGGATTTATTTTATTTTCATTAAAAACATTGCTTCTATCTATTCTATATTTAGATATTTCTAGCTAATGAAGAGAGAACACTTCCACTGGTTTTATAATCTGGCCAGATGATACTAGCTCGCTAGCGAAATATATTGCCATAAAATAAAACCTGTGGAAGTGTACAAAGTGTTCTCTCTTCATTATTATGACCTTTCATGAAATAACGCCTTCGCATATTGAGTTTATTTCTAGCTATTTCCCATCCGAATCACCCCTACCTTTTCTTCGAGATGATGTTTTTTAAGTATCGATTTCGTCTATCACAATGGTGCGGAAATTGTTTTCATCGAAAGTACACATTTAGCATTTAATTTCCAAAAATGTTTGCCAAAGGTTGCCTACATTAAAATTATTTAACATTGATATTTGATGTAAGATAACGAACACATTCACTAAGTGAACAAAAGAAACTACTTTGAACATATTTTTTATACTTGGTGTCATTATCATAATTAGAAAATACAACTCTATGTATAGGAATATTTGTTTCCAATATAATAAATATATGTAACCAATGGGCCAGAACGAGCAACCAAATAGGCTACATGTGACCTGAAGCCCGCAGGTTCCACACTTCTTTTCTAAGATAATATCTACATCTGATTTCATGGGATAGAACTATTGGTATTTTTTGTAATTGGTAATTCCTGATTAATTTACGGGTGAAGATGAACTTTCAGTCTACGCTATCTGGATGGTATCCCTGTATTTTATTGACGATGATCTTTTCGACGTCACGGTTGTGAGTCCCAGGACGTTTCCATGACGACTATATTAATCAATAGAGCTCCATTCTCCGAAGGAGAAGATGACACTCACACCTGTTTTACAGTGAATTCTTCAGTGAAAAGAACTAGGAGTGGTCAACGTTATTTGTTAGGGAAAACAAGGGAGATGAAGCCGAAATCAAAGTCCTACCCTTTGGTTACGTAAATCGTAAACAATTTGTTTTGAGGTGAAATAAATCTCAAGATTATATAGGATTTGAAATAAAAATTTCGAGAAAATATGAAGTGATTCCCGTAGATCATTGAGCTTGCATTACTCACAATGTACGTTCAAGTATTTTTAATATTTATTATACATTAAAGTGGTTGGTTCTATAATGAATTTTCACTTATTGTAGCTATCCGATACCCTCTAATAAACAAAAACATCTCGTAATATCCATATTAGTGGGTACTACTTCCATTACAAAACGTCACTTTCAATACCGATTATATTGTTTAATCTTAAGTCAGCAGTCATTTCAATTAAAAAGCAGTTTAGGTCAAATCATGGAAAAGCATTTGTTTAAAAAGAAATGGTTTTACACGATTTTCAATTTTTCCATTCATCTATATGTATTTATATACTTATTTCATCCTATAAGTGAATCTACTCAGAGAAATCTTTTTAAAGTTGTAATATGCTGAGCAAGACATCAAGTACTGCTCCCACTCCGATTTATGTCTTTCGCCTTCAAGTTACAGCGTCGCTCAAGAGGTTCTTTAATGATGAAGGTCGAGGCTGGAGACAAGATGAAGCACCCGTCAGATCTGTTATATACCCTTTAAAGAAAAATATTTTATAGTATATAGCAATGGTCAGTATTTATACAAAAAAAAGCAGAATTATCTTAAAATCCCCAAGATACAAGAAAAATTCAGCTACTGAAGTTTTCTTCCTTTAGATTTAGTATTGCCGAAACTATTTAGGCTTGAAGCCCTACTATCACCATTTCTTTAAGTTTAACGGCGAGGAAGAATTAGATATTTACCTGATATTGGCTCCAGTACAGTTTTCCCTATACTTCTCATTGTATCCGAACGCTTAACCCAAAGAAGGTCCTTCAAGAGAAATCACCCATGAGACGGGTCTCACTAGTGCTGCTAACTCCGAGAGTCTTAAAACAGAGACATTTCATCATAGGTTATCCACACTGATTTTGGTTTACGCCGGATATATTTCCTCCAAAGATGCTCCTTCGAAGTAGAACTCCATAAAGCGTTGAGTTTGAATTGAGTTGGCTTCGGCGCTCATCATTTATGGTTAGTATCGGTTACAGAAATCATAGCTGACTGATATTGAAAAATAGACAACGTAAGCTTCTTACGGAAAGCTACTATATAACCTAGTATGAAGTCTTGAGCAACTCAAATGATAATAAGTATTTTTAATCCGAAGATTTTTATGGATATAAAACTTGAAATGCGCTATATTTCACAATCTTTCCTAATAGTCCTTTAAAGGAGGGTTGTTGAGAAGCCTATTGAAATAAATATTGCATAAACATTGGCGGGAAAAGCCTTTAGCGTACTGTCATGTGTTGGAGAGAACTAAGAGTAAACTCTTCTTTGAGGAACCGACTTATGAGATTAACTCTTTGAAACACGTTTCAAATATGAGTTGTTCTAACTATCTATTACAACAAAGATTGATACAAAGTCCAAAGAAGATAGATCTAGTTGTTTTGACTGCTATTTGGAATTAAACTTCGCTAGATGAAAAGCAGAAAGTATTACTGGTATTTTTGTTTCATGCCGAATTTAGTATAGAAGATTTACTTCCAGCATTCACCTTGTGCAGCTGTGAAAATTGCTGACCATAATTCGTCTTTAAGAGTTTTTGTCTCTGTCAGTATACTAAGACTTAGTCGATGTCAAACGTAACATTTTTTCGTGAAATCTATATACGACGTAAAAATGTTATAAAAGAGTCAACTGTATTCTCATTAAGTGTATGTATATTGGCTTTGTATGCTCGGAACGACATCTGCATCACCATTGAGGCCTTCCTACCAGCAACCTACATCTTTTAAGCAAATACATCGCCACATCCATGCATGAATACGTAAAATGTGTGCATACCCTTGAATAATTGCAAAACCAAACTCTTGATATTGAAGAACTCGGAAATGAAACGGCTTCTTGGTTTTTAATTAATGATCGATAATATCCTATTCGCAACTATCTATTTGGTAGGAGTAGAACCCCAGCCTTAAATCGCACGCAATTAACGACGGTGGTCATGCTCATCTCCATCTTCAGAAAACACCGAGAAATTTTTATTCTAAGTGCTCATATCCTTATATACGATGCACCCAAATATGTCGAAGGTGAATGTCCCTTAATGAGTGTACCAACGAATAAAGTGAAATGATACAATTCGAACATTTTTGATTCTTCTATGCCACAGAGATTGAATGGGATGCGCGAAAAAACAGTAAATCCCATCCGAAGTGGGATATAACAACACTGAAGAATTCAGCAACAAATGCACTCCTTCACAGGAACATTCTTTTCCTGGTGGCTTCCTGCATTCTCTTATAGTCCTCTCGGAGATGTATACAAGCACTTTGAATTTAAAGCAGTTATTTTTCCAGGAACCTTCGATTGCTGTGAATAACTCAGCCTTAAGTCGCACTAATTGACGCATGTCATGCTCCTCTCTACCTTCAAGTAACTCTAGTAAACTATTCTTCCAACCGTCGAGTTGTCGACGTTGAGGTGTTAAATGTCGAGGAAAAATATGCCGTAAGGTACGAACCATAGAATGATTCTGAAAATTAATATACGAAACACTATAATTCTTCTATACCTCAGTCGCATAAGAAACAGATTTCGCGAAAATCTCAATCCATAACATCGTTAGTGGGCTATACCCCCATGTTAAGGATTCCGCAACTAAAGTACTCCTTTATAGGAACCTCACTGTCTTGCGGCTGTCAGCTTTCTATGAAGGTCTTCTATGATTTCAATACATGCAATCTGAATTTACAGAACTCCTTCATCAATAAACATGTCAACATCACTGTGGATTTCTAGGTCTCACTGCATTCGTTTAGTCATCTAATTGTTTATTGGACAAAACGAAGCTACTACCTAGTTACCGAATCAAATCACAAGAAATGAATTCCCTTTGTGTGATTTAATTATTTAAGAAATCTCTTTGCCGATATTCCTATGGAATGATGGCAAAAGAAAAGATAATTATTTTCACTCCATTTCATCCATCTCTTCAAAAAATGACAAAAGAAAGGTGATGCAATCAGTTTTAATCAGACAAACAAGAGAAGAACGAGTTATTTACATAGACGTTCTTGCTCTCGGCCGTTTGGTTGGTATAGATGAATGATATTGACGAAAATCTCTTTGCGTCAGGATTTTATATGCTGGGACGGATCCATTGCGTCCTCATTATTTAATAAAACTCCATTCCGGAAAAAAAGATGCCATCCATTCATATTACAAATAAGTTATCCGGGTAAATCATGTGGTGTGATTACAGTAATTTTTCAGGGGTAATAAAGCAAAATGCACAAAATTATCCTTATATCCAACAAATGGATGTATGAGTGATGAGGCGGTAAATTTGGATACTATTAGGATGGAGTTGAATGTAGAGGTGGAAATGCACGTTAAAACGTTTGTCTTATTTTAGCATAAATTACACTTACTAAAAGCTTAGGTTTCTAGGCTCTTAAAATACACATAATCTGTGCATAATGGTATGTGTACGACGGCTGGGTGGATTCTTAGCCTAGCCATCTATTGCTATGAAGTACTTTAGAGAGGGAATGAAGCAAAGGCGCAAGATATGGAATAAAGAAATATTTCCGTTGTTTACTCAATCCACAGAACTGCCATCAGTAGAACAAGTTAACGTTAATGCAGCACAATAACCTCTTAGAATTAAAGCAGTCAGAATGAATGCCATAATTTATTCCATGATGACTAAAATATATAATTCCAGTCATAAGCAAGAAACCAAGAAGTGAAGAGAAAGATACTCAATTCTGAATCAAAATGGTAATAAAATCCACTACTTCGGCCTCAACTTTGTGGTAGCTATTCATGATGAAAAGAATAAGAAACACTTATATACACGTTACCACAGGATAATTTAATGAAACGACCTAGGTTTCGACGCGTCGCGTCATCGTCACCTGACGGTAATGGTAATGTAATGTAATGTAATGTAATGGTAATGTAATGTAATGGTAATGTAAATGGTAATGTAAATTTTTCCATTAATCACAATGGCATGGGTAATTTTAAAGTATTAAAAAGATTATGTCGGTTTTAAATCTCATTTTTACTCATTCAATAGTCATGCTGACTGCTAAAAGTAAACGGGACATTGCGGGAGTTGTCTGTTTTGCGGTAAGGAACTTAAATTTAGGACATTAGGAAGCGGTTCTAAAACAGCATACGTAAGGAATAGTCCTTTTGGCGGATTAAAAATAAAGTCGCTGATAATTATACTTATAGCGTGGTAAAAGGTGATCACGGTCGCTTCAATACGCATATGACTATATAGATTGTCAGTACTTATAAAATAATATACCCCATTAATTCATTGCCAACCGTACGAGACTCCGGACCACCTACTATTCGCAGCAGTAAGAAAATGTATTTATACCCAACGTTCAAACATTACTAAAACAACAATGAGTAAAATTCTGATGAAGTAGATCTGTTCGTTTTATATTTAACTTAAAAAAGTATGACCATATTTCCGATGCGTTCAAGAAAATATCTTGGATTAAACTCGAACCTCGTCGAAGACTTCATGTTCTAACGTCAGCTTTCAACATCTTGCGAACGCAAACTCCGGAATATCTCTTTGCTGAATTTGTCAGCTTAGAATCGATTCATAACTGTAATACAAGGGGTAAAAACAATTTACTCATTCCAATTCACAGGACGGAGATGTTTCACAAATCCTTCGTAGTAACTGCCATTAAGTTTTGGAACGCCCTTCCGCCTCATATAAAATCATCTATTTCAACCAGTTCTTTCAAGAAAAAATGCCTCTCTCATCTTCTAGTGAATCAATCACTCAACTGATATTTCTCCTTCAACCCCACATAATAGCTAGTTCAGCACTGATCAACACTCTGATGACTGTCGTTTCTCACTGCACAATCTTATATATTACTTGTCCTTTGTTCTTTTCATAGGTCCTCATTATAAAAAAATATTTCTATTCGTATTCATTAATGTACTATTTTAATTAACTTAATTAACACTTTTCATGTATTTTTATTAAGTGTCATTTTCTATATTCTCTCGATATTCGATATTTACCAGTTTCTCATAGTGTATTCTTGCAGTTACCATATTTTTTATGTTATTTTATTTTTGTAATTTCGTTTGAATGTTTTATCTGATGTTTCTGTTTTATCAATTATTTCTTCATGGTTTATTATTGCAGTTTTTCCTGTTTATGATTTTATTTTATTATTAATTTGCAATTTTTTTATATTACTATTGATTTTGTAATTTTCTTCTTATACACAGCTTTCTTAATCATCTTTTAACATGAACTATCAGTAGGTTTGCGCAGGTTTTTCACACCCCCCTTCACTGAGGGTGTTTTCCTGCTGTGGATATTTTTTCCTAAGATATCACCTTAGGTTTTTTTTTTACATCCACTCCTTCTAAAGTTTTCCTCTCTATTTCTTTTCACCTACACACAAGTCTTCATGTACATAAAATCATTGACTCAAGGTTAGATGGAAGAAGAGACTTTTCAGTCTCAATCTCGCCTTTAATAAAGGCCTTATTATTATTATTATTATCTGGTTAACTATTCTAATCTGTGATATACCGAGCCACTCATTTGCTTACGTACTCAATTAAGCATCGAGCGATAATCTCATTATGTCCAACTAGCTAAACAACAACGATTCTGGATGAACATTTATCGTTTGACGAACATGCGTGAAGAAAACAGCATCCCCAAAGATATGCATTCCTTCACTAAGTTAATTTCACTGACGCTAGATGACGCCGTAAGCTTGAGTAGCAGAGCAAAGTGAGTCGAGGAGCTAAGCAACTTCTTAGCCCTAAAACACATGAAAATGGAAAGAAACTGGATTGGCTCGATCGTTTAAGCTATCGCAGGTACCTACCAAAACATTCCTTACCCGATTCTCCATACCTAAAAGAAACTTCGTTAACGGTTCAATTAGAAGCCACATTCGTTAGCTGCGAAATAAGAGTATTCCAAAATGATACGATTCGATAATATTATACGGACTTTCCCCTTTCCTAACACCTCATTTTAAATTGTACCGCAAATGTACACGATGGAAGTTATTGGCCGAAATCCCGAATACCGAATTCAATTATTTTGTTCAATAACATTGAATAGAAACACATTATATTTGATTTACTCGGGACATATTACATGCAAGGTGACTAGTTTACATATATAATATATAATAAATCTTGCATTCCTTCATATACTTTTAATAAAGATATTAAAAATGGTTAATGGGTAACTTAATGTAAACCTTCTTTCATTTATGCAAATGGTAGACGAAATTTACCCATGGTAAATATATGGTATCACCATATATTGCTATGTAACACTCTAGAAAGCAATGAAGTAAGTTTGGATTATATAGAATGAAGGAACTCTCAGTTGCTTCCTGAAACCACAGAACTGCCATAAGAATTAAGTCAAAATTAATGGAATATAATGACCCAGAGAATATCACTCTTCATAGATCTCTAGGAAACGGAATGAGAACCATTATTCAGTCCTTTCCATTTAAAATAAATTTTATAATTCCAGTTATAAACGGGTCACCCGAAAGAGAAAAGAAAGATACTCCATACTGAATCATAAGAGCAATAGATATTTATCAATTAACCCCAATGGTATGCATAATTTTGGCTAATTTTTGGTTTCGAATTGGTACTAATAACCTAAGATAAGGAAACAGATTTTAAGGGGATTAAGAATAACGATTTCGCTATATTTATCAGAGATGTGGCAAAAGTTGTTCTCGGCTACCCTCTGTTTATGTTTGTGCCTATACTATGCACGTTGAATATGTAAACTGAAGCACCAATTACCTTCAACATACAGGGATCCGGATCACCTTTCGAGTGAAAATATCGTCAAAAGCATTTATATCCAACGTTCAATAACAATCAAGGAGACGAAGAGTAAGTTTTGATGAAGTAAAATTGATTAGAAATGAGTAAAGAAATTAGTCACTCATATGGCTACGTACTTAATAAACCTTCAAACCATCAGCGCAATCGGTCGAATTAGCGAAGCCATGATGGTTATGGATTTAAATTTATTGTCTGAACAACATATATGAAGTAATCACTATATATTTCCACTATTCATTCATATCATATCACTATTCATTATTTCCACTACATTAGATAAATTTTTTCAACGCTAGATAGCGTCGTAAGTTTTACGTGCCAGCGAAGAGTGAGTCACGATGTTTTGCAATTTCTTATCCCCACTCGCATATTAGTCCAATCATTTAAGAGACAAGAAAAGGTCCTTTGTCCTTAGAAAGGGTCGACCTTGCAAACGGTCATGTAGTTCTAATTTTCTAATATGTTGTTAGGACCTATGTGGATAGTAGGGAACCAATTTTGCAAGATAGGAAGACTAGTACGAGCTTCGCCGTTTCGAAAAATTCTACACCCTTTTCGATTTTTGCTCAATATCTCCTAGAGTATACGTCCTACCTAAAACATTTTTCTATTATATAATAATGAACATAGAATTTCCTAAATGCTTAGACCAAATTTAACTCTATATGTTCAGAACTTTCCGAGATATGGCACGTCAAATATTGGCCATATTTTACAAAAAAATTGCACTAGAAAATCAATTAATCAAAAGTGCAATCGTTATTCAGTGAAATTAACGTATTGTGGGAATTAACACATTTGTGGAGGGTATGCGCCTTTCACGCATATTCCTAGAAAAGGTAATATACATATATAGGTACATTAATGTACACATACTTCTTCTTCGTTAGATTAGAGTATTTAAGTTGATGGTTTGAAGCAATATCAAGTACGTAGCTATATTTGTGACTCACTTTTAGACAAACTAGAATTGCTAACGATATTTTCATCGTCAAATATTACTCATCGTAACCTTCATTGTCATTGAATTCTGGGTATAAATAGTAATGACAGTGGTTTTCAACATTAGGTGGTCCGAAGTCTCTTGCGTCCAATCGTGAGCACAACATATTGAGGGATTCCTATAACTGCCCGAACTGATGTATGTTACGTGAATGCGTGCGTACCAAACCTGTACAGAGGCGACTATGACCACCTTTTGCCGACCGTTAGATTATTAAGCCACAATTGCTACTAATTCGATAATATTAATAATATTTAATGTTGATAAAGGAAACTACACATCTTGTCATTATCTAACTTGCCTACTAACCATAAAGTGTCTATAAAATGCTTCATAGCAAAAGATGATGAGGCTTACTAATCCACCCACCATTCGAACAGATGACATTACATACCAATATAATCATCTTTTTTTTTAAGATCCAGAAACGTAAATTATCAGTTAATGTTATTCCAGCTATATTTAGGTATGAGTCTTACCGTGAATTTCAATTCCTGTTACCAGCTTCTTTAAATAATTTCCAAATTGCGCGCCTCATCGCTCAAGGCGTGGGATTTGAAGTACTTTCTACGTATTATTCTTTCGATTCATTGAAGAAATAACTGTGACTCTATCATGTCTAAATTTCCCTTGGATTTCCTCTAATAGATGCCTTGAATTGCGTTTTCTTTTTTGCGGAGTGGAATTCTTTTAGTTGATGTAGATGCGATGAAAATGTCCTAGGATACACAAACGTGATGTCAATGAGATTGTCGCCAAAAATTTTCAAGGGTAACATCCGTGTTTTGGAATGTTTAAAAACCTTGTATCCGCCTTTGTTATTAACTGGCTATTCTCTATGTATTCTGTTAAAAGCAGACTGTATTACGTATATTCAATACTACTTGAAGATATAAGCCAACAGCACTCTTAAATAGTTATGAAATACTTTTCCTTAAAATCGGAGGAAAGTTACAGAAGGCACGACAGAAATAATCCCATTATATAAAGCATACTTATTTATCGCGTATATATAAGGTAACTAGGTTTTGGTTACGTTTTATGTAATAATATCCGACATATTATAAAGAGTCTATAGGTAGCGCAGCGTCTCTTATAAAGAGTCTCTGCAATTCACTGAATATTTCACATTAATTGCTATTCCTTCATCAGTGAAAGCTATACAATCTATGTGCTTGTTTAGTAATCAAAGAAGACCTCAATAGAAAACTTAAATTGCAAGGAAATTGTTGTTTTTGTTGTTGCAGAGTTCTCCAGATGTGGGTATAGCCATCTGAGTGGTGTATGCAATGAATTTTTCAGGCAGGCCGTGCTGTATACAGCTGAGATATTAATGAATGATAAATATTCAAACTTTTTCTTTATATGATAATTATCGATTCATTGGATGATACATACGTTACAGCACATACATTGCATCCATTATTTTTGGGGTTGATCGTATGGAAGGATGCAACCGCTTAGAAAGGAAAATTTATTAGAATTACCTGACGATAGAGAAGAGCAAGACCTGCTTCGTTTAACGCGTATCAAGGCTGGAAGTTTTTTCTGAATTTTTAGACATGCATTTCCGGTAGAATGGCGTGCATGAGGGACGACATGTTTGCAGTCGACCATTCATACCACGGTACCGCCAAAAAAGAGCGTACAATAACAAGTTTCACATACAAACCTAGGGCTTAATTGGAAAATTTTTATCAAAATTCATACNGTTTATCAGTCCTCTCAGATTTGATTTGGAATTGCGGAACTAAAAATAATAATTTACAAGAATTGAACATTCCAGAAACCTACACCATAATAGATTCGAATACGTCATGAAATTAGGGAATAAGTAGAGAGGTTCAGATTTAAGAGAGGAAAATCGATTGAAAGAAACGATGTAATTATTGTTGAATGTTTTGACGATTGGGTTAGGCGATCACTACTCAGGCAGTTTATTAGTTTATTGAATTTTCATCGCGTCCTTCACTTTACCTTGGGAATTGGTAGACTCCCACCGGGAAGCGAACCCGGGACCACTTTCACTGAAATCGAACGCGTAACCCACAAGGCATAACCCACATACATACCAAATGGTAACTTCCTCATCAATTGGCATTATTTGGGACTTGTGCCTTAATTTAATTTAAATTACATTTACTAAGGGTTGAGTTAAGGCTGGGTGGATATTTAGTATCACTATCTATTGCTATATAACACTTTAGAAAGCAAGAAAGTGAGCTTGCATTATAAGGAATGAAGGAATTTTCCGTTGTTTCTCCAAACAGAACTGCTATCAGTAAAACAAGTCATAATGAGTGGAATACAATGACAGGGAGAATATTACAGCTCTAGCAATCAGAATGGATACTATTATTCAGTATTTTGCTTTTAAAATGACTTGCATAATTACAGTCATAAACGAGACACCCGAAAATGAAAAGAAAGATTCTCCGCTCTATAAAACAGAATGAAAAATTAACTTGCTACCAATATATTCTGCCAAAAATATGAAACGTTCCAAATCAGATAAATCTTTTTCATACTATGGAGTTCGAAATAACTTCGTTTTAAGTGTCTCACAAAGAATTCTCAATGACTCAAAGTATATAAAGGAATGCAACTTTTTCCATTAAACATTTCTTTTGTCAACAAGCTGTTTGCTTGTACTATGTCCCGAATAAGTATAATACAATGTATTTCTAATCAAGTTATTGAATAACTTCCGAGAATTCGACGTTCGCGACTTCGGGCAAAGTGGTTGGAGACAGTCTCTCGTTGCCCCTTGCCTTGTGATGTGCCTGTCTCTCTTGCATCCTACCTAGTGATGTGCGCCCTCTTCCCTACTGCTCATTCCGATCACCATATTTGTAAATGTATTCGTATAGTGGTTACATCAACCAACAACAATTATTTTACCAAAGATGCGTGTACTAACATAAACGGTGGAGGCATTCCAGTATCTTTTCATTTTCATAAAGTCCAGTCAATTTATACATCCGACCTTGCAAAAAAACATGCAGTTCTAATATTTTAATACATTATTAGGACATATATCGGTATTGGAAAACAAATTTTGCAAGATCGGAAGACCTCCGCGGGCTGCATATGTGTGGAAATTTGTCACAAAAAGCTCATGTTCGTCAAAATATCGTAATATGCAGCAAAAACAGGTTATTATTTAGAAATTTGCTTACTTAAATCTATGAGAAGGTTTATGTATATTCACCCTATACAGATCACTCTAAATAAAAGAATTGGCAATTTATCAACTTAATTGACACATACATGTTCATTTTTCGGCTTTCTCTCTTTGAGTTTTAGGTAATACCGTCATTTGAACAACGATAAGTTCGAAGAGTCTCCCAACTAAACTAAAACAAATATACGGTCATTTTCAACAATAACCCTATCTTGCTGGTTAAAATGAGTATTTTTTTATGATTCGCTCACATTTAAAATAATTATAAATCCGTTCTGTGAGTATTCACTATGTATTTCTCTTAATAGACTGATTTCCTTTGTTTGTATCTTAGGGTTACCCTCTTTTTCCTAGTGAAAATTATAAAAAAAATGTATGATAATATCTTTACATCTGGTTTGATTCGGATTACTTAATAATGGTCAGAATCTACTTCTTGCAGAGGAATTAGAGAATCGTGAGTTATTTACGGGTGAAGTTGTACCTTCAGTCTACTCAATTTGGATGGTATCCCTGTATTTTATTTACGAAGCTCTTTTCGACGTCCCGATTGTGAGTCCCAGGACGTTTCCATGACGACCTTGTTAATCAATAGAGGTTCACTCCCAGAGCGGGAAGATGACAGCCACACCTATTTTACAGAGGATGCATCGGTGTAATAAGTTAGGCGGAGTCACAGTAGTTTGTATAGAAAAATGGGAGGATATAACCCGAAATTGAATTGAAAATAATTTTTTCAGAAGAGAGGCAATTCGAGATTATATGATGTTGGAAAATGAGATTTTAATAAACATTAACAAGATTAATAAACCTTCACAAAGGATATTGATTTCTTTAATTCTCATTCATAGTGCTTTAAAAAAGGGTTGTCATAGAACTCTTCTGAAGTATAAAATTTAGGAAAATATCGTAGATTTTCACTTGGTTTAAAATTTTTCTTTGTGAGCGCATCAGTGGGTGTAAATTCGATTGATACGATATGGTAACTAGAAATGATACAATCGATTGAAAAGAACGATCGAATAATTATTCGATTGTTTTTGCATTTATTAGATTTTTTTCATTCGTATAAATTAATTTGTTTTGCGGGTCAGTGGTGTTACAGGGGTTGCAAATTTCTATAATTCTTTCATATTACCATGGAAAACCTAATTAAATTTGATTTTCACATTTCCGTAAAAGCAATATGTATCTTCATTTACACAAGTTGAAATATTATTACGCCTGCTTAAGGGGAAATAAATTCTGGAGATTATATCAATGAAAATGCGATTAGAAAAAAAATGCGGAAAAATAACGTAGCTCAAGACATTTGAGATATAATTTAGATCTTATTTAAATATGAAATGAACCTACTTCTCCGGAATTTCAAGTTAACTAAAAATTAAATATATCGTATCGTTACATCGTATATATCTTNGTTCGAGATTTTCTTTATTTTCTGTAAAACAGTTTACTATTCACTAACTTTCCGATTTGTCGAGCTTTAAATGGTAAACTTTGTGTAATTATCTTTTCATATTTCTTTTTGAAAGTGGGTTTTAGATAGATTAAATCCCAGCTCGCAAGCTAATAATGCATTACTATTCTTTAAAATGCTTACTTTTAAGTAATTCACATTGTATTAAGAACTTTGATCCCAGCCGAACTTAAAACCTTGAATATAAAACCTTCATTTACAAAAAAAATAATTCTAGATTTCCGATATGCTCATTCTAAACACTTACGGATGCGAATTCAAATTTCGCACTGTGCGGTAGGGCAGCGAATTCAAATTTGGCGCGGTAATCAGGCGGTGAGTAAGTATGGCAACAACGTTCGCCATGAGCGCAATACTGTCAACTAAATGTGGAATACACTATACACATATCTCATTCAACATACGAATTAAATATTCAGGTGCGGCTATCTGAAGTCAAAGCCACATACATTCAAAGTAAAATACGAAATGAACAGCAAAAAATCGAGTGATAGAGTGAAGGGTTTAAGAAGAATTCGAAAGAGAGGAGATTAGAATATGCATCAAATGGATCTTTTCAATGCTTCATACTAGGGAAAATTGCACTCTCTGAAAGAAAGCATATTGGCTTGTATGGTTAGGGATGATAACATTCAGTGAAGACGTTTTAAATGACATTTATGCAGAAACATTTGCATCTTGAGCGAACAGTTTCTTTAAGGTAGATAAAACCCGAGAAAATAAGCTATAAATTCAGTTTATTATTCATATGACGTTTACTTATTTAATTTTCNTTTTGAACAGAAAAGGATGAAGATCTGATTCTTTCAATTATTAATATAGATTGAATGTGTAATAAAAATGTATACATCAAGTCGTAAATATTCTTTAAAATGTTGTGTAAGTTTTCAATTCATTGCTCAGTACAACATTTGACAGCTTTACTTCTAGCTTACCGGAATTTAAATACACCGTAAGATTTCCATGTCTTTCCTGTGAAAAACAAATATGTGATATGGCAGTGGGAATGTCGGAGGGCGAGGGATGATTCAGAGACAGCTCGCGGATGAGGCATATTATCAACGATGATGCATCCCGAGCTGATTCTGGAAACCCTCACCCTCCTATGTTCCGGTGGTGCCCTTTGGGCCTTCCGAAAAGAATTAAAAGGAAGGCACAATTTGGACTCCGGGCCTTCAGCCCAACGATGCCTTAGAGTGAGCACCTTATCTCCCCGACCGCTCGGTCCTCAATCGGTTGGCCACGTTATCCGGTCCCTCGCTTATTTAATTTATATTCTGGTAACTGTATTAGCTCAATAAACGTTCGATCAACTTAGAGTAACGATTTTCAATGTCTCTACGACAGGAATATAATGAAATACTGAATAGTACTGAGCTGTACATGTTGAGTGCATGCATCAATCCCAAGGTATCTGCTACACAAACGCTTGCAAATGCTTTTTTTAAGGATTTTGCAATATCTTGGTTACTCAACCTAAACCAGAGTTAAATCCTCAGCCAAAAGAAACATCTTTTTACGTCCCGACAATTTCAGCAAAATTAGAGTTCGGCTTCTGAGATTGAAAGTTTTCTTAAAATAAAGCACACCGAAAACTGAAAACCTAAAACTTTCCATTTACGACTGAGAAAAAAATCACTGCAACAGAAGGAATGGCACGTGCCTCCCTAATTACGGTTAACAAACCAGCTCAGCTCAGGGTACAACTGCTATGGTAGGTTAAGTCATAAAACATCTGGGCAAACGTCGCAAACTTGATGCTCGAGAAGTGGTGACCGTAAGTATTTAGTTTGTCTCTGGATTTCACTGAGTATAGAAGTTGTGTGCCGTTGTATTGAGTCGAACAGTGCTGTGGAGTTTATTCCCGAGTGATTTGCTTTTAACTTTGTTCGATCACCATGTCTGAAGAGAAGAGAAGGCGAAAAGGGGAAAAATTGAGAAGCTGTGAATGGCAAATAGTATTTAACGTTCTTACCTATTTCCAAAAGTCTCTCGGTATTTCCAAAGCATGTAAAGAGGCCGCGAAAGCCACTGGATGCTCTCAGTCGACAGTTTAAAGGGTAAAGAAAGAAGCATCTCGAGGCGCGTTAGTGACACCATCGAAAACTAAGAAAGTTACTCAGCCGTATAAAAATGCGAGATGTGTGATTTACGATGATATCGTAAGATCGGGAGTGAGAAGGAAAGTGCATCAAATGTTTCTTCAAAATATTCCTCCAACTCTGAAAACCATATTAAGCTCCGTGAATATGGACAAAGATTTACCGGATTTTAAAAGAACTACCTTGTACCGTCTTCTGACTGACATCGGTTTCATTTAAGAACGAAGGGGCCGACACAGTTTATTGATCGAGAGAGACGACATAATCCGTTGGCGTCACAATTACTTGAAACAACTGAAAAAATACCGAAGGGAACGGAGAAAAATTGTATATACCGACGAGACATGGATAAATATTGGTCAAACAGTGAACAAAGCTTGGCGTGATCAAGTAATTAATTATTTTAAATTTGATTCTGATACTGATGTTTGTCGATATCGTAAAGACTATTAAATAATCTAAAGGACGAGTAAATGCTAATTGAACTTAGTACTTTGCGCTGCAGAGAAAATGCATTGTTTTTTATACATTACATATACATTCTATTTTACTTAAAACCAAAATATTAGTAACTTCATGAAAAATGATCAGTACAAATGCGTTGAGGGTAACTACATAAAGAATCGGCATAAAATCTTTATTGCAATCGTTGTAAAGTATACCGTTCAAGATTTTCTTTATTTTCTGTAAAACAGATTACTATTCACTAACTTTCCGATTTGTCGAGCTTTAAATGGTAAACGTTGTGTAATTATCTTTTCATATTTCTTTTTGAAAGTGGGTTTTAGATAGATTACATCCCAGCTCGCAAGCTAATAATGCATTACTATTCTTTAAAATACTTACTTTTAAGTAATTCACTTTGTATTAAGAACTTTGATCCCAACCGAACTTAAAACCTTGAGCATAAAACCTTCATTTAACATAAAATAATTCTAGATTCCCGATATGCTCATTCTAAACACTTACGGATGCGAATTCAAATTTCGCACTGTGCGGTAGGGCAGCGAATTCAAATTTGGCGCGGTAATCAGGCGGTGAGTAAGTATGGCAACAACGTTCGCCATGAGCGCAATACTGTCAACTAAATGTGGAATACACTATACACATATCTCATTCAACATACGAATTAAATATTCAGGTGCGGCTATCTGAAGTCAAAGCCACATACATTCAAAGTAAAATACGAAATGAACAGCAAAAAATCGAGTGATAGAGTGAAGGGTTTAAGAAGAATTCGAAAGAGAGGAGATTAGAATATGCATCAAATGGATCTTTTCAATGCTTCATACTAGGGAAAATTGCACTCTCTGAAAGAAAGCATATTGGCTTGTATGGTTAGGGATGATAACATTCAGTGAAGACGTTTTAAATGACATTTATGCAGAAACATTTGCATCTTGAGCGAACAGTTTCTTTAAGGTAGATAAAACCCGAGAAAATAAGCTATAAATTCAGTTTATTATTCATATGACGTTTACTTATTTAATTTTCCATAGACAAATATTTATTAAGTATTTAAGGTAATTCAGTTAGCTGAACAACGATAAGATGATAAGAATGTCCAAGGTGTCCAAAATCAATTAAAGCCCAAAAAAATATTGTTAAAAATGATATCCAATTCATGTAGGTAAAAAACGAATATGGAGATCAGGTGCATACTTGCTTTCAAAATTTCTAGTTGCTGTAATTCATCGGATCCTTTGTCGCGCTCTTCTATATGGAGGGGATTTGTAACGGTGTACATGAAAACAAGAGGTAGGGAAACATCCTTCCAGGGGACTAACGGTAAAAATAATTTATAACTACCAATAAGAGAAATAACTTACTATCAGCAACTTCTACATTGTTTATGTAATGTAATTTCTATATTTTATGATCGTTTCTTACAAGAGTTTCTGCATTAATCTAACGATTGGCAAAAGGTGGTCATGGTCGCCTCTGTACAGGTTTGGTACGTACGCTTTCGTGTAACGTACATCAGTTCGGACAGATAAATAATTTACCTTAATGTTGGGCACACGATTGGACGTAAGAGACTTCGGACCACCTATTCATTAGGGTTATTGCCATTAGTATTTATACCCCACATTCAGCGATAATATAGGGAACGATGAGTAAGATTCGACGTTGAAAATATCGTTAGAAATTCTAATATGTAATAAAATTAATCACAAATATATCTACGTAATTAACTTTGGCTTCAAACCCTCATCTCAAACGGTTTAGTCTAACGAAGCCACAATGAATTTATACATAGATTTTTTTAAAGGAGTTTCGGTGAGGTACAAATTCCCTCTCAAAAGACATTCGTTCCGATATTACGATAATTATACTGAATAAAGGTCGCAATTTTGTTTACTTGATTCTTATGGTTATATACAAAATATACTCGAGTGAGTAGCATAACATTTATGCAGTTCTGACATCAAGTTTACTATACATATCCCATTCAGCATACGAATTAAATATTCAGGGAGCACTACCTTAAGTCAAAGCCACAGACATTCAAAGTAAAATACGAAATGAACAGCACAAAATCGAGTGATATAGTGAAGGGTTTAAGAAGAATTCGAAAGTGAGGAGATTAGAATACGCATCGAAAGGAGCTTTTCAATACTTCATACATGGAAAAATTAAGTCGGTTAAAATGACCTTTATATCTCGAACGAACAGTTTCTTTAAGGTAGATAAAACCAGAGCAAATAACTTCCACTTGTTCTTGAGCCTGTAGAAACATTTTGAGGAAGAAGGATGGATAAACACGAAGAGGTGAGAAAAGAAGTCAGTGACTACCACGAAAGAAGCTGGTGGCGAGTTGTTATAAGGAGGACATAAAAAACTTCAAGTGCGCCTTGAAAAGTGCATCCTAGTGAATGGCGGCTATGTTTAAAAATAGTACTTATATGAACAAAATTTCAGTATAAAAATGTTTGAATAAACCTTTTTGATTTTTTTAAAATATGGAGACCTTACTTTTGAGACATGCCTCATACTTAAGAATGATGAATGATAATAACAAGAATGAATACTGTGAAATACTTCGACCTTCTTTTAGGATAAAATAAGAAAACAATCATAATTTATGTATGTATACGTGCGAAATGATCAAAAGCTGTAAAAGCCCTTTTAACAATCTCACAAATAAGTTTCTACTTCTGTACGAATTAACATGAAAATAACTGTCTTTCCACCTTGCAGTTACAACAATTCTCTCCATCTACAACTACTTATGTACCATTCAACCCACCTTTCGGGGTGAGGGAGGGGATGTAAACGCCAAGCGTTCAAGTTACCTCTGTAGCTCATTATTGTCTCATATCGTTGCGCAAAGAATGTGTCCCTAAAAAAACTTGTCCTCGCATATATTTCTCTTATTTATCTGATCGATCAATGTAGCAGGGGATCGCATAATACCGATTAAGTCTTCCGAAAATTTACTTTCTCTAAATTTATCAATCAATCGCAGCCCAGCATCTAATCTTCCTCTTTCAAGATTTCACAACTCTTTATTCATTAGCCTAGAAGGGCACACCTCTATGTGCAGAGTAAATTCCTTATCCTTTCCCTTAAATTTAATCTTGTTTGCGGTATGAAATCATTTAAAAAGCAAATAAATGTATCTCTGCCATGCTAACTATAGAGTTTTATATTTTTACACAGAATAGAATTTCAGCTCTATTGAAAGCAAATGGCTTATGATGANTCAGATAAAATGGAAATAGAAAGAGAAGGAAATATTAAGGAAAATAAAGAAAAAAAGCTAATATAAAGGTTCGAGAAGTCTGATTCTGACTGTATGAATGATGCTTTCTCTGTTCATTACTGAGCCTGCTGAAGAGAAAAACCAATTTTTTTAACTGACACGTGTGAGTGCATTAGTTTTAACAAGATTGACGTGAATCACAAGATGTGAATAATATACTTTATAATATTATTCGATTAGAGTCGAAGAAATTCATCAAAATTTTTTACATTTTTGACTGCTGTATACAAACACTGAACTATGAACTATTACGAAATATATGTAAATACTAAGCAGCAAAACTAAATCTATGCTCATCCTTTGATATCCTCTACACAGTAAGTCTAGGTATTACAGAGAGTAATCACGTCAGTCAATTCACACTATTTGATCTTTTCTCTTTACCTTTCCAGATTAACAAAAGAATAAACTGAGCGATAAGATGCTATAGATAAACGCACAGCTCCAAATACTCAAACCAAAAGTGACAATTAGCTAAGAAAAAAATTCGTGGAACGAATATAATAGCTAAGAAATTAATTTAAATCTCTATTTTATTCCACACTGTGGGCACACATGATTTAGGAGCGTTTCAGCAGGCACAGCAAAAGTTGGTTTGAATATTGATGTATCTACCGAAATATTCTATTACTTCTGGTTATACAATACGGTAATAAACTACGAGAGACACAAATATGCAATGGAAAGGTACTATTAATTCAATGGATATCTGTACACATTCGATTAGAAATAATTCTGTTCGGTCACTCGCCATTAATTAACACGTTCACTGCGGATACCTCCGTTTCCGGGTTGGAAATTCTCGGGTTGGATACCCGAGAACCCTTTTTACACATTATCCACTAGGAAAGCTTAAGACCTTTATATCCCTTGATTTATTGATCCGAGATTGAACAAGTGTGCAAGTGCTCTCTTCATATTCAGGGATCTATCACCCTGTGATGAGTTAACTGTATGTTATGAAACCGCGATCAGCTCACATGATAGATGATAAATTTTGTGAATGTAGCATATCAATTAAGTACAAATATTGTCACCGTGCCGATCTATGGGTGCAAGGGGTGTACCCGGGTGGCGACACCTAAGGGGCGGCAACCGAAGCGTACCCAACCATTAGTATTACAACGAAATTGTTTGTTGCTTTCTGTGCGATATACACGAATTATATAGGATGATGTGCAATGGATGTGGATTTACTCGAAGAATTTGAATCAATAAAATTATTTCTGGTGCGAATTAATACTCCTTAGGATATACATCTTTTGGAACATACAAGTATCTTTACTAGAGATTTGATCGACGTCTTTCTTAATTTGTAAATAGCTTTGCGAGTGTAATTGAGATCATGGCGACTGTTGCTGCCAGGGAACGGTTATTCTCGAAATTCAAATCGTTCAGCAAACTGTTGCGTTCGTCGATGAGCCAAGACAGGATAAACCATCTGGCTATCATGAGCACAGAGATTGAAATTTGCAATGGAATTACTTTCGATGATATTGTACACGAAATCGCAGCTGTAATCTCAAAATATGCATTGTTTAAGTTAAATTCTATTCTGTATTTCTTATGTCCCTCCATTCCCATAATGCGTGAATACTTTCGCTGCAATACTTTCATCATTAGAAACGTTCATATTAAGTCACGAAAATAGATTTCACATAAATCATAACATTTTAAGTTAGGCGCATTGTGATGATAACGATACTCGAAAGTTACGAGAGCCATTCACTCATAATGGAAATTTACCATGTCAGAATACGAAATATGCATAATTAACAGTTATTAGCTTACTGTGATCACTGTAAGCAGGAGAACGAAGTCACGGAAATGTTGGTATTTCAAAGTCTTATAATATAATTTTTACATGCAAATCAAGAGATGCATGGTTATGGTATTTAATTTATTGGGGAGGCAAATTAAGTTTGCATCCGGGCGGTAGGTAGGCTGGGCGCGTTACTTATTGTCACTTTTTCATTTTCGCAATTTTCAGGCATCAATTGATTCTCGATTTCCGAAATCATATGGAAAATTAATTATTGTTTGATTTCTTAGAAAACGAGAAGCTAATATCCTTGTACTCTTCTGATGGAAGAGGAAAAAGGGATAAACCTTTATGAACACTGATTACTGTAAAATATCAGAAATAAGGTTTTATATATTTCACCAGTTGGTGCACATAAGTTTGTTTCTTTTGTCACCTACAACAAATACAGGGAAGTGTAACCCCCGGGAAACTTGCATCTCCCTAAATCATAATGTTCTTCAAATAAAGCAAATTAAAATATACTTTCATAGTAAAATTTCATCGCTGGACGGCAAAGAGCCATGACAGATTGGGTTAAATTTTTCCCAACATTCTCACACATATATTTTTAATTGAGAATACTTGCTTAAACCTACTACTTATTTTGAGACTACTTGCATAAACTTGCTTAAAAATCTAAATTGACAGAATGGTTTAAGTGTTGAACGTTATTCTTACCTTTTGTGTTGGTAAATTGACGAAAACAGAACGATTTGAATAAATACGAAAATAAACATAAAACGCAGGTGATGTAAAAATAATCAATAATTAAAATGTTCGCAGTCTTTAACATTAAGTTGGAGATCACTAGTGACCGATAGTTCATATCTAAACTTTCAGAGACAACTAGAATGATAATTAAAAATTACAGCATTACGTTAATGAAAAATGTTTATGCTGGTAAATCCAAAGGTAAGTATAATTCGGTAACTGAAATTAGGAAAGTTTAGTAATTTCAGATAAAATGGAAATAGAAAGAGAAGGAAATATTAAGGAAAATAAAGAAAAAAAGCTAATATAAAGGTTCGAGAAGTCTGATTCTGACTGTATGAATGATGCTTTCTCTGTTCATTACTGAGCCTGCTGAAGAGAAAAACCAATTTTTTTAACTGACACGTGTGAGTGCATTAGTTTTAACAAGATTGACGTGAATCACAAGATGTGAATAATATTCCAAAGTGAGTATACGGTTTGGATACATTTTTTAGTTAATAAAACACATCTCACGTGATTGGTGTACAAACTAACACACAGGACTCTCGTGATTGGTATACAAGGCTGAAAGCGCGCATGCGCAAGCGTCTGCGTCACCAGTAGGAATCCCTTGTTCTCCAGTTGCCTACGAATTTGGAGTCTTTTCATGATAATAAAAAGAAACTGTGAGTTCGTCCGCTAAGATCTTGCATGAAAGTGTGCAGTGTATTACATGCTTGTTGTATTAGCATGCTTACTGCACGAGTGTGGCAGATCAAGTTTTGCCACAATAAACCACACTCAATGTTTAAAATTGTTTTGAGGAGGCCTGATAATAAAATTGGGCGTTTAAACCCATGGAATAAACGAAATCATCTGTTAACAGTGAATAGACTGGTGTATATGTTACAGATTTACCATTGCGGTTTACTACTCTGACTTTTCTTTTACTCATGACACGCGCCTGTGCTATGTTCATTCGTTATATTGCAGTCGCCCGAGCATAATATGATAAGTGAAGACGTTTTTCGGGAGATTCAGTGTATGAAATCGGAGCACGAAAATGCATACCTGAATTTCATCATTGCAGACGATGTGACTTTGTTTCAACATTACAATCCCGATAGCCTTTCGATTCATCAATGGTTGTTCTGAAGAGGGCAGAGATGGTTCCTAAATCTGCGTAGAAAGATGAGTTTCAACCCATCTTTCAGGTCTGGCTGAGACTGCTCCAAGCACACGCAACTAATATTGACTACCTTGAAAAAGACATTATCAAGCTGGGCCCTGCCTACAGTATTTCGTAAGTAAATATTCAATTTCAGCTTTTATGGGCTAGTCATTGAATCAAGAGTTAGAGAGACGCTAAAGTTTTCCGTAATGATAAGCACCGTATAGGATAATAATAATATATTAACTCACAATAATATAAGCCACAAACTATACTCGTTGATTAATCGGATCGGGTATCATAACTTTAGTAAAGCAATGAAAATTTAAAACTTCAATATTCATTAATGATTTCGTAATAGATTTCAAAGGTACGAAACTAGTCAAATAAAATAGAACAGTTTCGTTAGAGGTTTACAGCGCTCCTCACCGGCGGATTGCGCCTACCCTCTGACTCCAAACCTTTCTCTTGCTTCCAGTATCGGTCGCAGATGGTAGGCGCGAACCACCGGCAAAACGGCTCTAGGAAAGTTTTTACCCTCTAATTTATTAACAGCCGTGTTCCAATTTCTTTTTTACAACAGTTTGTTGCTGATACATTCACAATATCCCGCGTGGTCACATGGTAGCACTAGACGATTGCGGGTGAAGTATTCGATAACGATCCCTAAGAGCGTAATCATATATGTAGCTTTAGTGCCGTAACATGATTTCCATGTAGAGGCATAGAAAACTGCGTTAAATTGGAGAGTTAATATAAGTGAATTTCAAGTGCTTGTCACTGCGTTGCATGTATAGATCTAGTCCAATGCATACATTTAGTGACGAGAACGAGTAATTCACTCGAATTGAAATCGACTTCGATGTTCCCACTTTCATAATCACACGCAGTTAAGGATTACTTAAAAATGAAATGAATTAAGTTCGACCATTTCTTCTATGAAAGCTAAAAGCTAAGGAAGTTTTACATTTCTTATCAATACGTAAATTCTATACGATGTTTTACACTACGCATTATGAAGATGACTACTTTATGCTGGGCACTGAGAATTTAGGTTTATAATTGCTTCTTTTAGTTTAATTCATCCTTCTCTATATCCCTAAATTTACCTTCAATTTAGTTTGAATTTCAATTTACCGAGCACAAAAAGCGAGCAGTAAAGTTGTAGTTAAATATAAAATCATAAAATCCCCTTTATTTCCGATTTATCTGTCTTGGAAGTACCAAAATGGTAAAATGTTATGTAATTGCCAATCCAAATAAAGTAATGAGAGAGCTATTGCCAATTCCTACTTTTACCTTGGGTAGATGAGGAGCGTAGTAACCGTTGATATAAAGAGATCCCGAGCTGTATGGAGATGAAAAATGTCCTTCCCTTTTCCTGAACGTCCCTCATCGCTCACGCTTAACTTCGTTTGGGTCGTAAACACAAGACGAGAGTCTCCGGAATAAGCTCAGTGCTGCCATCTGTTATTTTCATTCTATGGTTCTTGCTACCCTGCTAAGATGAATGAGGATTTCTCGTTAGTTTTACGACACAGTAAATATTTTTTCTGCTATTAATTAGGCCTCGTAAGGAGAACTTGTCGATTGTTCTTGGGGGTTAGAAAAGATGCAGTGGCACAAGGAGCGAAACGATATGCTAATCTGCTGATTTGTCCGATTCGGCGTTAGCTTCGCTGTTTTGATTATTTTAATATTGTAAATCATAATTTAAAACCCACATAATCCTGTGATGTAAGCATAATGGTCACGGGTTACCAAATGTTTGCAATAGATTCTAAATCTTATTTTCATTATCATTTCCTATATTTGCAAATTAATCTTTTCCATTCTAGTGCCAATATTTTATCGAAATAATTTTCTCAGCAAAATATACCGCAACAACTTACAAAACTGTGGGGAAGTACCTTAATATAATCTGGTTATAATTATTTTGTAGTTTTGACTCATAGTTTGTTTCATTGTTTGAATAGAGAAATGATGGAGATAAAGTTATTTTCGGGAATGATCAAATGTCTCATAAGGGAGCCACTACAATAATTCAGTTTCATGAGATTTGTTTTGTGTGACAGGATTTTTCAACCACTAAAATAGGCATAGAACATGACTTAGTATTGAGAATGTGAACAAAGGAAGGTTTCATTAGTTAAACTAAAAGATAAAGATAAAATCTCTCAAGCCCAAATTGATACATTCACTCTACACTCCAAGTAAACTGCTGTCACAAAGTATATTTGAAGATCATGAAATATAAAATAATTATTGGTCACGAGAGAAATCCTTTCATCCCCATACATAAATGTCACATTGCAAATCCCGAAATAATACTCTCGAGACTCGAGAATCGAGAGTAAAGACCCGAGGGTATGCGATACGATTTCATAATTGTATTTCCCACTGTTTGTTTTCATACATTGGCAAATTGCGTTCCTGGGAGCTCTTGTCCCTGATGTGGCATGAATAACGCTAATAAGTGTCAAGGTTGATAATAGTTGGAAAGTAGATCATAGAAATTATCTACCCATAAAACGACGAACGAGCTGCCATAGGAGATGGCGCTATGTGCCACACCCACCTGCATCCCTAAAATCACGAATGGATTCGTCTCCGTTTACGGATAGCAGCTGTATTGATTTTCCGAATCTCCTTGGTAACCTCCCAGGATGTGACTTGTTTTCCTGGAAATATCTCGTCGGCAATCACTAATGGATTTAATCGGAGGAAAGAGTTAAGGAGCAAAATACATGTGTTTGTCAACAACTGGCAGCTCAGAAATCAAATTATTATTAATATATTCTCTGACATCATATTTTAAAGTTTATCTTTCTCCATATACACAATGCACATCATTTGAAGAGTAGAAAATCTTAAAATTAGTCGGAGGAAAATTAGGAGGAAATAATTTATATCATCTAAGACCGTATTAGAAATTCAAGAGCACTTGTATTATAGAAACACAGCATATGTATTTATAAAAAGAAGATACCAAGATATTACGATGATCAATAATAAAAGAGAAAATGATTATTGAGTTCACTAACAACAACCTGTTATTAATAGGCATTGTTATCATTTCCAGTGAAAGTAAATGGGGAAAATATCATAGATAATGTTTTCTTAAGATTACTATGCAGAATTATCATTATTTTACATTCAAGCCAAGCCATATAGCTTCCTTGCGTATTATGTAAGATTATAAAATTTCAATACCGTGAATACTTTTCTCTGCCTGGATCGCCAAATTTGCAAATATAAAAGTATACATGGAACAACTAGTATATTACATTTGTTGAAACAATTTCGCTAGTTTCTGTTGCATCCCTCCATTAAAAGAGAAAGTTTAATGCATGATAGCGAATAATCATAATTTCTTTCCCCTAATATACGTTCTCAAATTCGTCATCAAATAGCATATTCGATATCAAAATTAAATAGAAATAGTTTAAAGTTCTTTTAAAGAGATTTTCCTAGTACAGTATAACGGAGAACAGAAACGCTGATGAATATGATCTGATCTAAAAATTTTCCCCTATAGAACTGTGAAAAGATATTGAACATATGGAATTTGTGGGATTAGAATCGGGCACTCAGCGCATTAAACCGCGTTAATGATTTAATTCTTTCTCCTTACTTTATTACCAATTTCCTCGAAGATACTGTATCGCTATCATCTCGCATCGTATTATCTTTTGTAACGACTGCAGTGGAAAACAACTTATTCACATCATCTGCTTAATGTACCTCTTATATTCTTTCATGCATGTCTCTTTGCGGTTAGTTTACAAACTTACTACTTTATGTATGTTTCCCCTATTATATCACGAGTTTACAAGAAAACGATTCTGAGTAATGACAAAGAAATGATTCTGAAGAAATATATTTGCTATCTTGGGGCTCCCGGATAGCGAAGTGGACAACGCGTTCGACTTCAGTGAAAGCGGTACCGGGTTCAATTTTCGGTGGGAGCCTACGTGCGAAATGACCTAAGCTGTAGAGGCATTATTAACAATTCTACTACTACTGTTTGCTATCGATACCGATCTGATTCAATACATATTAGCCCCTTTATCTTGGATAACCGGTGTTGCAAGCTTCGATACCTCAAAGAGACAAATGACTGATGTCTTCCGTCATCCAGCCGCATTTCGGAAACTGCACTCCCTGTATGCCGACTGAGCAACGCCAATGTGTGACATTCACATATCCTCAAATACTCAAAAACTTTTTTACTTCTAAAGATTTGGCTGTAGACTTGTCATAATCTATGTTTCGCCTTTATCTGTTAAATTGGTTCACTCAATTTTACTTGTGATTCACTTGATATGCCTAATTGTAAACAAAATTATATTATCATCCAATTGCTTGCTTAAAAACCGTGAAATTGCATGGAGATTGCACGTATTGTGCTCGTAATTTATAAGGACATCCTTTAATTATTAAATTAATAATGGATGATTAATTATGAGAATTACAGTGCATGTAATTTACAAGCATATCCTTGAAATCATGGATGTAGAGCTGCGTAATATTCTGCGGGCAAACTCGTAAATAGGAAAATAAAATACGTAACGACAAGTGCAAATATCGATGGTTTGTGGAAGAAATGAGTTGAAGTTTGCAGGTAATTTAAGGTTTTACTCCGACTTAGATATACTTAGAAATTTCTTTCATAGATTAGCGTCCCCTTAATCTCGCAAAAGATGTTACAGTTTTGAAACAACTAACCCTAGAGCCCTGTGTTTTAGCTACTAGGGTAGTTTTGTTGTATCAGATCGTATCATGCATGAGAAGGATCGCATTCTATCTGCATTGCCTTTCGAAAACGTTCCAGCCACGTTCACTCATGTTACAATTAACGATTGAAGATTATGATATAAACTTGGGAGATAAATATACGACGAAGAGTTTTCACATTAATTTTTCTGTATTCTTCAAATAATTCTTATTTCTGTGCCACTACTCCTCATTCACAAATTATGCACATCGATGAATACTGCTAGCAGAAAGACCCCCTGAGACACTTTATGGAGCATCGACCTGCCTCAACTGAGTAAAAGTTGAGCATTAGGATGTTAAAGCAGAGCAGAAGACGTGACTCCATTTTCGTATTTGCATCAAATGCAAGATCTTGAAATTTTTAAATTTCCATCCATTCTTAAAAACAGGATCAATAAAAATATAAGTATACAAATTAGGGATGCAGTCCCTTCAACGTCCTTCATTTTTCCCCTCTTTGCTTAGCGGAGAAGCACATTAGATAATTTTTACGTACACTTCATGGCTAAAAATATCTCTGAGACTACAAGCGTATAGTTTGCTCTGGGTTTACAGAGGCCTAAGAGATATGGTGAGGAACGTTTATAAGTAAATTCTCCTCACAGGAAAAGAAAAGGTTACTATACATAACTCTTGAAGATTATGATTGGAAAACCTTTCTTACAAAAGCAAATTTACGAGTACCAAGAAAAATTATCAAAATAAGTTTAATTCAATAAGGAAGAGGAACACGGCTGTTGTAAGACATCATCAAGAAGGGAATTCTTCAACGGTTAGTTTACTCGCAAACAACGGCTATTTGGAGCTTTTATCTTACTCTGATGAAAATAAGTTTATCTGGGAATTTATTTCCAAAACATTCCTTCGACACTTATGGCTTATATACATTGCTTGCGATAAAGATTAGAAGAGGTGCAGAAGGAAAAGAAAGAAAAAATTAAATGAGGGATTTCAGCTTTACGTAAGAGCCTTATCTTTGCATTTGACTGCCACTACAGAACTCACTGTTATCACACCCCATTTTCAGCGGTCCCCGGGAATCTAGGACGTACTACTACGCTTGTCAACTCAATAATCAATAAATCTAGAGACAGAGCATGCGTATAATACTGGATGACCGTCCTTTCCAAAGACTCAGGGCAATGGAGGAGGACTTTTAAGAGGTTGCAAGCTTAATTTCTGTTGGGAAATCGGTACGCAGAACACCTTAGAACTAGAGGAAATTTTAAATGTTAAATCTTAGTTAGTAATGGAATTATAGATGGAAGTTTTCCCTCTTGTTACTTAAGAATGATTAAAAGTAATCCAACAGGTACTTACATCCGTGTGTCACCTTATTACATTTGAAATATCGCTGTAATGAGTTATTACAATAATGTTGAATGGTCGATATCGGGGTGCGTATCGCATTCATATGAGCGGTTTTGGAAAGGTAATGCCTAAATATTTCATATCCTGAAATTTCACCTTACAACTGCTATAGGGATGATATCGTTTTCGAAGAAATGCAGAAAGATATAGTTCTTGAAACAGTTTCATCTCAGTTTACCGATAATTCTTTTCGATATCTCCTCAAGGTAAAACTTACTCAGATCTGTATGTCCGAGTATATTATTCTTAATTGGCTGTCACACTCTCTCAGAGAAAAAGACCTTCATTGCTTCTAACACTATCTTTCTTTGCACAGGTCATGCAAATCTCCAGCTACATAATAATTGGTACCTTAATTTCTGTTTCTATTCGGATGGCTTTCTTTCGACGTTCTACAAGGATTCCATATCTCATTGAAATTCATTTCCATGATTAGCTACCGTCCCATACGATTCGCAGAAAAAATAAAATTTGTACAGAACCACTCTTGAAATCTTCTTCGATTGTGATGCATAAAATCTAACTCTGTGTCAGAGATGACGCGTTGTATTAGCAATACATAGGTAGTAGATTAAAAGCGTTATGTTTTCAAAAAAACCTGTGCCAGGCTGAGAAAAATTTTTTTATTATAAAGCGATGACATGAGACGTACATGATGTCAAAATAAATCTATTTAGGAATGAAGTAGAAATAAGATAAGTAACATGGGTACAATATAACTATAATAGATATTTACTGATTTATAGCAATAAAAATGTCTTACGTAATTTTGACTTGGCCAGCTTAATAACTGCTTTACATCATTTCACATTTTTGTGGCCATAAATTGTAATATTTAGGTCCATATTATCATCATTAGGTACATCAGAAAAATACACCTTTCAATGTAAAAGTGATTAGTTTTTGCACATGCTTCTTCGGTTTGATTTCCTTTTGGAAAATGAAGAATGTCTGTTCAACTCTCAGACAAATGATATTACATTAATCTTTGAAATTATTATTATGTCATAGGCAACTGAATATTTTGGTTTAAATGCACGAATCAGAAAAAAATTTCTTTAATTAATATGAGCAGAAATGTAACTTCCAGTTTGGAGCCCAAAGGTTTGCTAAACGACCTCTGCTATCGAAGGGCTTTTATCAATATTTCTCCTATAAATAATACACACAGAAAACCTTTCGTAGTTAAAAGTATTTTGAGATGCAATAATATCATAAATATCTAGATATGAACTTCAGAAACCTAATATAATTCACTATATTCAGAGGTAATTTTTGATTGTAGGTGCCTTAATTGAGCTTTTCATTACAGTTGTATCTCTCTACTTGTAGAGAGGTTTTTACTTTAGCCACTTAATGTTACAACCGGCGATACAAATTACGATACCTGAAGAGACAAATTACGCATATCTCTTGCATTCCAACCTATTTCGCGATACTGCACGTTCCGTGTGCCCAAAGACCAAATTCTTTGTACATTGTGATATAATATTCAAATCAGAGCCGCGCCTGGCCCATAAACCGCCCGGGTGAAAACATAGTATGCCTCATCTAAGACTTAAATACCAAAAAATACGTTTCTTTTTCTGTTAGTAAAAATTATTTTGTAAGACTTTGGAATACAATTAAATGGAGTTTTATGAATTTGTTCACCAGCTTAAATTGGTAACACATATAGACAACAATTAGTTATTTATGCACCATATGCTGAAATACTAATTTGTCATTATGGACTAATTTTTCTCATTACTTACGAGTAATGCGAAAATTTCAGGTTAACCTGGAAATTAAATCTATAGTATCTCTACAAGATATATCTCTTTTCATCGTTATTGTAAAAAAAATAACTTATAAGGAATTTTCGAAATTCAAATTAGTTTCATTGAATCAGAATAGCCGGAGTTTGCTAAAACTATTTATATGGCTAGGTTTGAGAAGAAAAGAAGTGATAAAATATCTTGCGGAAATTGATGATGTGGTCAGAAAAGAGTTTCCAATTTAAGCAGGTTCTTGAATCTTTTTTGGGAATTGAAGAAGTGGTACCTGAGATTGAGCATAGAACTGGAAAATGATCAGAGGACAGTTCATGAAATACTAGTGGTGGAGAGATCTCAGGAAAGTTAGAAGAAATGATAAAGTCCAGAAGATCAGTTGATTTAGCATTGGAGAATGTGGGAGAGAAGGGAGAGTGAATGATTAACTGCGATGATTGGATGAATTTGAAAAGT